>CANNZV010000327.1:171976-491385 GCA_947561585.1 Caprella mutica | reverse complement strand
ATGCATGGCTAGTTTCGACATCAAATCTTTGTTCACCAATATACCTTTGGATGAAACCATCGAAATTGCTACTTCGTCTCTCTATTCGGACCCAATGTTGTCTCCCAGTTTATCTTCATGTTTCTTCAAGCAGTTACTTGAGCTTGCTGTTAAGAATGTCCTCTTCCTTTTCAATGGTAAGTTATTTTCCCAATTTGATGGTGTAGGTATGGGAAATCCGCTTGGTCCCACTCTTGCGAATGTCTTTTTATGTTTTCATGAACAACGTTGGCTAGATGATTGCCCCTTAGAATTTAAACCTAAATTTTATCGTAGATATGTAGATGATATCTTCCTACTGTTTTCTGATCATTCTCATATTAATCTATTTCATAACTATTTGAACACGAAGCATTCTAATATTAAATTCACTTCGGACATTGAGAAAAATAACTGCCTAAATTTTTTAGATATAGACATTAATCGTATTGATAATAGTTTTACCACTAAAGTTTATCGTAAAAAGACATTCACAGGATTGGGATTAAGATTTGATTCTTTCATACCGACATCTTACAAAGTTAATTTAATTACTTGTCTTGTTCATAGAGCGTATGCGATTTGCTCGAATTATATAGATTTTGATGCCGAATTATCACACTTGCGTAATTTTTTCTCTGGTAATCGTTATCCTCAAAATTTATTTGATATATTTGTCTCTAAATTCTTAAATTCAGTTCATACTCCACTTAAACCTAAATTAACTGTTCCTAAATTTGACATTTTCGTATCCCTTCCTTATTTGGGTGATTCAAGCATTAAATGTAAACAAGAACTTAACTCATTACTTAACAAATTTTACCCCCAAATTAAACTAAATTTTGTTTTCAAAAATGAAACCACTATTGGTTCATTTTTCCCTTATAAAGATAAAATCCCACCTTTACTGTCATCTGGTCTCATTTATAAATACTCATGTGGACAGTGCCAGTCCACTTACATTGGTGAGACCATGATGCAGTTAAAGGTGAGAATTTCTCAGCATAAGGGAATATCCTTTAGAACAAATAACCCCTATAGCTCCCCACCATATAGTTCAATTCGTAATCATTCTTTAGATAATAATCACCCAATTAAGGAAGAAAATTTCAAAATTTTGCAAACTTCAAACCAGTGTGATATTCGTTTATTGGAATCTATATACATTCATAAACAGTCTCCATCGCTCAATGAACAAGCAAGTTCATTTAACTTAGCTATTTTGGGTTAATAACTTATTATTTTCTATGATTTTTCCTTTTTCTTTATTATTTGTGAATTAATTAGGTGACTTTATTAATTTAGGTATCCATAATACTTCTTATTTCTACTTAATTTGTTTAAAATTAGTCAAAATTAGGATATTGATAATGAATATTGAATTATTCGAAAGCTCTAGAAAAATAAAAGGATGGAAACTTTTTTTGTCGTCTCACTCGCTCTTCACTTCATAAATTTTACTAAGATTTCCAAGAAGGAAGCCAATTACTGAAATGATTAATATTAGTAATTTGAAGTGGGAGGAGTTAGTCAGTGAGACGTGAGGAAAAGTGATGAGAATTGGAGAATGATTATTATCAATATATTGTATGATTATTTCAATTACATATTGTATTGTTATTATAAATAGTTTGAAAACGAAAGGTTCCACACATTCAATATTAAAAGAATATTATAATATTAAGTTTTTTTAGTAGGTATCCATGATTGATGTAGGTGTCATTGATAGTAATTGATGATAATGGTAATAACATTAGTTATATTCTTATATGATTGGAATTTGTAATTGTTTGATAACTCGGAACTTATCCTTCATATGTAAAAGGCACATGTAAAAGGTTTATGTAAAAGGTTTATAAAAAGGTAATCTTTTGACGATATATCAATAATTCTTTCAAACCAACAAATAATGTTTTTAATATATAATATTAAAAAGTACCATTATCCATAACACCGCATCAATTATCTATCAAGTAATATTCCCAGCCATTTTATGTTTTTTGATCCAAATATTTTTTTCTTCACTAAAGTGTTCCTAGCGTTCTAACACTCAGGTAGGTCTCATATCACATCGCTAATAAACTCCAGAGACAGGGGAGGGGGTTTGAAGAGAGTAGTAAAAATCGATAAACTATTGAATTTTGGTTGTTTGTTCTTATTCTTGTTTTTGTGTTGAACTTTACCACAGTGAGTCAGATGGCGTCTGATGACACCCCCACCTTCGAGTGGACAATATCGGGCTTGCCTGGCCTGAGGGGATTTATTGGCAACCACAAAAACCTTTTTTTTCGTTTTATTTTGTTATCTTTTAGTATTTTTGCTATCCTGGATAATTGCAAATGTTGTATATTTCGTATTCATTTTTGATATATTTTCAAAAAAGTTTGGAAGTTACGGTATTGCGCTTTTTGCATTCGATGATCCTATAAATTCTCTACAATATGTAGCAAATATATTTTTGATTATGACCTTCAATTTTTGAAAATACATTGTTAAAGAAAATATTTTTTGGAAGAAGTGAAAATTTCGATAAATAAATACTAAAATCAAAATTTTGTTTCCTACATGTTGTAGATCATTCATAGAAGCATCGAAATCAAAAAAACACTGTACCCTAACTTCAAAACTTTGGGAGTAATAGGTTTTTTTTCAAATTGGTTCAAAACTCGTGTTTTCTCGTGTTACTCGTTCGAAACTCGTCAAATCGAAAAAAAATCATAAACAAAAACAAAACAAAATTCAATTTTATAAAAGTGAACAAAGTTTCACAGCCGTAGCTTCAATAATAAACAAGTTTTTACAAACCTGGGACTGTCCCCTTAAATAACATCAGTTATTAATTTAGATCTATCTTCAATGACACTAATTTATTTTTCTCTGATCGTATAACATCGTAAGTGCCTATTTCATAACCTCGTACAGAATATACTGTGAATTAGTTACACATTTTAGTTATACTGTATTAGTTATACCTCATTAGTTATACCTTATTGGTTATACCTTATTGGTTATACCTTATTAGTTATACCTCATTAGTTATACCTTATATATCTTATATATACGTACCTTAGTCACTCGTCAAAAAGTGAGTAATACCTTCTCACAAAGGGTTGTAATACTAATACCCACACCTATTTTATTACTCTCTTATTAATGCAAAGGCTGTAAAGAGTTTATAGGTGTAATGTATACAGCGTATCTTTTTAATGTTCTCTCCGATACAGTCAGTCACAATAATAACAATTAGTCACTGATTGTACAGTGAATGAATGAAGAAACAATGAGGAGAAGTTATGGTGGGGCTTTAGAAGATTAAGGTGGGTTCCTTTTGAATCTTATTTGGCCCCACCGTAACTTTCCCTCTGTACAAATTCCCTCTCTTTAAAGTTAAAACATCTGTTTTTTACAGATATTTAAATAATAATGAGAGAACTCTCGCACAATCAAATAGGCCCAATCATTGTTGGTGCCCATATTGTAGAAATAAAATTATGTTACAGCTTAATGGACACCTATTACTGTTATGCAGAAACAATTTGAACACATATATAACCCAGTAGCACGCCTACAGAACGAATTTGAACGCCTACAAAGGCCAGTTGAACACCTACAGAACGTATTTGAAAAGCTACAGAGCCCAGTTGAACACTGTTCGTTAGGAACTTTACAAATCCAGATTCCACGAAATACCTACAAATGAATTTTGTTTTGGTTCCTTTCGATCTGACAATTACAATTTGGAAATTGTATATGTCTATTGGTGTTTTTCGTATATGATATATAAACAACTTGAATCAGATACAACAACTGGGTCCAAATTCTTCATCATGGTTCAGATACAAGAACTCGAAGTAAATACGCCTCTCTCTCTCTCCCCACACACCCTCTACTACCTGCATTTCCAATTAGAGACATTTTTCCGTAAGTTGGAATGTCGGATAATTGCTTGCTTCGGACGATTGGATTCCTAAAATGATGTGAAGTGGAGGCCGAAAACCTTCACTGAAAATTACTAAGAGGACTAGGTTCTGATGCTAATATTATACATCTCATCCAATAATGTTCATTGGGAAACATTGTCCTATTATTGTTGTAACCATTGCCCATAATTACAACATTGTCCCATTGTTACAACAGTGTCCCATTGTTACAACATTGTGCCATTGTTACAACATTGTCAACATATGAACAATCTTGGAAACATTTTACTACCTGGGACTGTACTTGACTGATTTGAACATTATTCAATCATAATCTATATTAAGAAAACAATTTTTTATGATAATTTATAAGATATATGTAAATATATTATTCATATTTTGTAATTTATTCCTCTAATTGATTTTGTAACATAATTATTATTAATTCTTTCAACTAAATCTTTTTCTTTCTTGCAATATACTATCTGTCTATTCTCAATGTGTTAAATAATTAACACGTTCCACTCCCACAATTTCTGCCTGCATTCTCACTAATGAAGTTCTTTCCAATTACCGAATTCCAGAATATTCCAGTAATTCCTGAGTGGCCGACAACATCGTGATGAAAAATTCAAACCGATATTCCAATTGGAATCCATTGTTTCGTCCTTCGATAAAAAGATTTCATCGGGAATGCAATTGGACTGGAATCTTTCTAGAAATGGGTTACAATCATCTGATTGTGCTGTATATGGTCTTAACTTGCTATTTAACTGCCTTAAATAGAAAATAAAATTGGATCTAACCCGCTTTTTAACTGACTAAAATCTGTCATCTAACTGCTGTAAATATGTCACCTAACTACCTTAAATCTACAATCTAACTGTCTTGAATCTACTATGAAACTGCCTAGTATATGCAATATAACTGACTAAATCTAACATCTAATGCTATAAAAACCTACTATGAAACTGACTAGATTATTCATCTAAATGTCTATGAACTCTCATCAAATTGCCTAAAATCCGTCATTTAAATTCTTAACCCTAATGAGTTTGACGTTAAATATGTATCAAAAGGTTTGACTATGTGTTTAAAAACCACATGTCTTATTTATAAACCTAGGGTACTGAGTAATTTTGCAAGTTGTTTGTATATATACTAAACTAATGTGTAACAAATTTCAAGTAGAAATATTGAACATATGGGAAGAAGTAAATGCATAGATAAATAAGACATTGGCAACTGAGAGAGTAGAGCTGTGATTGGGTGGAGTGTGACCTAATGACAGCTCGCACATCTGTATTTTTGCTTTTGAAAACGTGGACTGTAGTGTGCTAAGGGGTACCTAGCTAAATTTCTACGTTGCCACACCTCACCGCATTACAATTAATTTACCAATTCAATTTAAGTTTCTGAAGCGTGATTTACGCCGATAGGTAAATATTTTTCAACTTTTAAGTTCAAAAAATATATTTGGTATTTATGTCTTCAAAGGCCGACAGATTTAAAGGAATAACATGGAAGAGATATAGTAATTTGAAAGGCACGTACATAGTAAACACACGTCAAACTCATTAGTGTTAAGATCTGTTATCATTAATTAAATGCAATCTAACTACCTATTTTTATAATTAATCAAAATATCTAAACACTGCACCATCTGCAAGCTGGTTCTAGGCCTCATCTGTAGAGTAGGGTTGTACAGACACCACATGTGACACACTAGAATGAAGTTATTTGAACAGCAGTGGGGTGGAACTGGATTTAGAGGGTTATTGTGTTTGCAGAAAGGGTAAGTAGATCCCTCCAAAGTGAGTTATTGAAAATTTAACCCATAAATTTATAGATACATTAACAATGTTTAAAACATTTAACTGAGTGTTGCATGAAAATACTAATATCAATGCATATAGTTCGATTCGTATCTCTATATACTGTAGGCTTATCAATTTTACGCTTTGGATGATACAAAGAAAAAGAATAAATTTCTTCTTGTTATTATATATCATATACTAAAAGTGATAAACATATACTTTTTTATGTTAGTCCCTTTGAAATGAAAACATAAAATTACTCACATAAACTGTATAGTAAAAACAAATTTTCATTTTTTCATGTGTACAAGTAAGGCTCGTACAACGGACAGTATATGTACCTGAAAAGGAAGTTGCAATACCGTTCTCGTGGGCTCTATACGAGCTGGTTATTGTTTAGTTGGGGATTTAAACTTTGAAGGTTTTCTTTAACAGCATTATAAAAATAACGCTAATGACGGTAAACAATCTAAGGTCATTAATTAATGGAAATTTTATGATATCACTCACTTTCATAAATGTATGAAATAATAAGGTAGATATTATTGTCGCTGAGGCACAGTTAAACGTGATAGTTAATTAGGTAAATTTATATACTCTTGCATAGATAATAGATATCTATGTACCATCGTACCTACATGCAAACTAATATACATTATCATAATTAATAATTGCTAATTAAACTGAAAATAATATAAAATTTAATTGTTTCATCTCCTCATTTTGTTTGGTATAAATAAATAAAGTATATATTGCTATATAATAGAATATAGGTACACCTCTTTTTTCAATTCTAATCAAAGAAAATGTGTCGGTGAAAGATAACAAGTTCAAATTACGGAAAATCTGAAAAACAATACATTAAGTGTTGATTGCAAATTAAAATACATCTGGATAACATATGTTCGACTGACTAGATACTTGACAGATAAATAAAACTTTGATAAACCAAATAATTTAAAGAGGTCGCTGTAGGTGCTGCAGATCCATTAATCAGATCTTTTTGTTCTTTGTAAATTGTCCACTCTAACGATCGTCCGCTGTAAGAGTTTCACCTGTACTGTTCCCTGATAGGGCAAATTTCCAGTTATCACACGTTCCCACTTTTTGTTCATATATGAAAAATAAATTCAAGTTAAATTTCAATTGTTATCCATGATTCCTGAATGTTAAATAGATACCAATTCAGGATCGGAAACGTGAAACCGTTCGACAATTGGATCTTAGTGTACATAAATTAATTTCATAATTAATGATATAAATATTTCTTCATTTATTTTTGAGCATAGTTATTTAAACTGTCAGAAGCACTGCATTGCTCCCCTTCCTTCTTTTTTCTTCACAGTTGGAAGAAATCAAAGTTACGCCATTTAGAGATTATTTGGGATCTCTGAACTTCAAATATAATTCCCACAGTTCCTCAGCAAATGTTCAAAAGAACTAAATCAAATAACCATTAAATAATACTATATATACTTATATAGAGTGCGAGAACGATAGAATTAGTGTATGAGAGCGAGAACTTAGTTCTGGATTAAACACAATATTTTTATTATACTGTTTTTGATTAATAATGAACACGTATTTTGGTTACAATTAATCATGGGTAGCATTTGTCATGGATACAGAATTACAGATTGCCTAATTAATAGTTCAATTATAATATATGGATAAAATGATATTAATAAAAGCACAAATTGTATCTGTTGTGATGGTGACCTCTTATAAAATCTTTTGCGTTCACGTACACACCATTGCAGTTGTTGTTATCATTGTTATTATTGTTGTTGCTGCTGTTGTTATCATTGTTTCTATTGTTGTTTCAGTGAGTAGAGTACTTGTGTTTGTGTGTTTTGTAGACAAACATTGTAGCGGAATGGTTGTCCAATAGACATCTGCATTCTGAAGTAGCTTTCCAGTACCATAGAGAGCAGTTAATAGAAAATATCGGAGTGAGTGTTTTGGAATAAGCTGAGGGAGAGGAACTATACGGCCATGTTAGTTGTTGGAGTTAGAGGCTATTCTAGAGTGAAGGAATAGTATTCTCAATATTAAATAGATTGGGCAGATTTTAAGTGCTAGGGTAAGTTCCGAGTTATCGTACAGTTCCACGTTTTTGATCATATATTAAAATTATATTTAAATATTTTTATATAAATAATCTTTCAATCGTGTTTACCAATCAAAACAAAAAAGGTAAATAAAAACATAATAATTATCTTGTATTTTTTTTACATTGCTGAAAATGTGAACCATCCGATAATTAGAAACAAAACTTGTTGTGTTTGAATGTCTTTTCTAGACTTTAGTGAACTAAAGTAAGTTTTTTCCGCCGCAAGACATAGGAAGTGAAATCCCTGGAGTGAAATCAACTCCGCGTACACACTCTACTTTCTCTCACTAATTACTCTACTTTATTTCAATTGTCTAACTAAAACATTCACTGTACTCCACATTAAATGCAGTGGAGTAACATTCTCTCCACCTTAAACTCACTGTACATTAAATGCAGTGGAGTAACATTCACTGTACATTAAATGCAGTGGAGTAACATTCACTGTACATTAAATGCAGTGGAGTAATATTCATTCCACATTAAATGCAGTGGAGTAACATTCACTCCACATTAAATACAGTGGAGTAACATTCACTGTACATTAAATGCAGTGGAGTAACATTCACTGTACATTAAATGCAGTGGAGTAACATTCACTCCACATTAAATGCAGTGGAGTAACATTCATTCCACATTAAATGCAGTGGAGTAACATTCACTCCACATTAAATACAGTGGAGTAACATTCACTGTACATTAAATGCAGTGGAGTAACATTCACTGTACATTAAATGCAGTGGAGTAACATTCACTCCACATTAAATGCAGTGGAGTAACATTCATTCCACATTAAATGCAGTGGAGTAACATTCACTCCACATTAAATGCAGTGGAGTAACATTCACTCCACATTAAATGCAGTGGAGTAACATTCACTCCACATTAAATGCAGTGGAGACTCTCTGTATCCACTTCACTTTTTCACTTTTTGCAGCCTTGCAGTACTGTAATTAGCAATACAAATACTACAGAAAAGAGAGAGAGAGAGAGAGAGAGAGAGAGAGAGGGGGGGGGGGGGTTATGAAGGAGGGGGGCAAAGTAGTGCGACACAAGAGATGTAATATATCTCGTTATTCGTAACAGTTTGTTATGAGTATGGAAACTTTAAAAGATCTAACTAGTCATTTTGCCTTTCCAGTCTGTAACAGGATATTTTTATAATTAAAAATATTGAGTACATTAAATATTTCACAATATTATGATATTTTTTATATTATAAGTTAATGCTATAGTATTAACGTCATTATTTAATTAATAACTTGAAGCTAAATCTGAGAGCTCGAACCAAACATGTGGAAAATAGATATTTAAACTATTCTGCATACTATATAGTTAGTTCCTCGTTATTGGACCTTTCCACATTATCGATCATAGATAGGGATAAATAATACAAAAATTGAATAGTAATTATTATATAACATTTTCTTAAATAATCGAAAATATAAAATTGTCCACTCGGAACCCTAACCTATCTACCATTGGTATTCAACTATCTACAGTATCCCTAAAGTATCCACAGTATCCCTAAAGTATCCACAGAGTATCCCTAGTTCCTCAAGTTACGAGGTACACGTACCTCTAAAGTCATATACTGTGAAGTTTGTTAGAAGTTCTGACGAGACTTCTAATAACTAACCTGTCTTTGATTCCTCTAACTTCTATGGAGTGAATTCCGATAAACGGGAATGGAATGTAAAGTGAGGCACATTCTACGTGATATTGTCAAATAATGTGGGTAATGTAAAGTGAGGCATATTCTACGTGATACTGTCAAACAATGTGGGTAATGTAAAGTGAGGCACATTCTACGTGATATTGTAAAAAAATGTCGGTAATGTAAAGAGAGGCACATTCTACGTGATATTGTCAAACAATGTGGGTAATGTAAAGTGAGGCACATTCTACGTGATATTGTCAAACAATGTGGGTAATGTAAAGTGAGGCACATTCTACGTGATATTGTCAAACAATGTGGGTAATGTAAAGTGAGGCATATTCTACGTGATACTGTCAAACAATGTGGGTAATGTAAAGTGAGGCACATTCTACGTGATATTGTCAAACAATGTGGGTAATGTAAAGTGAGGCACATTCTACGTGATATTGTCAAACAATGTGGGTAATGTAAAGTGAGGCACATTCTACGTGATATTGTCAAACAATGTGGTAATGTAAAGTGAGGCACATTCTACGTGATATTGTCAAACAATGTGGGTAATGTAAAGTGAGGCATATTCTACGTGATATTGTCAAACAATGTGGGTAATGTAAAGTGAGGCACATTCTACGTGATATTGTCAAACAATGTGGGTAATGTAAAGTGAGGCACATTCTACGTGATATTGTCAAACAATGTGGTAATGTAAAGTGAGGCACATTCTACGTGATATTGTCAAACAATGTGGGTAATGTAAAGTGAGGCATATTCTACGTGATATTGTCAAACAATGTGGGTAATGTAAAGTGAGGCACATTCTACGTGATATTGTCAAACAATGTGGTAATGTAAAGTGAGGCACATTCTACGTGATATTGTCAAACAATGTGGGTAATGTAAAGTGAGGCATATTCTACATGATATTGTCAAACAATGTGGGTAATGTAAAGAGAGGCATATTCTACGTGATATTGTCAAACAATGTGGGTAATGTCCCTACAAAAAATAATAAAGCAACATCTGGATATTGTCAAACAATCTATATTCAAATCATATAAAAATTGCAGGTATCAGTTTAAATTAAAATCGTAGTTCCTTAATAGATTACGAATGAATGCATGATTTAATGCTTTAATCTTATCCCCATGCTCTGCAACAGTTACTAAAATGAGTGGCTTGAATCAGAAAACTCTGAGCCTGACTCTGCCAATTTGCAGGTAAGCTCATACCATTTGGGTACTAATAAATGGTGGAGGTAGTCCTTTGGAAGAGTTGCTGAGAAACGGTGGGAAATATTTTTGAAGTTAACGGATCCGAAATTATATCTGAATGGAATAACTTTGATTGGAGAGATGGAGAGAAGAGATGGGGAGGAGAGATGGAGAGGAGAGATGGAGAGGGGAGATGGTGAGGAGAGATGGAGTGGAGAGATGGAAAGGAGAGATGGAGAGGAGAGATGGAGAGGAGAGATGGAGAGGAGAGATGGAGAGGAGAGATGGAGAAGAGATGGAGAGGAGAGATGGAGAGGAGAGATGGAGAGGAGAGATGGAGAGGAGAGATGGAGAGGAGAGATGGAGAGGAGAGATGGAGAGGAGAGATGGAGAAGAGAGAAGGAGAGGAGAGATGGAGAGGAGAGATGGAGAGGAGAGAAGGAGAGGAGAGATGGAGAGTAGAGATGGAGAGGAGAGATGGAGAGGAGAGATGGAGAGGAGAGATGGAGAGGAGAGATGGAGAAGAGAGAAGGAGAGGAGAGATGGAGAGGAGAGAAGGAGAGGAGAGATGGAGAGCAGAGATGGAGAGGAGAGATGGAGAGGAGAGATGGAGAGGAGAGATGGAGAGGAGAGATGGAGAGGAGAGATGGAGAAGAGAGAAGGAGAGGAGAGATGGAGAGGAGAGATGGAAAGAAGAGATGGAGAGAGGAGATGGAGAGGAGAGATGGAGAGGAGAGATGGAGAAGAGAGAAGGAGAGGAGAGATGGAGAGGAGAGATGGAAAGAAGAGATGGAGAGAGGAGATGGAGAGGAGAGATGGAGAGGAGAGATGGGGAGGAGAGTTGGAGATATTATACATTAAAAACATAGATGCACATAAATTACAGTTAATTGCTGAATAACTTTTGTTCAGACATGTAACATATCATTTCCTTAGAGGTGTAAACAAGTACCTACAAAATGCCATGAGCAACAAGTTAGTTTATGATATCGTTGCGTGATTCTTTCATTTAACATTTACTATCACTCCACCATATCTTTTTAATCGCTACATTCTACTCTAATTATCGTCATAACAATCATCTTAATTGCTAATTTTAATTCCTATTTGCTAAATAGTCATATTCTCTTTTCCCTAAAAGTTATTCTCAGATGGTGTCCGTAACGCCGTAAGTCAGAACTACACAATCTCTATTTGGATCTCGCGACTGCAGTCATTTGTTTTAATGAAGATTGAAGTACGCAATATGAAATTTTTGAGGCGACGCTAAACGAGATGAGTTGGTAGTACAAATGGCGCTATTTGAGGTAATTTAACTCACTGTGTAAAGGCAGTGACGAAACTGAAAGAGATGAGTTAGTGGTACAAATGGCGCTATTTGAGGTAATTTAACTCACTGTGTAAAGGCAGTGACGAAACTGAAAGAGATGACTTGGTAGTACAAATGACGCTATTTGAGGTAATTTAACTCACTGTGTAAAGGCAGTGACGAAACTGAAAGAGATGACTTGGTAGTACAAATGACGCTATTTGAGGAAATTTAACTCACTGTGTAAAGGCAGTGACGAAACTGGAAGAGATAAGCTTGTAGTAGAAATGGCACTATTTGAGGTAATTTGATTCACTGTGTAAAGGCAGTGACGAAACAGAAAGAGATAAGTTGGTAGTAGAAATGGCACTATTTGAGGTAATTTGATTCACTGTGTAAAGGCATTGACGAAACAGAAAGAGATGAGTTGGTAGTACAAATGGCGCTATTTGAGGTAATTAGACATAGCGGAACAGGTCACTGGAAAAAGAATAATAAGCTACGCGGTAGCACAAGGTACATAGTGTTGCAATGGCCTACTTCACACATGGATGGAAGAGGAAAATGAAGAGGTGATAGTAAATCAAGCCTACGAGCTTACCTAACACAAAATCTAAGACCTCGTAATTGAAGAGCACAACCCTAGCGCTATCCTTTAAAACTGTAAGTAGTGTTGAAAAAGGATAAACATGGTGAAAAAACAATACATAATTCAAATTACAACAGTTCGGGGCCCAAGAGACACCTCTCCCTCCTCTTCTTCCATTCACCACAGACAGCTTCAGGATAGAGCCCCTGGGAGCACAACTATTAATAAACATACCTTCAGCATTAACGTGAATAGTCGGAACAGGATCTAAATCCCACTTCAGAGTAGTTCTTTTTCCGTGCTTCAAATGTTTCTCTTCAAAATGTTGTGAGCAAACTCCTCCGTGGCTTGGTAAGTAACTGTCTTTTCGATTTGTGAATCTGATCCATATCTTCCACAAGTCTGGTTTCTTCGTGGGGAACTAAAAAATTGAGCAACTTTCAGGAGCATTATCATTCTCCAAATGATTTTTATATCCAGTATGGCACTGTGAAATATAGCAGGTATTAACCATTTCAAATTTTTATTTCAATATTTTCAATCTTTCATCACTTTTAATTCACACGAAAATAATAAAATATGACCATAATTCGTCGCCTTTTATATACATCCATTCCACGGCGTATACAGAATACAAGCGAAGGAGTGATAATTATTTATTACACTGATTCAATCGGATGGTAATTTTCAACGTTTAAAAAGCTCAGTAGAAGTTACCATTATAGTTTTTTTCATGAACAGCAGACTGTATAGTTAAGTAGGCCATGGTGTAGCTAGAATATAGAAATGCATTTATTAATTTATAGACTTCTTTTATAAATTAATACCAGTACAGTTATTGAATCTAAATTATATTCGAATGCAAGTGTGTTTTTAATTAATAAAAACATATTCTGATTAAACAAAAAAATACTGCTAAAGATGATTTATTTTTCTTTTTATTATGTATTTCTTAAAAAAATTGTGACACACGGACAGACCGACACGGCTCTTATTATAGTTCTACTGTACTTTCCCGTTAAAAATAACGGGTCATCATCAATACCAATTTATTACCCGTTATTAGGTTACTTTTAATGAATTCAATAAAATTAAATTTTCTGCATAATCTAATTTATTTTATAGATAAAATACATTTAAAAAATTGAATAAAAACAGGGGAATTTTAATATCAAGTCAATATATTCCCGTGCGTATCATAGTTACATTCTTCATGTTTAATACCCGTAGTGTAAAAGCGGACACCAAATAAAAAAAAAAAAAAAAAAAAAATAATCACACTAGGGAAATTATTAGTATAGATAGATTAATTTGAAGTTTGAAATAACGTCCTTTTCTTTAAAAATATTCTGCTAATTCATAATTTTTATATCATTTCAATTTTCCTGTCAATTAAATAAACTATTTTATATGATAATCTCTCACTAAATTATTATTAAATCAATAAACTGAAAATCCAATAAAAGTATTTTTTATAATAAAATTCCCGACATCAAACATAGGATGAATAAATTATTCTACGAACCGATTTAAAGACAACAAAAATATTCCCTTTAAACTTTTCAGTTGAAATGCAAGGGGTATGTTACGAGTTATTGGACAGTTCTACTTATTGGACAACATACTGTAAGAGAAATTCATAATTTTTGTTATTTGACTTTATTTTAATTGGTATTCATGATACCTGCATGAAACATGGATATAAATTAAATTAATTAATATTATTGTACACCACTACCTTGCATGATCGGAAAATGGAAGCGTCCCTTAACTTGGAAGTTACCCTAAATATTGTTACTAGAATAGAAAAAAATCATCAGAATAATTTTTTTATCAATTCAGTTAGAGAGAAATGTATTTTTAGTCTTGTTTTATTATAATATGAAACTTAATTTATTTAAAATCATCTACAAATAGATCTAAGTTTTAATTAGAATTACATTATTTTCAAATAATGATTTAACTCATTTTTCATTAGTAATAATAACTCTAATTGCATAGTTATTGTGTAAATATATCCCCATACTGTAAAAGATAAAAACTCCTCAGCCCCATGCAGCTTATAATAAAATATGTGAAAGTACCGTAGATCTACGTGATGTCACAGCCAATTTGTATTTACGGAGAGAAAGAGAAAAAGATAGGGAGAGAGAGAGGAAAGTAATCAAAGGAAAGAGAAGAGGGGAACTAAGAAATTAAATCTGCAGAGAGGGAGAGAGACAAATGCTGGGGAAAAAATAATGAACAGAATTGTCTGAATGAATTAGATGAGAAATATACTGAACATGTAATGAGGTGTAGTAATGTAAAACAAATATATGGAACATGTAATGAGGTGTAGTAATGTAAAACAAATATATGGAACATGTAATGAGGTGTAGTAATGTAAAACAAATATATGGAACATGTAATGAGGTGTAGTAATGTAAAACAAATATATGGAACATGTAATGAGGTGTAGTAATGTAAAACAAATATATAGAACATGTAATGAGGTGTAGTAATGTAAAACAAATATATGGAACATGTAATGAGGTGTAGTAATGTAAAACAAATATATGGAACATGTAATGAGGTGTAGTAATGTAAAACAAATATATAGAACATGTAATGAGGTGTAGTAATGTAAAACAAATATATGGAACATGTAATGAGGTGTAGTAATGTAAAACAAATATATGGAACATGTAATGAGATGTAGTAATGTAAAACAAATATATGGAACATGTAATGAGGTGTAGTAATGTAAAACAAATATATGGAACATGTAATGAGGTGTAGTAATGTAAAACAAATATATGGAACATGTAATGAGGTGTAGTAATGTAAAACAAATATATGGAACATGTAATGAGGTGTAGTAATGTAAAACAAATATATAGAACATGTAATGAGGTGTAGTAATGTAAAACAAATATATGGAACATGTAATGAGATGTAGTAATGTAAAACAAATATATGGAACATGTAATGAGGTGTAGTAATGTAAAACAAATATATGGAACATGTAATGAGGTGTAGTAATGTAAAACAAATATATGGAACATGTAATGAGGTGTAGTAATGTAAAACAAATATATGGAACATGTAATGAGGTGTAGTAATGTAAAACAAATATATAGAACATGTAATGAGGTGTAGTAATGTAAAACAAATATATGGAACATGTAATGAGGTGTAGTAATGTAAAACAAATATATGGAACATGTAATGAGGTGTAGTAATGTAAAACAAATATATGGAACATGTAATGAGGTGTAGTAATGTAAAACAAATATATGGAACATGTAATGAGGTGTAGTAATGTAAAACAAATATATGGAACATGTAATGAGGTGTAGTAATGTAAAACAAATATATGGAACATGTAATGAGGTGTAGTAATGTAAAACAAATATATAGAACATGTAATGAGGTGTAGTAATGTAAAACAAATATATGGAACATGTAATGAGGTGTAGTAATGTAAAACAAATATATGGAACATGTAATGAATTTAGTTAACTTTACTTTAACTTCTAAACTTTGTAACTTTCATTAGGGAATACTATTTTAATTGTTATCATTACACAAGATATTTCAAATGAAAATATTGATTTATATTCTAATTTCTGTTTAATTTAACATAATACTTATTAAGATAATATTCCCGATATGCCATGAAAAATAACCATCGTCCGATTTTAATTTTAATTACATTAAAATGGAGTAGTTAATTTAAATACTCCATTCAATTATTTATTTCAAAGTTCCAACTGCCTGCTGATGATTTGTAGAGTGGAGTCAACACAGCAACAGTTGCCAATCAGTCTTTTTAATGACATTTCCTGCCAATGAAATATAATAGATAACTTTTAGGTAGTCAAATAAAGTAGCCATTAACTGGTGTTGACTTTTCTCTTTTTTCTGATATATTTGACAGTTTTCACTGTACTTCTATTTAGGAGTTGTTAATAAAAAAATTATGTATTGGATGAGTTGAAATGGAGTGGAGGTATACGAATATAAAATATAACAATAATATTTAATTAAGTATTTATTAATTAACTCATACAACAATGATGAATTATTACCAGGAAGTTATTTCAAATATATCAAAATTACACCAAAATCTATGGATTTTACTTCCAATGTTTGACTTACGTTCTATTTAGAATATTAAAAAAAATTCTAATCATTCATCATGTTTTGTATTAATAATTTAGGAATTTTTTTTTCCAAATGAAATCATAATCATATAAAATCGATTGCTTTTCTACCTGCATTGAATTGTAAACATGAGGAATGGTTGGATAATATTGAAGTGATATAAATTTTTAGTAATTCAAACATTGGAAGTGATTACCGTAGATTTTTAGTTTAATTTGGAGATATCTGAAGTAACTTCACTTACCGGTGTTTTATATTACTATATATTTACGATATTACATATATTACCTAAGATAATTTCACTTACCCCATTTTCTTGTTAATATTCCTGAATTAATGTGAGCCATCAGGTGTAAGATTGATGTTTCTGTGTTTCAATAAAATAAATGTCCTTAATATACTTAAAAAGTTAAATTATAGATTAATTTGAGATTCACAATATTATCTGGTCATTTAATGTTAAACTAACTTTGCTAAGTAATGGATGAATAAATAGCAAAACTATATATTTACAAAACAAAATTCAAAATAATATGAATTAATGTAAATATCTCATCATTGAATTCAGTACGAGTATGTGTTTGTGTGATTATGTGTTTGTGTGCCTTTTTATTCCTTTGCGCAATTACAGTTCCATGCTGTTAAATCCACTGCAGTGAAATGCAGGTGTCGTGAACAGTTCTAATTGATCTGATGTTTGCATGTTTGATTTTGTGTCAATTATGGTCATTTGAGATTTAAAAAGTTAATTAAACCGCATTATACGTTTAATTTGTTTATACTCTATTGTATTTGAATGTTTAGGTAATATAAAAGATACACAAAATAAAGTAGACTATTTCGTTATTTACTGACAAAGATTGTAGTTATATTCATTATTATGATATTTCTATACCGTTATCCTTTTTTCCACTATTTTCTGAATCACAAAAGTGTGACAAAGTGTCTTTCTCTGTTCGAAATTCGTCTGAATTTCGGCCCCAGGGGAAATTTGAACGCCTTCAAATATATTTGATATCAAATTGAAAACATCACTCAAACGATATTCCGTATGAATAATTTCAGCAAGGTTGGTTATTGTTTGTTGGGGATAAAGTTTTTATTTTATACTAATTTGGCAGTCGTTGTTTGAAATATTTAATCTATTATTAATTCATTGTTTCTCATATCATTTGGTTGGCCATTGAACATTACCAATCTAAATCTTCTATGGTCAAACTATAAAACCAGAAATGGTCAAACAATAAAAATCTATGGTCAAACAATATGGTCAAACCATAAAACAATATGGTCAAACCATAAAACCACAAAAGAATACTAAGGTGTCATATATTTTCTCTTTTACACACCCAAGTGCATCAATTGAGAACATTGAAAGAGGTAAAAAATATACCAATGTTATAAACACTTATATTTTTTTCCGTATTCTATATCTTTATTCTCTATTTTTTGTTATTAAGGCACATCTTACGCATTTATTTTTGTATGTTTCAAGGAATTTTCCAATAAATTCTTTTCCAATATTTATCATATTCGCTTAATTATCTTTGTCCCACACTCTCTGATTTTTTAATTATCCCTCTTCCTCTTTTTCTATTTATCTCACCTTTTCCTATATTCCTCTTTCTAAAACTAATTTATCAACTCTCATAAAATTCTCCAGATTTATCATCATGTCCTACACACCTCTTTTCTTTATCACCTTTCCTTCCATCCCTTCTTTTTCAATCCTCAATTATCACACATACTTACCACACTTAATACCTACCACTCTTCCATTTTGTTATTCTTCATTCTATTTTCCTCCTTATTATGTCTTTCTTTTCTGCCTTCCAATCCTCTTCTTCCGAATTGCAAAAGTCACTCCTTAACCTCTTAATTTAACAAGGAAAGAAATTGGTTAAATGCTTAGAGTATGAGAGGAATAGTAATTGACTCTGATAGTAAATCAAGGAGTGACTCTTATACCTGATAGTAAATCAAGGAGTGACTCTTTTCTCTGATAGTACATCATGCAGTGACTCTTGTCTCTGATAGTACATCACTACAGAGACTCTTTTCTCTGATAGTACATCACAACACTGAGTCAGCATCTTGTCAAATTGAATTTTGTCGAAATATTTTAAACTTTATCGCTGTTGTTCTCTCCGATTTTACATGTTCATTGTCAGCATGTTCTGTCTAAGTGAAAACTGGAACCTTTTACAAAACCAGACTTATTTTGTTATGAATCATAACACACACACTGTTCATATTTGTTAGATAAAAAAGGTTTAGAAATATAGTCTATTGTAGAGGCTCATCTTAGATATTACAATTTTTTTTCATATATTTACCCTGTCTATTGAAGATGTACAACATGTTTTAATCTAGTTACCCTACTTATTGTAAATGTACAATACGTTTTCATCTTTTTACCCTGTTTATTGTAGATGTAAAATGTGTTTTCATCTATTTACCGTGTCTATTATAGATGCACAAAATGTTTTCAGTTATTTTCCCTGTCTATTGTAGATGCACAATATGTTTTCCTGTATCTTTCTTATCTATTGTATTTAGTACTCCATACATCTCTTTCTTCATAAATCAGCAGTTCTTACCATCCCTCTGACAAATATACAAGTTCATGTCTCTCAGAGCGATAAATGCAAGTAAGATGTCTATCGGGCAATTTGTTAGGCACATGATTAGATTTGGGCAACTGATATCCTCTGGCGTTACATCTAGGACACCAATTAACAAAAAGAAAGGTAGAGTCG
Organism: Caprella mutica; assembly: GCA_947561585.1. Classification (NCBI taxonomy): domain Eukaryota; kingdom Metazoa; phylum Arthropoda; class Malacostraca; order Amphipoda; family Caprellidae; genus Caprella; species Caprella mutica. The sequence goes on along the minus strand of CANNZV010000327.1, from coordinate 471,840 downwards.
GCAGGTATTATTGTCATTACGGTAAATACTGATCAATTTGTATCGTAAAATATCATACCTTCAGAGAATTGCTAAGCGATAAAGAAGGGAAGGATTATTGTTGTCCATAATGGTGAATATTGAGAGTGTTTTATGATTTCCATTTTTACTTTTCGGAAATCTCAGACGAGAGAATATAATCTGTCTCACATTTATTGTAAATTGAGATAGGATTTCGTCTAATAGTTTCTGGTCTTAGATAGATGATCTTTCTATTATCGTTTATAATCACTGATATAAAACTGTCAATTAGTGAGTATAATATTGCTATAGTGAATTGGCTTCATTCTCTGACACAAAAAGGTTATGATTTGAATATATTCATTCATATGATCTAGTTTAGATTATATGTTACTTTATGAATATTTTTTTTTTGGTATATCTAACATTTTCGCTAATCAAATTTTGGAATTAGAAAATAAATAATTCTTTCTTTTAATTTTTGTTTTTTTAATGTAATTTTGATTTATTTAAATTTTTTCAATTCAAACAAAAATTCATACTTCTAATTCCAGATTCAATTTCCAATCATAAAAATAATTCCAAATCAAAACCTCCATATAATATATTATCATATTTCAAATTTAAGATCTTTTATGTTATAAAATCTAATCGAAATATTTTTTTAATCTACTAAAAGGGTACTGGAATTGATATTAAATCTAATAGCATAACACTTCTCCCCACCAAAGCCTCATGTACCACATTAATAATTCATGGAGTAGAGTGTAGCAATCGCAACTATTAGAAATAAAGCAAAGAAACACGAGGGAATAAAGTAGCGACACTTAAATCGCCTGGGAACTCCTAATGAAATTATTGCCCGAGTTGAGACGATAATTGAATCGGCTGTTTAGAGTTGCCACAAGTCGCTACTGTTTCAATTCACTAGTTGAGAGTTGCCAGAAGTCGCTACTGATTCAATTCACTATGTAGGGTAATATCTTAATTATCAGGAACTTCTTCATTGTCGATCAAGAATAAAATAAAAATGATAACCATTATTTTACTCGCTATTACATTCAAGTTTTTCTATTTTTGCGTACACCAGTACTTAGGAATTGGGAAATGTATCAAAAGGGAAATGGCAATCTACAAAAGACGTAATTACAATTCTTCATCGAGTTATCTTGTTATGAATCAATCAGAAAATAATGTCATAGTACTTTGATCATGTAATTTGCTAAAGCTTTGAGTTGTATTGTTTAGGATAAAATTACTATAACTGAATCGATGTGAATAATAGACCAACTACCATTTTATACAAGAATGCATTGGCGTTATCACAATAGTTCTTATCACGATTACATATTACTTTCAGTGCAAAATATATATATTAATATTCGATGAAATTGATTATGTTACCACAATAGTAATTATTGAGTGTCCGAATGTATATAAATCAATACGAATCCTAAATACACGCTAATAAAATATTCCATCAGTTTAGCAGTAATAGGATATATACATAGCCTCCAAAGACCATAAGTCAGGATATACCTCAGTAATTGGCTACTTTTGATGTGGATTCCTATTCCTCTGGTTCAGTTCTTGTCATTCTCCTCTTGCTCAGTTCTTGTCATTCTCCTCTGGTTCAGTTCTTGTCATTCTCCTCTGGCCTAGTTCTTATCATTCTCCTCTTGCTCAGTTCTTGTCATTCTCCTCTGCCCTAGTTCTTGTCATTCTCCTCTTGCTAATCTCTTTTCTTTCTCCTCTGGTTTCGTTCTTGAGATTTTACTCTGGCTAAGATCTAGTCATTCTCCTCTGACTCAGTTATTTTTTCATTCTCCTGTGAGGTTCAGTTCTTGTCATTCTCCTCTGGCTCAGTTCTGTTTATTTCCCTCTGGCTCAGTTCTTGGCCACAAATCTCTTCCTGTAAGATTAATTGAATTTCCTGCCAATTTTCTTTGAGAGACCAAGAGTAAAGACTTTGGCAATGATAGGAGATGTTGGGGATGTTAATTGAGGTGTGGTTTGAAAATAAATGGAATTAGTATCACTAGTTAGATATTTATGTGAAGCTATTCAATGTATGCAAATTCAAAATCTCCATGAATGGAAGCTCTATTATCATAGAGGTATATTTTCTATATTATATGCTGACAAAATAAACTGAGGGATAAGCTATAGAAATAAATGGGTAAAGGATGGTAGTTTGTTGATGAAAACATAAAACACATAATCCCCACGCCCTACTCTAATTTCCCAAAACAATAGAAATTTTCAGGTGAATGATTCATAAACAGTAATTGAATGAAAATTTCTCGACAGAGTTATTAATATTAGTTTACAACACACTTTGTAAAACATTAATCAACTGAATGCAATTTTCATTAACTCACTTCGTACTACAAACAGAGTAACTTGTTTCATTTCCTCACTAATCATTTCCACAAAAATACAGAGTACTTCTTAGAGCTTTCATCCAATTAATTGCTGTAAATCTCCGGAAATCCTCTTTGGGCCCCAGGTACCTAGGCTAACACTCCAGAGTACTCCAATCCAGTCTCTTGTGGTAGGTATTCCCTTCTCAGTGAGTTTACATTCTTCAATGGGAGGAGAGAGAGCTTATCTCATTTATTTAAATTACTTAAAGGACCCACCATTTGCATCACATCAAGACCACGAGATGAAAGAAAAGAAGACCATTTGTATCATCAACACCACGAGATGAAAGAAAAGAAGACCATTTGTATCACATCAACACCACGAAATGGTAGAAAAAAGTCAATTTGTACCACTAGAAAAAATAAGAGAAGATCATTTAGAATTTGTGGAGACCAGCAAAAGAATACTATTTGTATCTACAAAGGCCACTACACGAGAAGATCATTTGTAGAATGCATTTTTATACCTTTCAACACATTAAAAATGTATTATTTATAATTAATTATTTCAATTCAATTAAGGATTTGACCTTAGTTTCATTACCATTTAAGATTGGAATTGTAACAACTGCGATGGAACTTGTTTTTAACTTTTAGAGGGGTGTAACTATTAGAAAAAACATGGATTAAATGACAGTTCACGAAAAGGAATGCCCAATAAAACGCGCTATATGGATATAAATTAATACGCCTGATTAGCTGATTTTCATACTCTAATATTGTTTGGAAGATAACAGTGCTATTTAATAATAAAACTGTCAAGTAAATTTTATCTTTGTTTTGTCAAAAGAATTATCCTCTTGAGGCATAATTAATTTGACTAAATGCATTTCATACTCTAGCATTGTCCATAAGTTAACAATATCATTTAATGATGCCATCTTGAAGATCGGCTAATTGCTTAAAATACTTTTTAAGATGTCCATCTTCAACTGTTGGGATTTCGTTCACATAATCTATAGTCTATACTATAAATACTGTAGTCTCTGTCTAATCTGTGTTCAGTCTTCAATCAGGGGATCCACACTACATTTGTGTTAACAGGCCTTAGCTCCTAACTTCATTGTGTTTCAGTATAAAGCTTTCATAAGTGTACTCTGAATCGCAAATTATATTCAATAGAATTTTCTTTTATAGTAATTTATCTCCAATTTTCATACAACATTTATTTATTTATCGCTGTCCTAGCCTAGAACCAAAAATCCACCTTACATATCATCACTTGAGGAAAGACTCCCAGAATAGAATTCCGTCTTCGGAAAGTTGGGGATTATATTCTAACACCATTTGAACCTTTTGTCAATAAAGTAATACAAGTAACACTATTGTTTTCAATCTTAAATTTATGCTAAAATTTGGATAGATTATAAGACAAACTCAGTAACAGATATGCATTAATTTCACCACACTGCATCCAATGTACCCATTGCAGTTCTGCATCCAATCTATGCTTTGCAGTTCTGTATCCAATGTATCCATTAAAGTTCCGCATCCAATGTATGCTTTGCAGTTCTGTATCCAATGTATCCATTAAAGTTCCGCATCCAATGTATGCATTGCAGTTCTGCATCCAATGTATGCATTGCAGTTCTGCATCCAATGTATCCATTGCAGTTCTGCATCCAATGTATCCATTGCAGTTCTGCATCCAATGTATCCATTGCAGTTCTGCATCCAAAGTATCCATTGCAGTTCTGCATCCAAAGTATCCATTGCAGTTCTGCATCCAATGTATCCATTGCAGTTCTGCATCCACTGTATCCATTGCAGTTCTGCATCCACTGTATCCATTGCAGTTCTGCATCCAATGTATCCATTGCAGTTCTGCCTACAATGTATCCATTGCAGCTCTGCATCCAATGTATCCATTGCAGGTCTGCATCCAATGTATCCATTGCAGGTCTGCATCCAATGTATCCATTGCATGTCTGCAACAAATGCATCCACTGCAGTACTGCATCCAATGTATCCATTGCAGTTCTGCATCCAATGTATTCATTGCATGTTTGCAACAAATGCATCCACTGCAGTTCTGCATCCAATGTATCCACTGCAGTACTGCATCCAATGTATCCACTGCAGTTCTGCATCCAACGTATCCATTGCAGTTCTGCATCCAATGTATCCACTGCAGTACTGCATCCAATGTATCCATTGCAGTACTGCATCCAATGTATCCATTGCAGTTCTGCTTCCAATGTATCCATTGCAGTACTGCATCCAATGTATCCATTGCAGTTTTGTTTAAAATCCCAATGCACGGAGAAGTTCTCCCACCTGACAAAATCATTGAGAAGAATGGGCTAAAGTCTAACATTTCCAATACGAGTCTAATATTTCAGAGCACAAAGTCTCTTCTTTTCTGAATATCGGCTTCTGAAATCTGAGAGAAATATTCAGAGCGCTTTTCTATGTTCCTTTTTTCCCATTTTGTGAACCTGAATGGCTAATTACGCTCGTCAAAAGAATATGGTATTAATAATCTATAGTAGACTGGAGAGTGATGTGGAATGGAAAATATTCAATGGTACTTACTACAACTTTAATGGAACATAGATAGATCAAACACTATTCAGCTTAAAATGTTTTCATTTTCTCATAGAAAGATGTTAATATTGAAATCTAAGCCTCAATTATATAATTTTTATATAAAATGAACATTCATTACCAGTTTTCAAGCATATGTTCAGTTGTTTACATTAAATGTAAAAAAAGCTAGTAACCATAATAACCGTTAACATTGAATTTAAGTGCCCTTTTGATCAATGGATTTGATTATGAATCTTTTCAGTAAATACTTCAAATATGAGTAAGAAACTTTTAAAAATATTCAACCTTCACATACTTTTCTCATAAATCATTTCCTTAATGAGCTAAAAAGTACATTAGGTCTCACTGAAAAGTTTTACCTTAGGAAGTTTGAAAAAACACCTAAAACTTCCCCTCGATTTGAACCCAAGTACAAATATTCGATTTTATGATTTCAAATTTTTTACCCACTTTAATTTTTCATGAATGATAATATTTATTAAAATTTGATATCTAGATGTTCCTGTTCAAAATATAACAAAAACCAACTCAAATTAAATTTTCGACAAACGGGGCATGTTATTGATATAATTAATTGTTTTCAAAATTAATTAATTAAACCTATCTAAAAAAGAATAAAGTAACTATTTATCATTTTGAGAATTTTCCTGTTATATCGGGAAAAGAATATCTCTACCATATCTATCATTTAGCTTATTCAATCTCTATTTTCTAACGAAGAAAGGATCTATTTGACTGTAGACACTATATACATTAATTTGTAATAGTTCCTATGCTCAATTCGTTCTTCAATTTTCGAATATGTCGTAACTGAACCTCGGAAAATAAAAAAGACGTCGGAACTCTCCACGTCTACCGGAACAGGGCAGTGGACGAAAATGAATTGTCTGAACTGCAGATGTGGAATTTGAATTTCTTGTCCGATGTTCGATTGTAGTCAAATGAGAAAACAAGAAAAATGAAACGGCTTCAGAAGATTGAAATACGGAGAATTTGTGGTAGATGGTTGAAATACAAAGAGAATACTGCATACTACTCTTTTGTTTTTTGATGTTCATTGTCTAAATAAATATAATTTTTTTAATTATTTAAAGGAGGTCTGCTTTAAAAAAAATACTGCATATGAGCGGCTACATGTAATTTGGAAAAAATGAAATGGTGAAAATTTACTCGTCAATTAGTGTAACAATTTTCTTTCCACATCCTCTTGATTTTCTCCATGATATTCAAATTCAACATTTTTAGGTATTTACAATCATCAAATAATTCATTATTTTGTCAGGAATAATAAGTCTTCCTGCATAAAAAGCCAAAAGATAATAATGGTATATCATACTCATCAAATAATAATATGCTTATAGGCTTAGGCTTATACATCATCGGATGAGGGGAAGAGGCAAATTTTATGACCACAACAATGTTTGATTTTATCAAAAAGAAATTAATATTGATAATAAATTTTGTTCTTAAAAAAGAATATTTTCTGCATAAAATGGATTTTTATTAATTTATTACAGAAAAAATAAATATGTAGTTCAGGTGATTAATTTATAACAGAAACAATAACAATGAAACTATAACAATTAACTTGAACAGCATAGGGTGAAGCTACAATTACCAATTACGAATTGAATACCGTATGGATTTATCCTCATTCTTCAGATTTCATGGAAACCAATTTAAAATGCAAGTTAAATAGTTATAATGATATATTTTTCTTACATATGGTGTACTTATAGCATTTAAAAAACTCTGATCTTATCATATCACAGTATTATATAATCCATCCTATACATTTATACGCAAGTTTAAATATTCGGATTGGCAGAAGTTGGTCCTTGTTTCAATCTCGAGTTAGTGAATTTGACAGGTATTCTTGTAGTGAAAGTTACTCTCCAAGAATAACTTACAACAACAGTTTGTGAACTTTAATTGACTGACGAATAATTCGAACAATGTCGTTAAATGATTGAATTGAAGATTGTTAGTGAACAGTATTTGGAATAACAAGTCTTGTCTATGCAGGAATTATTTCTTATCTTCATTTGTAATGTTTTTGATATCTATTTATGTTTATGCATTATTGATATTGGTTTATTTGTGTCAAATATTTAAAATTTGAAAAAAAATATCGATATCTGAATGATTGTTATAGTAACTAGAAAATTAAAAACAATCATCTAATACTTAATTAATTAAACACTCTTTTTTCCTAAAATATTTCCATCATTTCATCTGATACGCTAATTCTTAATACTGTACTCTTTAAATTTATCTACATTATTTCTTAATATATTGACTATATACATATGTAGTATATACTTTGAATAGCTAATTCCACACCTGGCAAAATCTCCCTGTAGATTTTTCTAGCAAGAGCATCCGTGCATGAGACGGGGCCAGACATTGAAATCAAATTAGAGGAATTCCCAGGAGAAGATGCTGTACTTTCATCTTAACTGGAATAGAAACACTGCTTCTTTCATCTGGAATTGGAGGGGGGGGGGGGGGGGGGAGTAGAGGGGGCAGGGGGTGGGTACACAAACAAGTTATGTTGACAGTGGAAATGGGAGAGTTTTCTCACCTTCTTCTCTGCTGGACATCAAATATGGATTCAAGAGTTGCAAAGATAGCATGGAGAGCTGTGCCTGTGTGTGTGTGTGTGTGTGTGTGTGTAGGAGTGTGAGTGTGTTTGGAAGATTATTTTAGCGTGTGAATGTACTTAAAGAAATTAATTGCAGTAAAATCTTTCTAAATTGAATATTGAAATTGAATTTTATTTCAAATATTCGTCTTGAATAATTATTGTTTTACTCAATTTCTCTGTCATAGCAGCAAATTATTGTGAACGGTAAAATTTAGTGAAATTTTTACATCAATATCGTTCATAATCTAAATTTTCACCAGCGTTAGTGGTTTTTAATAAATAGTACAGTTTTTCACGTTTGACTGTACGGGCCCTTTGACCCATGTGAGAGGCCAAGTTTTACCCTTTTCCTGAGTTTTTTTGTTGAGTAGGTTGGCAGTTTTGAATTGAAAAAGACAATGGATGGGAAACGACGAAGGGGGGGGGGGGGGGTGGTTGGGAGGGAAAGGGGAGAGATTTTGAAGGGGAGGGGATTTTATAGGAGGAATTTGGGGAGTTGGGGGATTGGTGGATTTTGAGGGGATTTACTATTCTGTAGGTGGTTCGACAAGTGAAAGGCACGAGATGAAAACAACGCTTTGATATCAAAATAAATCAATTCGTTATCAAGAATATATTTGATCAGGGTTATATGGAGTTTTATTTAAATATAAGCAGAGGGATTATTTTAGGGATATTTTTAATGTTTGTACTTACTTCATTGTCCGTTTTCTGACCATTTGCACAAAATCATTTTCACCAGCCATCAATAAAAACGTTATAATATTCAAAAGAATGAATAAATCTTTATGAACATTTAACTGTGGATGGAGAAAAGTTCAACAAACAATATGATAATTGGAATAAAAACTGTAGGTACCTTGAATAGATGTTAAAATATAGTAATATAACCCTTTCGACGAGGTTGGCTTACATATGACCCAACATTTTACTCCGATATGAAAATGGATAAGATTTTAAATTCAATTTGTCGATTTATTACCCTGATTGATGAGAGATTGGTCATTTAGATGCATTTATATGAATCATTTCGATATTTCGTTTTACTTTTGGGTTGTAGATATCCCATTTTCAAGTACACATGTTACTGAGGGTACACATATGTACCACATCAAATATTCACATCTGCTGACGATTTAAGTTCATCCATTAGTACTCAAATCTACGGAAATATCTATTAAAATGTTTCTCAATTCGGCAGAAAAAATCCCCGTCGAAAGGGTTAAAGATAGTTTCCGTTTATAGGGAAAACCTATAGAGATACAAAAACAAAATGTTAAATTTTCTACTTTCTCATTTCACCGAAGATGTGTAACTGTCCGCTAACTCGTAGCTTACCCTAACTAAGGGAAGATTCATCACACAGGCACAGTGCTATATCGGATGCACGGTCATTGATGTCTGCACGGTAATGAGATTATAACCCTATCGCCAAATTATGATCTAATTCAAGGGAATTAGGAGAGTGCAATATTCCAAATGTACTGGCAATGTATATTGCAACTAGGAATGAATATTCCAACTCACAAAGCTTATTGGTAGTTTGATTGAATTCCAAGTTGTGGCTGGAATAGAGAACTTATTGCGTGGTTGAATGAACAGATGTGTGGGTCATATTGACTAACAATGTGGGTCAAATGAAGAGATGTGTTGGCTAGGTTGACAACATTGTGGGTTAAATACACAACGTTTCCCTGCACTTCTTTTTCCCCTTCACTTCTTTTTCCCCTTCACTTCTTTTCCCCTTCACTTCTTTTTCCCCTTCACTTCTTTTTCCCCTTCACTTCTTTTTCCCCTTCACTTCTTTTGCCTCTTCACTTCTTTTTCCTCTTCAATTCTTTTTCCCCTTCAATTCTTTTTCCCCTTCACTTCTTTTTCCCCTTCACTTCTTTTTCCCCTTCACTTCTTTTGCCTCTTCACTTCTTTTTCCCCTTCACTTCTTTTTCCCCTTCACTTCTTTGCCTCTTCACTTCTTTTTCCTCTTCAATTCTTTTTCCCCTTCAATTCTTTTCCCTTCAATTCTTTTTCCCCTTCACTTCTTTTTCCTCTTCAATTCTTTTTCCCCTTCAATTCTTTTTCCCCTTCACTTTTTTTTCCCCTTCACTTCTTTTGCCTCCTCACTTCTTTTTCCTTTTCACTTCTTTTTCCCCTACACTTCTTTTTCCCTTTCAGTTCTTTTTCCCCTTCACTTCTTTTTCCCCTTCACTTCTTTTGCCTCTTCACTTCTTTTTCCTCTACAATTCTTTTTCCCATTCAATTCTTTTTCCCCTTCACTTCTTTTTCCCCTTCTCTTCTTTTTCCCCTTCAATTCTTTTGCCTCTTCACTTCTTTTTCCTCTTCACTTCTTTTCCCCTACACTTCTTTTTCCCTTTCAGTTCTTTTTCCCCTTCAATTCTTTTGCCTCTTCACTTCTTTTTCCCCTTCTTTTCTCTTTCCCTTTCACTTCTTTTTCCCCTTCACAGTAAATTTTCTCTCTATTTGTTATCCTCTAACTGCATTCCAAGTCCTGGTAGGAATACTGAAATTTAATGGAATTCTCCCTCTGGAATTCATTTATTTCTTTATTTCTTTTATTGAAAGAAAAAACATTTATCAATAATAGTGTTGAAATGGGGTAAGTTCCAAGTTATTGACCGGTTCCAGTTTTCCTAACCTACAAGAAAATCACTTATTTAAAAAATGAAATTATTTAATATTAAATTCTTATATGATCGATATTGTGAATGAGTTCCATAACTCGAGACTTGCCCTACTTCTAATAATGAAAAATGAATTTATTCATCAGCTAACATTAAAGCATTAATTTGTAAATGCAATGTTAGAGGATGTATAATAATTATTTCCTAATTAATTCCTACACAACATTATCCATTAATTCAAATAATTACACAGAGAAAAAAGTTTACTCATATTTAATGGGTCATCAATTTATGCTTTGAATCAATTTATTACGTGAGTTGGTTTGACTATAATCATGTTTTCATGTGTGTCAAAACAACTATGACGTGTGTGTCACCAAACATAGTTAATTCAAATCATTTTATGGATTGAATCAACTTACTATGAGAGTTGGAGTTACATTTTGGGAGTTTAGACATATGTTAAAACAACTAGGGCATAGTGTGTTGAAGTAACTCACAAAGATTGTCATTTCAATGTATCTGGTGTATGAATTAACTTACTATGAGAGTTGACGCTACTTTTTTAATTTTAGGTGCGAGTTAAATCAACTATGACATAGTGTGTTATTGTAACCCACAAAGACTGTTAATCCAGTGTATTCTGCAGTGTATGAATTAACTTACTATGAGAGTTGGCGCTACATTTTTGTAAGTTTAGGTAAGAGTTAAAACAACTATGACATAGTGTGATAATGTAACCCACAAAGACTGTTAATCTTATTTATCTGGTGTATAAATTAACTTACTATGAGAGTTAGTGCTACTTTTTTTAAAGTTTAGATGTGAGTTCAATCAAATGAGTAAGTGGCAACTTATGCTTTCCTCAAAGCTAATTTATTCGCATAACACTTTTCAGTTCAAATCTTGTTTCAAGTGTGTTACATGTTGAATGTGAACGCTCCTCAATACCATTTTAGTTCAAGTGCAAACAATTAATAGCGTTATATGCATTAAATAGTATTATCGCTGCCGATCGATTATTAATTATTAATTAATTCCATTAATAAATTGATAAATGTCTGCCTAAATATTCTAAAATATTGGTGATTGATAGTTTGGTGGCTTTATATAGGTAGTTATTTGAAGAGCTGATTATCAGTATATAACTTTTATAATAATAAATTTTGATTACTGCCTTCCAGTTTGTAAACTGATATCCAAACTAATTTTCCTAGATTATTATATGTTAACTTAAGCATCATACCTACCTAGCTGTTTTTTTCAGTGTCAATACCTTCTACATGGGGTACGGTCAAGAGCCCCCCCGGTCATGAGCCCCCCCGGTCACGAGCCCCCCCGGTCATGAGCCCCCCCGGTCACGAGCCCCCCCGGTCACGAGCCCCCCCGGTCATGAGCCCCCCCCGATCATGAGCCCCCCCCGATCATGAGCCCCCCCGATCATGAGCCCCCCCGATCATGAGCCCCCCTAGGTCATGAGCCCTCCCGGTCACGAGCCCCCCCCCCCCTCCCTGTTTTTTAATCCTTATTTACCTAGTTATAAACAAATGAAGAATTACATAGATAGAAATAACTGAGAGTTACTAATGTAGTTTGTTGTATCCGCTAGTTTGTTCTACTGCACACTTCATGATTGTTGAATGACCTGGCAGGGGGGTTCGGGGGGCGGAAAGCCCCCCTATATACATATATTTTATGTCTATTCAGTAATGAACTACAAAAGTGTCAATAAGGATTAAATAGTATAGGTAAATAAGGATTTAAAAACAGGGGGGCTCGTGACCGGGGGGGCTCTTGACCGGGGGGTTTCATGACCGGGGGGGGGGGGGGGGGGGGCTATGACCTACACCCCTTCTACATAGGCTAGGCAGTTACTGCGCTGTCCTCAGAATAGGTTAAGTTCCAAATTATCAGGCGATTTAAAATTTTCGGTCACGTTTGAAATGTAGTATATAGCTACCTAATAGCTAATTAAAATAAAAGTAGATTTAATATAGTTTTTCTTACGCGACCGAAAATGTGGAGCCGTCCGATATTTCGGAATTTATCCTAGTATCTCAAGTAAAGTGGTCTGATAATCTATATATTTTAAAACTAGTTGGTGTACCTATAGGTAGGGTTACACAGCAAATTCGGTTCTTTAATTTCTAATTGTGACCCTATTAAGAGAGTCTCAAAATCATTCTGAAATTAGTTTAGCTATATACTAAATTGTTGAACATCATAATTTAAGCTCAATTTATGATAGGTTCTATTCATTTCACGAGTGCCTTGAAGTCATGATGGTTATTAATGTTTCTGAGATAAGAGACCGCAGTTAGTTAAAGTGCCGCAATTTACCTACTTGACCCTAGTTTTCTATGACTGGGAGAACTCCATCCAGGGAGGTAGTCGGAGGAGAACACCGTCCAGGGATTTAGCAGGGAGAACTCCAACCAGAGGTGAGCCTTTTGATATATTATACTTTCTTGGTATTTAATTAATGTCTACATTATGAGTGTATAATGAACAAAATTATGAGGATTAGCTAGAAAAATCCATTGCATTTATTAGAGCTAAATTTATACTGCATCTGAAGATTTATAATTAGTTTAACATTTTATATAAATAATTTACCTATATGAAAGAATTCTCAGTTAATAATTCTTTTCATTTCTTTATTAATATATGGTTTTCTATATTTTTTGAATCTACTTTCAGATCTTGATGAAGAATTGATGAAGTAGATCAACGTCATCAACTATCGGAGTCCTCTTCAATTCCTTTGAATGGTTCAGGAACAATTATGCTAGGTCAAAGTAAGTGTTTGAAAATATTAGATGATTTTTAAATATGTATTTGCAATATGATTAGCTCTTACTTTTTCATATGCTTTTAGGGATTCCAGACATGAAAAGAATATCGAAGCTGTCGCTATCTCATCACAAAAGGAAAAAGAGTAGGTGATGTTATTGATAATGTATATGAACGATACTGTGAATTTCTATTCAATATATATTAATATACGAATCTCTTATTTCAGGAATTGGCAACCTACAGTCGTGAAAGAAAGTGACGAGAATTCAAATTGTACTTCTAAATAATAAATTTAAAACTTAAATGTTTGTATTTCGTTTTCAATTTGACCTTGGTAATTCTATTAGCATATTTCAATATCAGTGCCTATGAGTAAGATGAATTGCACTAAAATATGGTTTAGAAGATAAAGGCTTTATCATTAATTTATTATTCATTAAGTTATAGTACAATTGCAGCATATCAAAGATTTATCAACTTTTTTAATCTGGCCTGGTTAATTAATTCATCACTACGTAAAGTTATTTATGTCAACTAACTACTTATTTATAAACTGACTTAATGAGATTACTTATTCAATCTTATCTATTAATTTACAACTGATAACCATATATCAATTCATAGGATCGAAAACATTTCAAAAAGCAAGGATAGGTCTAGGTGATCAATTATTTTTTTAAAATTAAAATAGTATGCATATCACAGAAGCAAAAGTAGAAAATAGATGTGAACATGTTAGATTTGGTCCTAGGAAATAAATAGTCTAATCTAATTGATACCGGGACCTAACTCGAGATTAAAATTTAATAGAGTAAATATAGTGACTGAAAAAGTCTTGTAAAAAGTCTGGATACTGCTAACCAGACCGATATTTCAACCTACACTATAATAGTTGATATACATTAACTTAGTTTACAAGTAGTTGATATAACCAACACGAGATGATGATATAACCTACACGAGTAGTTGATATAACCTAACCGAATAGTTGATATAACCTAACCGAATAGTTGATATAACCTACACGAGTAGTTGATATCACCTATACGAGTAGTTAATGTAACCTACACGAGTAGTTGGTATAACCTACACGAGTAGTTGGTATAACCTACACGAGTAGTTAGTATAACCTACACGAGTAGTTGGTATAACCTACGCAAGCAGTTGGTATAACATACACGAGTAGTTGATATAACCAACACGAGTAGTTGATATAACCTAACCGAGTAGTTGATATAACCTACATGAGTAGTTGATATCACCTATACTTTTAGTTAATGTAACCTACACGAGTAGTTGGTATAACCTACACGAGTAGTTGGTATAAGCTACACGAGTAGTTGGTATAACCTACACAAGCAGTTGGTATAACCTACACGAGTAGTTGGTATAACCTACACGAGTAGTTGGTATAACACATAGGAGTGATTGGAGAAACATACACAAGTAGTTGATGTAACCTTGTTCTGTAGTTGTTTTAACCATTACATATAATTGGTTCAACCATCACGAACAGTTTTGACTATCTCAGGTAGTTGTTGTGACCATCGGGAATTAAAAATAATCAACTCACATATGTGTTGTTTTAACCAACGTCAATTTAACTCATATTAAATAGTACCTGCAACTCACCACGTAGGTAGGCGCACAGATAAACCATAAAATTTAGTCAAAACAAATCAAATATAATTTGATTCAACTAATCCTTTCTCTGTGTGTATATATTATTATTATTCCTAATATTTCAAATAGGTAAATCCGATGTTTATTTAATTCGGTTGGAATTGATTACCAAAAGCAACGGGAATTATATTCCTATTGTATTATTTGGGTTTTTGAAATATCATTTACGTAGGAATAGAAATAATTGATATATTTATTTAATTATTTTATTATCGCATTATTATCTCTCTTATTGTAGCCGTATTTATTTTACATCTTCAACTTCCTCGCCTCTAACGTGGAATGTAAAAAGGCCTAAATACGTAAATTAGAAGAATTACAGGCCGACAATTTCATACGATTGAAAAGTAAACCTGTAACTTCAAAATTTTTAATGTCTCAATAAAAATGAATATATTGTTTGAAAGCTGAGAAGAGGTGGTTTTTTATGCAATCTTCAGTTTTGAAAATGGAGATCTTAGGTTGGCCCCTCTGCTTCTGAACATTTTTTGCATTTTCTTAAAGCTCTTCTTTGCCTGCATTACAGCGCGAAGAGTGGCCACATTAATGTCATCAATTACTCCTCTTAATTTGTTCTGAAGATCTTGCACTGAATGGGACAGTTGTTTAAATTCACCCAAAGAAAAAAAAATGGGGGTGTGAGATTTGGAGAACGTGCGGGCAAGTGGTTAGGAAATCGCCCAAAAACAGAAGAAAACGATGTGACAGACAATTTGGAGTGTTCCAGAAAATTATTGAAGATTTTCTCCTCCCAGAAATTAGGAGAGATGATCTTCAGAATCAATTGATGCACTGCAAGAGAATCGATAAAGAACAGAGTAGGTATACTGCAACTGTCCCACTTTACTTTTAAATATCGGTAGAAATAAGAGAGATTAATGTGGACATTCTCCGCGCTGTGATGCAGGCAACGCGTAGCTAAGGAAATGCAGGAACGTTTCTTAAGATCTCTATTTTTAATATTGAAAATTACATATAAATCTTTATCTTTCATTGTGAAAATAAAATTGTTGAAGTCATTGAGGTTTACTTTTCTACCGTATTTAATTGTCACCCTGTATAAGAGTGAGAAGAGAATGAGAAGAAATATTAGAGTGAGAAGAGAATGAGAAGAAACATTAGAGTGAGAAGAGAATGAGAAGAAATTTAGAGTGAGAAGAGAATGAGAAGAAACATTAGAGTGAGGAGAGAATGAGAAGAAACATTAGAGTGAGGAGAGAATGAGAAGAAATATTAGAGTGAGAAGAGAATGAAAAGAAATATTAGAGTGAGAAGAGAATGAGAAGAAACATTAGAATGAGAAGAGAATGAGAAGAAATATTAGAGTGAGGAGAGAATGAGAAGTAACATTAGAATGAAGAGAGAATGAGAAGAAATATTAGAGTGAGGAGAGAATGAGAAGTAACTTTAGAGTGAGAAGAGGATGAGAAGAAACATTAGAGTGAGAAGAGCATGAGAAGAAACATTAGAGTGAGAAGAGAATGAGGAGAAATATTAGAGTGAGAAGAGAATGAGAAGAAACATTAGAATGAGGAGAGAATGAGAAGAAACATTAGAGTGAGTAGAGAATGAGAAGAAACATTAGAGTGAGAAGAGAATGAGAAGAAACATTAGAGTGAGAAGAGAATGAAAAGAAATATTAGAGTGAGGAGAGAATGAGAAGAAACATTAGAGTGAGAAGAGAATAAGAAGAAACATTAGAGTGAGAAGAGAATGAGAAGAAACATTACAGTATGGAGAGAATGAGAAGAAACATTAGAGTGAGGAGAGAATGAGAAGAAACATTAGAGTGAGTAGAGAATGAGAAGAAACAATAGAGTGAGAAGAGAATGAGAAGAAACATTAGAGTGAGAAGAGAATGAGAAGAAACATTACAGTATGGAGAGAATGAGAAGAAATATTAGAGTGAGAAGAGAATGAGAAGAAACATTAGAGTGAGAAGAGAATGAGAAGAAACTTTAGAGTGAGGAGAGAATGAGAAGAAACATTAGAGTGAGAAGAGAATGAGAAGAAACATTAGAGTGAGAAGAGAATGGGAAGAAATATTAGAGTGAGAAGAGAATGAGTAGAAACATTAGAGTGAGGAGAGAATAAGAAGAAACATTAGAGTGAGAAGAGAATGAGAAGTAACAATAGAGTGAGAAGAGAATGACAAGAAACATTAGAGTGAGAAGAGAATGAGAAGAAACTTTAGAGTGAGGAGAGAATGAGAAGAAACATTAGAGTGAGGAGAGAATGAGAAGAAACATTAGAGTGAGGAGAGAATGAGAAGAAACATTAGAGTGAGGAGAGAATGAGAGAAACATTAGAGTGAGGAGAGAATGAGAAGAAATATTAGAGTGAGAAGAGAATGAGAAGAAACATTAGAGTGAGAAGAGAATGAGAAGAAACTTTAGAGTGAGGAGAGAATGAGAAGAAATATTAGAGTGAGGAAAGAATGAGAAGAAATATTAGAGTGAGGAGAGAATGAGAAGAAACATTAGAGTGAGGAGAGAATGAGAAGAAACATTAGAGTGAGGAGAGAATGAGAAGAAACATTAGAGTGAGGAGAGAATGAGAGAAACATTAGAGTGAGGAGAGAATGAGAAGAAATATTAGAGTGAGGAAAGAATGAGAAGAAATATTAGAGTGAGGAGAGAATGAGAAGAAACATTAGAGTGAGGAGAGAATGAGAAGAAATATTAGAGTGAGAAGAGAATGAGAAGAAACATTAGAGTGAGAAGAGAATGAGAAGAAACATTAGAGTGAGGAGAGAATGAGAGAAACATTAGAGTGAGGAGAGAATGAGAAGAAATATTAGAGTGAGGAAAGAATGAGAAGAAATATTAGAGTGAGGAGAGAATGAGAAGAAACATTAGAGTGAGGAGAGAATGAGAAGAAACATTAGAGTGAGGAGAGAATGAGAAGAAATATTAGAGTGAGAAGAGAATGAGAAGAAACATTAGAGTGAGAAGAGAATGAGAAGAAACTTTAGAGTGAGGAGAGAATGAGAAGAAATATTAGAGTGAGGAAAGAATGAGAAGAAATATTAGAGTGAGGAGAGAATGAGAAGAAACATTAGAGTGAGGAGAGAATGAGAAGAAACATTAGAGTGAGGAGAGAATGAGAAGAAACATTAGAGTGAGGAGAGAATGAGAGAAACATTAGAGTGAGGAGAGAATGAGAAGAAATATTAGAGTGAGAAGAGAATGAGAAGAAACATTACAGTATGGAGAGAATGAGAAGAAATATTAGAGTGAGAAGAGAATGAGAAGAAACATTAGAGTGAGGGAGAATGAGAAGAAACATTAGAGTGAGGAGAGAATGAGAAGAAACATTAGAGTGAGAAGAGAATGAGAAGAAACTTTAGAGTGAGAAGAGAATGAGAAGAAACATTAGAGTGAGGAGAGAATAAGAAGAAACATTAGAGTGAGAAGAGAATGAGAAGTAACAATAGAGTGAGAAGAGAATGACAAGAAACATTAGAGTGAGAAGAGAATGAGAAGAAACTTTAGAGTGAGGAGAGAATGAGAAGAAACATTAGAGTGAGGAGAGAATGAGAAGAAACATTAGAGTGAGGAGAGAATGAGAAGAAACATTAGAGTGAGGAGAGAATGAGAGAAACATTAGAGTGAGGAGAGAATGAGAAGAAATATTAGAGTGAGAAGAGAATGAGAAGAAACATTAGAGTGAGAAGAGAATGAGAAGAAACTTTAGAGTGAGGAGAGAATGAGAAGAAATATTAGAGTGAGGAAAGAATGAGAAGAAATATTAGAGTGAGGAGAGAATGAGAAGAAACATTAGAGTGAGGAGAGAATGAGAAGAAACATTAGAGTGAGGAGAGAATGAGAAGAAACATTAGAGTGAGGAGAGAATGAGAGAAACATTAGAGTGAGAAGAGAATGAGAAGAAACATTAGAGTGAGGAGAGAATAAGAAGAAACATTTGAGTGAGAAGAGAATGAGAAGTAACAATAGAGTGAGAAGAGAATGACAAGAAACATTAGAGTGAGAAGAGAATGAGAAGAAACTTTAGAGTGAGGAGAGAATGAGAAGAAACATTAGAGTGAGGAGAGAATGAGAAGAAACATTAGAGTGAGGAGAGAATGAGAAGAAACATTAGAGTGAGGAGAGAATGAGAGAAACATTAGAGTGAGGAGAGAATGAGAAGAAATATTAGAGTGAGAAGAGAATGAGAAGAAACATTAGAGTGAGAAGAGAATGAGAAGAAACTTTAGAGTGAGGAGAGAATGAGAAGAAATATTAGAGTGAGGAAAGAATGAGAAGAAATATTAGAGTGAGGAGAGAATGAGAAGAAACATTAGAGTGAGGAGAGAATGAGAAGAAACATTAGAGTGAGGAGAGAATGAGAAGAAACATTAGAGTGAGGAGAGAATGAGAGAAACATTAGAGTGAGGAGAGAATGAGAAGAAATATTAGAGTGAGGAAAGAATGAGAAGAAATATTAGAGTGAGGAGAGAATGAGAAGAAACATTAGAGTGAGAAGAGAATGAGAAGAAATATTAGAGTGAGGAGAGAATGAGAAGAAACATTAGAGTGAGGAGAGAATGAGAAGAAACATTAGAGTGAGGAGAGAATGAGAAGAAACATTAGAGTGAGGAGAGAATGAGAGAAACATTAGAGTGAGGAGAGAATGAGAAGAAATATTAGAGTGAGGAAAGAATGAGAAGAAATATTAGAGTGAGGAGAGAATGAGAAGAAACATTAGAGTGAGAAGAGAATGAGAAGAAATATTAGAGTGAGGAGAGAATGAGAAGAAACATTAGAGTGAGGAGAGAATGAGAAGAAACATTAGAGTGAGGAGAGAATGAGAAGAAACATTAGAGTGAGAAGAGAATGAGAGAAACATTAGTGTGAGAAAAGAATGAGAAGAAACATTAGAGTGAGAAGAGAATGAGAAGAAACATTAGAGTGAGAAGAGAATGAGAAGAAACATTAGAGTGAGGAGAGAATGAGAAGAAATATTAGAGTGAGGAAAGAATGAGAAGAAATATTAGAGTGAGGAGAGAATGAGAAGAAATAGTAGAGTGAGGATAGAATGAGAAGATGGGAAATGAGTTTAAAGTTATAAGTCTCCTAGTGCCGCTTATAAAATTTTTGGGACTTGAAATGATTAGTGTAGATAGTCTAAAATGCAGTTAATTGATTTAATAGAGCTTACAATAGTCTATTAACTAGAATTTTCAATATTTTTAGAGACAAGGGAGGGATGAACCTCCCTTCACACCTGCATTATTCACAGGTGTTCAAATGAAGTCCAGACAGGTGACTAAGTGAACAAGTGTTCTCATTTGCTCACTATCTTCAATTGTTATCGAAAAAGCCAATTATTGAAAGAATTTAAAATAATGTCAGTTAATGCCAATTTATTGGGGGAATCAATGACAAGAGAAATTTATAGCTAGTGAGAGAAAAGAGAATATTTACAATTGCACTATTTAGTGAATATAATGACTTGCAATAGTATATACCTACTCTATTATAGAGTAGGTATATACTATTGCAATTATGAGTTCATTATAATTATTTATCCTCACGAGAGGAGAGAATGACATTAGGAATGTTATACCTCACTAGAGGAGAGAATGACATTAGGAATGTTTTACCTCACGAGAGGAGAGAATGACATTAGGAATGTTGTACCTCACTAGAGGAGAGAATGACATTAGGAATGTTTTACCTCACGAGAGGAGAGAATGACATTAGGAATGTTTTACCTCACGAGAGGAGAGAATGACATTAGGAATGTTGTACCTCACGAGAGGAGAGAATGACATTAGGAATGTTGTACCTCACTAGAGGAGAGAATGACATTAGGAATGTTGTACCTCACGAGAGGAGAGAATGACATTAGGAATGTTTTACTTCACGAGAGGAGAGAATGACATTAGGAATGTTTTACTTCACGAGAGGAGAGAATGACATTAGGAATGTTGTACCTCACGAGAGGAGAGAATGACATTAGGAATGTTTTACCTCACGAGAGGAGAGAATGACATTAGGAATGTTGTACCTCACGAGAGGAGAGAATGACATTAGGAATGTTGTACCTCACGAGAGGAGAGAATGACATTAGGAATGTTTTACTTCACGAGAGGAGAGAATGACATTAGGAATGTTGTACCTCACGAGAGGAGAGAATGACATTAGGAATGTTGTACCTCACGAGAGGAGAGAATGACATTAGGAATGTTGTACCTCACGAGAGGAGAGAATGACATTAGGAATGTTTTACCTCACGAGAGGAGAGAATGACATTAGGAATGTTGTACCTCACGAGAGGAGAGAATGACATTAGGAATGTTGTACCTCACGAGAGGAGAGAATGACATTAGGAATGTTTTACCTCACTAGAGGAGAGAATGACATTAGGAATGTTGTACCTCACGAGAGGAGAGAATGACATTAGGAATGTTTTACCTCACGAGAGGAGAGAATGACATTAGGAATGTTGTACCTCACGAGAGGAGAGAATGACATTAGGAATGTTTTACCTCACGAGAGGAGAGAATGACATTAGGAATGTTGTACCTCACTAGAGGAGAGAATGACATTAGGAATGTTTTACCTCACGAGAGGAGAGAATGACATTAGGAATGTTTTACCTCACGAGAGGAGAGAATGACATTAGGAATGTTTTACCTCACGAGAGGAGAGAATGACATTAGGAATGTTGTACCTCACTAGAGGAGAGAATGACATTAGGAATGTTTTACCTCACGAGAGGAGAGAATGACATTAGGAATGTTTTACCTCACGAGAGGAGAGAATGACATTAGGAATGTTTTACCTCACGAGAGGAGAGAATGACATTAGGAATGTTGTACCTCACTAGAGGAGAGAATGACATTAGGAATGTTGTACCTCACGAGAGGAGAGAATGACATTAGGAATGTTTTATCTTACGAGAGGAGAGATTAACATTAGGAATGTTTTATCTTACGAGAGGAGAGAATGACATTAGGAATGTTGTACCTCACGAGAGGAGAGAATGACATTAGGAATGTTTTACCTCACTAGAGGAGAGAATGACATTAGGAATGTTTTATCTTACGAGAGGAGAGATTAACATTAGGAATGTTTTATCTAACGAGAGGAGAGAATGACATTAGGAATGTTTTACTTCACGAGAGGAGAGAATGACATTAGGAATGTTTTATCTTACGAGAGGAGAGATTAACATTAGGAATGTAAATATTTATTTCTGTAAATAATTATTTCTGTAAATATTTATTTCTGTAAATATTTATTTCTGTAAATATTTATTTCTGTAAATATTTATTTCCGTAAATATTTATTTCTGAAAATTTTTATTTCTGTAAATAATTATTCCTGTAAATATTTATTTCCGTAAATATTTATTTCTGAAAATATTTATTTCTGTAAATAATTATTTCTGAAAATATTTATTTCTGTAAATATTTATTTCCGTAATGTTTTCTTTCACGTTAGAATGATAATCACTTCATGTTATCAACTCTTCATTTGGTTCATCTTCTTTTGGTCCCGATTCACAAGCAAGCTGAATAGTACTGATAAATTAACCTTTAATTTCAGCTGAATTTGATCCATTTATTGAGAATAAATTAATATAATGACATTATCATACCTTCCTTGGAGTGAGTCACAGGTGCAATATTAGGTATTTAAGATGTGGTGCGTGACTGTGACTCCATTAGCAAGTTAGGTACAGTGGGTGAATGGTGTGAGTCTTAGTCTTACAGGTGTTCAGTAATTAGTCGTTCATTTTCTTATTTATGCGCCTTTAATTTCATACCTTTTGATGTCTTTGAAGTTTAAATATTAGCATCACAAGTTATATCTCTCTTTAGTCACAGAGATATTGGCTAAAATGTTGATGTGAATTAATTTTCTAAATTAGGAACTTTTGTAAATTTATTCCGGTTATTTAAATTAATTAATCTTTTTCATCTAACAGATATACAAACTTACTTATTTCATTTGTTCAGCTTATTTAAGCCTATCTAAGATGAGAGTTTTAGTTGTTCTTTTCCTTTCACTAACGGTAAGTTCAGTGATTCATTCTGTGTGCTATTTATCTATTAATTTATTTGGTAATTTATTCTATTACGTCAATTCTATTTTTTAATATAACTTGGGGTTTACGTATATATATATTTTGTATACACATGACCTTATTCATAATTTGAAATAATTTGTATCATATATATTTTATTCACATTTTTCAAAAATTACAATTAGAAACCTACTAAAATATTATTAAAAAGTACTGTAAGGTGATGGTTCCAAAAAGAATTAAAATCTTCCAGAATCTAAAATGTCCCAGTTTAAAAATTTCATGTTAAGGCTCCATATTGAAAATTGATATGCTAAAAAAAAATTAATGCACATGATGCTTAGTTTAAAAAAACACGATTCTGGCTGAAATGAGAGGGATTTTTCATCCCTATGTACCTCTTTCCTTGAAGCTGTTGATTGAGGAATTACCTTCCTCTATAGATATAGCGACGAAAGGACACGTATTGTAAACTGGATCAGATAGAATATTTATATTTATGCCACAGTTCGGTAATTCAGATACTGGTTTAGGTGCTGTTGAAATCTGGATTATTCTGTATTGGTTAGTAATTTAAATGGTTAAATTCCTTTATTTTTGTGACCCATTGTCCCTCTCGCTCTTCATTGTTTCAATTTTTGGTATTCGAGTAGTTTCCCTTGGAAGGTGATACTGGTTGTAGAGTGATATTTGGCACCTAGTTTTCTGAACTGCAGTATCACTCTGTTCGTTCCTTTTAAGTTTTATCTTGTTGATGTGCTGAACTGTGATCTTGTTACGTTGGTATTTTTTCATCTGATTGTTGGGAATTCCGGTAGAGTCGTTTAATCTAATTTTAGAATAAACGCCTCGCTGGAGCCCCATTGAGGAGGCTAGTAATTTCTCCAGTTTAGTTGTCTATTTGTCCTTAGGTTTATTTGTTTGTAAAGTAAGACTGCTCGATTAGTCTTGAAATAGACGGTGCAGTAGTGTTACCCTAAAATAAAACTGTAAACCGACTATCGGAGCTTGTTGCAGCCTGACGGAGCTTGTTCAAGCCTAACTGAGTTTGTTGCTGCTTGTCTGAGGTTGGCCAGTTGCTGGCCAATCATTCTATCACTCTCTGAAAGCAGATCACACCATGTAAGTAGAGCTATGCCATGTGTTGTTGCTCAAGGTGGAAATTTGGGAAAAATTATAGTTTGATGTTATTTTTAATTTTAGTTTGATTTTTGCCTGAGTTTATCTGGAGTTATTTTTTCTCTCTACAGTTCGTGTAGCAGAGATGAACTCTTCCTAAACTACCTTGGTCAAGAGTCTACTTTTCAGTGCTACTTTGATAAAGACACTCCCTACCTTGCTCAGAGGTCACTTTTGTAAATACCAACCTAGAACCTGACATTCTACCTAGAACCTGACATTCTACCTGGGACCTGGAGTTCTACCTAGAACCTGAAATTCTACCTTGGTCCTGGAAATTCTGCCTAGATCTTGAAATTCTAACTAGGTCCTAGCGATTCTGCCTAGGTCCTCGAAATTTAATTCTAGTTCTAATTATCTCGTATCCTATATTCTGATGACCACCTAATATACGAATCAATGCCATATTTATTCGTGAATATTTAATCTGGAAATAGGACCCATTACCTATATGCTCTTAGGAGTGTTGACGGAACTCCGTATATTTTGTGTCTCTGTTTTCTTACAGTAACCTCTGTAGGCCACCTACCGTTATAAATTACCGTACCATATTTCTATCATTGAGGTGTAATTATTTTTTTGTGCATTATTTATTTCCCCTACATTAATGTGCATCATTGGTATTACTGTACGGAGGTTTGCTTGAGTGTGTGGGTGTGTTTGTTGTGGGTAGCGTACGTAAACACCGTTATCTGCCGTCGCGAATTCTATCAGCGACTAAGTTAATTTATTTCTTTTTACCAGATTTCTTCTAGAGTATATTTACTTGGTTTTTGTTTATTAATAGTTTATAAGTAGTTTATTTAGTTTTGTTATTAAGAGTTTATTAAAAGTATTACATTTAAGAACCAAATTACCTATTTGTTTTATTTGCCATTGATGAGACCTAATTGCTGTATTTTATATTTGATGTTTCAATTTGCCAGGTGAACTCTAGTTTTTTCAGTCATTATAAATATTAGTCTCTCCCATTTACCTCTGTTCATATTCTGGCACCTCTGCCGCTACATAGCGCAAGGTCCAACTTTTTGGTGCCCAGACCAGGGATCTTTAGATATTCTGGCTAGTATATTGGTCTCATCGTTGGTAAAAGATTTTTTTTCTCTTTTCTATGGTTCTAGATAAGTGTAATTGATTATTTTTCATAGTTTTAGAATTTAATATTTTTGCGTTAGCTCTTGAAAATTGGAATTACATATTTTTCGGAAGTTTAGTATTAAATATTTTTCCCATCGGTTCTCGAATAAAAGATATTATTCATTAGTCTAGTATTGGATGGTATTTTTGCATTGGCTAGTTCTCGAAGATTTAAATGATTTTTCATCTTTCATAGTTTAGGATTTAATATTTTTCGCAATCATTCTCGAAAATTTAAATTATTTTCTGTCATAGTTTAGCATTGAGAAGTATTTATTTCATTAGTTCCTGAGATATTGAGTTATAAAAAAAATAGGGTTAATTAATATAGTGGCAGATTTAGTTATGCCTAGGAATCATTCTTTTCGATAGATTTTTGTTTACTATATCGATTTAAGTACGCAGTAGCCTTATATTTTTTTGACCGCTATGGTCATATTTTTCTTCTTCGATTGAGTCCCTTGTAGTTTATTGGTTACTCTGCCGAGTAATTTAAAGAGATTATTGCTGCGTTTATATGCGAGCTATTTCTTTGTTTTAATAATTTGGGGTTAATTAGCTACCTAAAATTTTTTTGTCCATCAATTTAATTTTTTCCCTATCACTAAAATGAAAGAAGAAGAAACTCTACGACCAGTCGTTACTGATCCCAAATTCGGTGACAGCTTGTCCCCAGTGGCTGGTCCTATATCTAATAACGTGTCTGATAGTCCTGTCGAGAAAATGACTAGCACCATTATAGAGTGTAAATCTGAAATAAGTAAACTAAAGGAAGAACGTAATGTGTTAGCGAGAGAACTTAGAACTCAGGCTCAGAAAGATGCCGTAATTACGAGAAGAATTGTGGTTTATCAGGGTATGCTGATGCAATTTACCTATAATTCGGTCCGTGAAAAGTTCCTAAACGGACTTCTAATTAAAGATTTCTGCTCCAATGAGTTTCTCTCATCCATTGACATATTCATGCGAATATTTCTTCCTTCTCCTGTTGAAGCTCGGAAGGATATTGAACCTAGGATGGTTGACTTGGCGAAGCTTTTCTCCATGGATTCTTCAGAGCCAAGGGATGAGGACGGACGTCCTTTTCCAATCAGGAAGAACTTTTCCTGGTGGAGAAATTTCTTTGAAATTTTGATTAAGAGCGATGGATGGACCGATGTTAACAGGGTTAGAGACGACGATTCTTCATCGTCACGTATCCCATCTGGTGCACATTCAATAAATCAAGAAGCTAAGGCTTACGTTGAATCTTTTGCTGTGCGTGAGGAGAAATATCATGGAAACCACTTCGATCATGAAACTAGTTCTTACAAGATCGATCAGGGTCAGAGTGGTTCTTCTAACGAGACAAGAAGGGGAACTGAAAGCAAAGAGGACTTGCTAGTCCGTACTCTGAGAAGTTTAGGGCCCCGAAGAGAGGTTATCCCTCCTTCTGTTTTCGACCCAGCGAAAGGAGGATCCATCTTTAAGTTCTTCACCAGTTATGAACGCTACTTTGGGTCAAAGTATGAGGGTACTGAGAGAGAAATGGCAATGCACTTGGAGAAATATCTCTCTGGAACAGCTAGGTCTGCATATAGTGCATTGAGCGGTTCTGATATGAACTACGAGGATTTGAAGGGGAAACTAATCTCATGGCATGAGTCGCAGCAGGTAGACAGGACTGATAAAATCAGGGAGGACTTCAATAATGCTACAATGATTCCTGGAGACTCGTGTTCAATATACTGCTTGAGATTAGAAAAATTGGCGGAACGAGTGTTCTGTGAATCTCCCCGCGAAATGGAATCTCAACTAAAAAGGAAATTGAAGAGCACTGCCCCATACTCATTGGTTCAGCAGATAGACATTGCCGAGGGCATTTTTAGTGTGACTGATGAGGGTAGTCTTTCTTGGAAGCGGCTGAAGAAGTTAGTGGAACAACACGATAGGAAATTGATTTCAAAGTCATTGGTTCCGCTTAAGGATAGTGTCGAACCTGTGAGCTTGTTCAGTAGCAGCCGATGGACAGCAAAACAGACTGATGAATTAGATAGTTATCATCATCAGCCCGATGATTGGCATTGTAGATCACCAGTAGATCGCAAAAGGGATGTTTACTGGAATAGGTCAAACCATAACACTCGTTCTCCACCTCGAAGGGACCAACAGGTTCACTCACCTGGACGAGACGGAGTTCCTTTCCTTCCAGCCTTTCAACGTAATGATCAGCGATCTCCAAAGTATGGTCCATCTCCACCATCTGTGAGATCTCGTGATCAAGTAAGATGCAGGAGCTGTAACAAGGCAGGTCATACAGAGAAAAATTGCTGGGGCAAACACAACAGATGTTTTGGATGTGGAAGCTACGACCACTGGAAAGCAAATTGCCCTCTGAAGGATAACCCAGGTTACCGTCACACCGACAACCATCCTCCCATTGATAAGCGAGTTAGATACGACTCCAGGCCGTTAAAAGAAAGAGCTCTTGGTCGCGTGGACGGAGAACAGAGCTTATAGAATCAGAGTCCACACCCAGCTTAAAATTGATTACTCTTAATAATGAGCAACCAGTTGCGGGTGATGCCTCTATAGAGGAATCGCAAGTTATTGAATTAGATAATGAAATATCTAACTCAGACGTGGAAATTGAAAACGAGTTTGAGGCTTCCAATGGTGAACCTGCAAATAGTGAATATAGAAACATTTCACTGGTGGGTTCTGTGAAAGAAAATAGACTAGTGACTTCGATTGAGCTATTTGGAGGATTGCATGAGGCTATGTTTGACAGCGGAGCTCAATCTAACCTCATCCCTGTTGAGATACTAAATGAGGCAGGTACTATTTACCAAGCTCTTGATGATGAATACATTCTGGGCTTTGGCTTGAGTGGCCCAACTAAGGTATTAGGAAAGGTTTCTATACCTATAGAGTTACATGGTTTAAAGTTGGATCCTTGTGAATTTTTAATATTGGAATCTAATAAACTATCTGGTATGATAATGTTAGGAGTTCCTTTTCTGAAAGAAAATGAAATCATATTAGATTTGAAACGCCGTAGAGTGCGGAAAAATCTCAACGACGGAACAACTTGGGACTGTTACATCGATGCTAATTCTAATAATTGTCGCATAGTATGGTCCAATTTACCACTTGTCGTGGAGACTCCCACTACTGTTAAACCCCAATGCATGGAAAAGGTTAAAGTCATTTGGAGCTATCCTGATATTGTGAAGGGTCCTTGCTGTGTGTGCTGTTCCTGTAATCAAGAATTGTTTTTCCTTGATGAGAAAGAGGGCAGTCAACGGTTGCAGCTGATTAGTGGGATAATTCCTGCTGGTGACACAGTTGTTGAAGCTCTTGTTCTGAATAACGGAACTTATGCAGAATCTTTGAAGAAAAACCAAATAATAGGATCAGTTTCATCGGTGATCGATTACTCAGAATTGATTAATTCTAAGGCGATTAACGTTGTTGCCGTTGAATCTGCTGGAGCTCCCGAATCCCATGCCGTTGATTTTAATCAGGTGATCTTGCAGAACAATTTATCCTCTGATGAAAAGGAGGAAGTACTCGAGCTTTTGCTCGATAATGAAGATGTTTTTGGCAAAGAAAATGAAATCGGCTGTCTGGATATCGCCCCTCATAGAATCGAACTAACAGACTACACACCAATCTACCAGCGTCCCCGTCGATTTCCAGGTCCTGTCAACATGGATATCGAAAAACAAGTTAAAGAGTTGGAGCTGCTGGATGTAATCGAACAGAGCGAATCAGGTTGGTCTAGCCCTGTGGTTCCTATAAGAAAAAAAGACGGATCAATCAGATTGTGCATTGATTATCGTCGGTTAAATGCAGTCACCAAGGCAGACAAATTTCCCCTTCCAAATCTCAGTGATGCTATTTTTGGCCTTCACGGTGTGAAATATTTCACATCATTGGACTTGGTCAAGGGATACTACCAAGTGCCCTTAGACATAAACACCAGACAGTACACTGCTTTTTCGACCGCCAGAGGACACTGGCAGTTTAAACGCCTCTCCTTCGGATTAAAAAACGCTCCGTCAGCCTTCCAACGAGTGATGAAGCAAGTCTTGAGTGGGTTCAGTTGGAGGAAGGTCATCGTTTACATAGACGATATTCTCATTATGGGAGAAACCTTCGCTGAACACTTGGAACTCTGCAAAGCTGTATTGTTCACTCTCAGGGAACATGGAGTGAAATTAAATCTCGGCAAGTGTAAATGGTTCTCAGAGGAGGTAGAGTTTTTGGGTCATACGGTCAGTTGTAAAGGTCTGAAAAAGCCAGAAAGCTATGTGAAAGCCGTTGTTGGCTTCCCTCAACCGAAGACTAAGACTCAACTTCGTGAGTTCATGGGACTATTGAACTTTCAAAGAAAGTTCGTGCCCAACTGTTCCGTGATAATGAAACCTTTAAGTCAAGCTTCTGGAGGGAAAGACAAAAAAGGAAAAATCATCTGGACGGGTGAAATGGAAGATGCATTTAACCAACTTAAAAGCATGATGGCTACTGATGTTAGATTAGCCTTCCCAGACTACAGTGATGAGGCTGAACCCTTGTTAGTCTTCACGGATGCATCTGGCTGTGGAATTGGAGCATGTCTGGCTCAAAATCAAGAAGGATCTATTCGGATTATTGCCTATGCTTCAGTTGCCTTCAATGCCGCAGAAGTGCGATATAGCACTATCGAACGCGAGCTGGCAGCGATTAGATGGGCAGTGAAAACGTTCAGACCTTTCGTGTTCGGTGTTGAATTCGTTGTGATGACTGACCATCGTCCACTGCTATATCTTCACAATCTGCAAATTGTGAATATGAGATTGGCTCGCACGTTACGAGAGTTAAGTGAATATAATTTCACTGTCAAATTCACACCTGGTCGTGAGAATATGGCCGCAGACGCCTTGTCCCGAATAGAACACCTAAATAATTCAGAGGAAGAAGCTCTGGGAACAGAAGATAACTCGAGTCTGCCTGTTGGTATCGTGCACTGTAAGGAGGTGCCTGGAGGAGGTGACTCTCTTTGTCAAAGTTTGCTAGTATCAGGTGGATGCACAGGACTGTTACAGTTGCCAGACACTTCATTAGACTTAAGAGAACGTTTAGTAACAGAGCTACGCAGAGACCCCAAAGCATATGGAGTTGCCAAACGTCAGCGTGGAACCCAAAGCTTTAATTTGATGCGTCAACCAGGTCAGCTGATGTGCATGGAAGCAATTGGTGCATTTGCTCATATTTATCGCTGTGTTGTATTCGTACATCTAGGTTCTACCCATCCGATTGTTTACTCATCGCCAACCTTGCAGTTAGCTAGTGATGCAGTGAGAGTACATCTTCATCTATTAGCTGGAATTCATTTCAACCCGTTGGTTGAGAGTGCTGGTTATCAGGTTCCGAAACTTCCTCGTGATCCTGTCCCACCAGCTGTCGATGACTTCTCTCCTTCGAACCCCAATCGTGACGAAGATGAGCCATGTGATGAACCACAGATTCGCACTACTTCTCTATATCGGAGTTCCGATGAAAACGATCGTTCGGATTGGTGTCGACTTCATCATCGTTCACACAGTACTACATTAATGGTGTCTATACTGGGTGAAGAGAGATGCGTGTTACTAGATACTGGTGCGCAAGTTAGTTGTTTGATCATTGATGTCCTTCCAGATGACCATGATGAATTAACAGAATGTGGTGGAATGGAAATTATTGGTATAGGAGATGGAAAGTCTACAGTGCTCGGAAAGTTGAACTTACCATTTCACATGGGAGGTTTCGGATTTGAGCATGATTTCGTGATTGTACCAAGGGGCTCGATGAATTTTTGCTGCATCTTCGGTATAGATTTGATGGAAGCTCACAATTTTCAGTTGAGCTTATCAGAACAGCAATTGATAACTCCAATGTCGGTGGTACAAATCCCCAAATTCAAGGAGCCATCTGCTTCTCACGCTGGTCATTCTTGCGCTGTACGACAGAGCTTCATCGCAAATGAATCAGATTTGAATACGATAATACCACTTGATCGTAACGAGTTGCTGGAACTTCAAAAGCATAATCAGCTCTCACAATTGAGGAAGATGATTCAAAACCCTACAAACCAGTCATGGCCAGCACCCATAAAAAGGTATCACAGGTATCGTAAATCGATAAACATAGTAGATGAGGTGCTATTATATGAGAAGGGTAAATTGTTAGTACCCATTATACCCTTTAATTTTTTGGTAGAAGTGTGCTTACTTTTCCACCATTGCAGAGCTCATCCTGGTCGTCAGAAATTAATAGATGACGTTACGCAGCACTTGTGGCACCCTAGCATCGCTGCAGTTGCTTCAGATGTCACACGGACTTGTGACTCCTGTCAGAGAGTGAAAGTGGCCGGAGTGCTACAGCCACCAATCACTAAGATTCAAACCAGTTCGCCATTTGAGTTGTTGACCGTAGATTTGCTAGCGTTGCCTACGACGAGAAAACGAAATTCCTGCTGCTTAGTGGCAGTCGATCATTATTCAAAGTGGCTGTCTGTGGTTCCTCTTCCCAATAAAACCTCTGCAGTTGTCTAAGCTGCTTTGGAGAACCAGATCCTGCCATCGTTGCTGAAAGTACCACAGAAGATTCTAAGCGATAATGGTCCAGAATTTCGAGCAGCTACGTTCACTGATGTGCTTGATCGTTGGTCTATAGCCCATATACGCACTACGGCTTACAAGCCCACTAGCAATGGCTTAGTAGAGCGAACCAATAGGACCTTGACTGAACTTCTAAGAAGTTTGAAAGCAGAGTGTCATGATTGGGACACCATGATTCCTCGTGCTGTTATGTTGTACAATGGTTCTACTCATTCGGAATTAAAGGAGTCACCATCGTCATTTCTACTCAGACATAGTCACATGTTGTCTTCAGATTTGAGATTGCCTGCCACAGAAAATACATACTGGAAACAGGGGAATCCTGCTTTTAAACCATTTAAAAGAGGTAACATGGTACTCCGTAAAATAGTATTTACAGGGCGTAAGTTGACAGATAAGTTAGAGGACAGGTACTGTGGTCCGTACCAGATTGTTCAAGTAAATTTGAATAAAGTGACCTACATCATAAAGAGAGTGTCTGATGGTCGTGAACAAAAGGTTCATCATACACAATTACGTCGTTACTACCCAGCTCCAAGATATCTCTTAAATCACTTTTCATTTGATCGAATTGTGTCGAGTGGTTCTCAAACAGAGAACGAGGTTCTTCCTACTCAGGAGACTACTGTCGATCAATTCCAGCCAATCGGTGATGGCTATTCGGGTGATTATTTTCCTGCAGATAATGATTATCACCCTCGAGTTATTGGAGAATACTCACGTAAGTCCTCTAGCGGTGAAATAGGGATTAATGATAATTTCACTTTCGATGTACATCCTTCGGAAGATCTCTGTATTGACATGGTGTTCGAGGACTATATAGACACTATATGCGAGGTGGAGGAGACATTTTTGCCTAATGTCAAAGATCTCACTCTGGAAACTAAGGAGTCTACCTTCATTGTTCCGGAAACATCATCTTCGTCAAGGGACTTGAATTGGTCATCTTTGGCAGATGATCCAGAGTTTTGGGAAATACTGGAGGTCGAACCATCTGTATGTAATGAACCTGTGAGTGACGAATCTGAGAGTGATACTACTATGAGCGAATATATTTCTCTCCTCAGTAATGATTCGAGAAAGTATTACGTTGTAACCCCAGATATCGAGGACGAGTCTGATAATTGTGCAGATGACTTATATTTGGATTTAGAGAAGCAGACCGATGAGCCGGTTACTTGGAGGATCTCTACCAGAATGAACTGGAGCTATGGTGATTTGGATAGTCTGCTCGTTGAAAAGGCAACACGCCCGCGCTTTATTTGGTTAAGTAGGACTATTACCGCATTGGATCTTGCGATAACTAGGCCAGTTGTTGGGTCCTTGCCTGAATTATGGAATCGTCGTAAGAAGAGGAGTAATTTCCTAAAGTCAGATTCTTCGACTTCTCGTCCCATTTCATCTGATCCGTCGACTTCGTCGAAAGCTTCAGTGGTTTTTCCGGGTAATCGACGTCAAACCCGTTCACAAGGACCGGTTCAAGATTTTCCTAGAGTCCAGCCGACCCCTATTGAATACAAGTCACGTTCTGTTTCTAAGAGAGTGAGCAATGGGCCAGGTGGGGAGGAATGTTGAAATCTGGATTATTCTGTATTGGTTAGTAATTTAAATGGTTAAATTCCTTTATTTTTGTGACCCATTGTCCCTCTCGCTCTTCATTGTTTCAATTTTTGGTATTCGAGTAGTTTCCCTTGGAAGGTGATACTGGTTGTAGAGTGATATTTGGCACCTAGTTTTCTGAACTGCAGTATCACTCTGTTCGTTCCTTTTAAGTTTTATCTTGTTGATGTGCTGAACTGTGATCTTGTTACGTTGGTATTTTTTCATCTGATTGTTGGGAATTCCGGTAGAGTCGTTTAATCTAATTTTAGAATAAACGCCTCGCTGGAGCCCCATTGAGGAGGCTAGTAATTTCTCCAGTTTAGTTGTCTATTTGTCCTTAGGTTTATTTGTTTGTAAAGTAAGACTGCTCGATTAGTCTTGAAATAGACGGTGCAGTAGTGTTACCCTAAAATAAAACTGTAAACCGACTATCGGAGCTTGTTGCAGCCTGACGGAGCTTGTTCAAGCCTAACTGAGTTTGTTGCTGCTTGTCTGAGGTTGGCCAGTTGCTGGCCAATCATTCTATCACTCTCTGAAAGCAGATCACACCATGTAAGTAGAGCTATGCCATGTGTTGTTGCTCAAGGTGGAAATTTGGGAAAAATTATAGTTTGATGTTATTTTTAATTTTAGTTTGATTTTTGCCTGAGTTTATCTGGAGTTATTTTTTCTCTCTACAGTTCGTGTAGCAGAGATGAACTCTTCCTAAACTACCTTGGTCAAGAGTCTACTTTTCAGTGCTACTTTGATAAAGACACTCCCTACCTTGCTCAGAGGTCACTTTTGTAAATACCAACCTAGAACCTGACATTCTACCTAGAACCTGACATTCTACCTGGGACCTGGAGTTCTACCTAGAACCTGAAATTCTACCTTGGTCCTGGAAATTCTGCGTAGATCTTGAAATTCTAACTAGGTCCTAGCGATTCTGCCTAGGTCCTCGAAATTTAATTCTAGTTCTAATTATCTCGTATCCTATATTCTGATGACCACCTAATATACGAATCAATGCCATATTTATTCGTGAATATTTAATCTGGAAATAGGACCCATTACCTATATGCTCTTAGGAGTGTTGACGGAACTCCGTATATTTTGTGTCTCTGTTTTCTTACAGTAACCTCTGTAGGCCACCTACCGTTATAAATTACCGTACCATATTTCTATCATTGAGGTGTAATTATTTTTTTGTGCATTATTTATTTCCCCTACATTAATGTGCATCATTGGTATTACTGTACGGAGGTTTGCTTGAGTGTGTGGGTGTGTTTGTTGTGGGTAGCGTACGTAAACACCGTTATCTGCCGTCGCGAATTCTATCAGCGACTAAGTTAATTTATTTCTTTTTACCAGATTTCTTCTAGAGTATATTTACTTGGTTTTTGTTTATTAATAGTTTATAAGTAGTTTATTTAGTTTTGTTATTAAGAGTTTATTAAAAGTATTACATTTAAGAACCAAATTACCTATTTGTTTTATTTGCCATTGATGAGACCTAATTGCTGTATTTTATATTTGATGTTTCAATTTGCCAGGTGAACTCTAGTTTTTTCAGTCATTATAAATATTAGTCTCTCCCATTTACCTCTGTTCATATTCTGGCACCTCTGCCGCTACAGTGCCAAGGTGCTTAAATAATTATTAAAATGGTTTGCCCTAATTCCCACCATCTACTTATCTCTCGTCTACTGTAAGTCCAGATTTTCTTACTATTACTGCTATTAGTTGAAAGGGGATCGTACCAATTCTGACCCATCATTTTTATTTAGTCCAATGAAATTGAAATTTTGACATGGTATGTAATATTGAATTTTAAGATCCTTTTGCTTCCAATTTTTTTTAGATAAAATGAATATTAAGACATTCATAGAAAATGGTTCATGAATTATTCAACTTCTTGATTTTATGTCTTTTTTTCTCTCAAATCGTAGATAATATTAGTATGAATAATTTGATATGCCATTTCTCCGTCAGATCAGATAATTGTAGTTAATATAGTATGAATAATTTGATATGCCATTTCTCCGTCAGATCAGATAATTGTAGTTAATATTGGTATGAATAATTTGATATGCCATTTCTCCGTCAGATCAGATAATTGTAGATAATATTAGTATGAATAATTTGATATGCCATTTCTCCGTCAGATCAGATAATTGTAGTTAATATAGTATGAATAATTTGATATGCCATTTCTCCGTCAGATCAGATAATTGTAGTTAATATTAGTATGAATAATTTGATATGCCATTTCTTCCTCAGATCAGATATTTCGAAATTAACTAATTTAGAAATTACCAATTGAAATATGAATCTCTCATAGATTGAAACAAAGGCACAGTCCATCAGATTAAGCGCAAAAAGAACCTTTAATGCATAATAACTGCATCAAAATTGATTGGAAATTGTTAGGGAAGTAGAGAAATGTATTTTAAATTGTTTGCTATTAACAAAACGCAGTTATGAGCGTTTCATTATAATCACAATTTTTCAAATATAATTTTTTTTTTTTACAATTTTCTATCAATTTTGATGCGGTTTGTTGCAGGTGAATGTGAATCTCAATCACAATAAAATTCTCTAATACCTTTCTCACTAATATTATCTGCAATTTGAGACCAAGAAAAATGAAAATTGAACAAAAAATTCTAAAGATTTTAATATTCATTTTATCGAAAAAAATGTCACAAACGAAAGTTTCTTAAAATTCCATTTCACATTTAAAAAAATTGTACCGTAAATAAAAAGACGTTTTCGAAATTGGTCTTCCCCGTAAAGAAAGATGAGTTTTTTTTAGAAAAGGCTAAAAATAATTTTCATGGTAGACTACTCATGTTATTTTTAGACCTACTCATATTCATCTTTATCCTTGATACCCCCTCCTCTATTTCATCTTTCGTCCCTGTCACTGTTGTGTCGTCTGCGAAAATAGAATGGATGTAATTATGGGTTAGCGTCTCTGTATTCGTTTTATCTCGGTTGCCTGTGCCTAAGAAGAAACTACCCGTCTCTCCTTCTGGTCGGTGCTTCTCTGTACATCACATGGCAGCTAGATGGAAGATGTTGAAGAGGGTTAGAGAGGGAGGTTCTTTTACCTTCTCTCAGTCCTTCCACGGCAGGACGCCTCCAAGTCGGCGGAAGTGGATCTCGCCTGAGGTTTCCTCAGAGCGACTGAACTCCCACCAGTCTGTGTTGGGAGGGGAAGGTTGCGTGGTGCAAGTTTTGCATCCCGGAGCTCCACCAACAGCAACAAGTGTCCCCTTCCTTGCCAGCAAGGGAGTGTCTCCTATAAACAACAGACGAGTAAAGGCCCATTTGCGGATCATGCTTTGGCAACTACCAATGGCTCGTTGAGCCTGAGGGCGGTGATGGCGGCAATGGAAGCACAGCTTTGTACCATCCACACAAACCCTGGGCCACAAGGAAGGGGTACGAGGAGTGATAGGGCGGAATTAAATAGGAGGATAAGAGTCACAAGGAGTCACAAGGAAAAGGGAATACACAAAAGACGCCATACGTCCATTCGAAGGTAATCCCAGTTCAGCGAGTGCACACTTTAGACCCTCAATCCTCCCATCTACCAGGTCGAAACTTGATACATGGGCTTCACCACCGGCAGAGTCAGGGTTTTAGATTCATAGTAGATCACCCCCCCCCCTCCCCACCTGAACTCATGGAACTACACAGGAAGCTAGTAGACCATTCTGGGGATCAGGGTTTACCTGGATTAGTTCAGCCTCACACTGATCACGAAACTCACTCGCACACACTCACACACCCCAATAAAGGTAGGAGTGGAGAGGGGTAGGAGAAGTGTCAGTAATGCGAACTATACCTCTCCCGCCTCGGGAAGGCTGCGGGGTTTCTCTCCTCAATAGGAAGGGATACATCTCCAGCAACCAAAGACAACCACAAATCGTCCCCATGCCCAGGGTACCATCCGTTTTACCTGCTTCCTGCCCCTGCCCCCTAACCAGGTTGTCCCTACCACACTTTGTTACCTTACCCCAGTTAGATAACCAAGGAGGAGGAGGCTCCAACTAGGATCAGCGACACAGGAAGAAAAGAACGCAGTACAGGCAAGCCCGTAATAAGTGGCGGAACGTGACACGTTTGCGATCGCCGTCAAAAAATCCATACTAACACCAATGCCCCAGACCTCTCACTTCCACATAAGCCATCTCACCACCAAGTCTCACACTTGATTGTCCCTTCCTAAGTTCTCACCCTACCCCATTAAAACAATGCAGTCGGGGGAGACAACAAAAAGTCGGAGGAGACAACCCAGAGACAAGACAGCATAGTTGCGGTCAGTCCAGAACAGAGATGCATCGTTAGAAAATAATATAACGACCATGCCACGTCAAAAATATACTAAACGACATTCCACTGAGTGTCGTGAAGAATTTTACCCTCTTACCCTAGGAAACATGATGCACAGAGGCCATGACCTAACAACCCGTTATGTCCCCCAACCTCAGTAGACAATCCAGCAGAGGCGTACAGGGTACACTCAAGGAAAAAGGCATATGGATACACGAAACCATTATGGGGCTCTTGGGGTTTTGTTACTCAGTGGGCAATATCCTGCTTCGGCAAGAAGAAAATAGTGGACCACTCCAATCACCCAGCCTCACCACCATCACATGGTGCACTCCCCCAGCCACATCCCCACACCAGGCTGTCCATCAACACTTTCTCACCCTACCTGATTAAATCAATCGAGGCGGAGGAGGCTACAATCGGCACAGAAACACGGCCAAAGGAGAACGCAAGAGCAGCAAGTCCCGATGAACGGTGTAGAACACCATAAACTATGCTAGCCGGCGAATGATTTTGTCCAGGTGGTTCTTGAATGACTCGACAGATGGTGCGTTGACCACCTCCCGAGGGAGGGCATTTCAAACGCCACACACCTTTACGGTCAACAAGTCCCGATACTTATTTGTGCGGAACCGCAGTACATCCAGTTTGTACCCATGGTTCCGAGTCGGGTTCATATTGAACGAGAGGATCGCCGGGGGGTCAAGGTTACTATGAACCCTAACGATCTTATATGTCTCGATCAATTGTCCACGGAGTCGATGTTGCTCAAGAGTCAGAAGGTTGATGTTTTGCAAACGCCTATCGTAACCCTTGTTCCTAATCTCTTGGAACAATTTCGTCGCCCTGGCCTGGACTCGCTCAAGGCGCTCCACGTCACAACGGTACGTGGGAGACCAGAACTGCACGGCATACTCCGAATGTGGAAGAACCAGCAACTTGTATAGGGTCATCACCGTATGCCTATTACCGTGTATAAGACCCTCTTTATGTACCCTAGGATCT
This sequence comes from Caprella mutica, assembly GCA_947561585.1. Classification (NCBI taxonomy): domain Eukaryota; kingdom Metazoa; phylum Arthropoda; class Malacostraca; order Amphipoda; family Caprellidae; genus Caprella; species Caprella mutica. The sequence continues at coordinate 433,190 of CANNZV010000327.1, read as the reverse complement.
TTTGAGCTTTCCTCTCGGCAGCAACACACTGTGCATTAAACTTAAACTCGGAAGTCACAACCTCTCCATGGTCAAGCTCTTGATGCGTAGGAGAAACTGGCGAACCAAGGAGACTGTATAGGCGGCGCGGGCGTTCTGCACAGCAACATGCAAGACACTACACTTGCTCGTGTTGAATGAAATCTGCCACTGCTCCGATCACTCCCCGATCCGTGCCAAGTCCCTCTTTAGTTCAGCCACAGCATGAGGATTTGCAGCATCGACACCAAGATTGGTATCGTCGGCAAATTTGATCATCTTCGAAATGATCCCAGAGTCTATGTCGTTTATGTATATTAGGAAAAGCAGAGGTCCTAGAACTGATCCTTGTGGCTCTCCGCTGGTCACTGGTGACCAATCAGAAGGTGTGCCCTCAATGGCAGTTCTCTGCCTCCTATTCGACAGCCATGCCTCAATCCAGTCAGCCACCTTGCCAACGATGCCGAGCGCTCGTACCTTAAACATCAATCTCCGGTGTGGGACTTTGTCAAAACCTTTTGGAAGTCGAGGTACACGACATCCACAGACCCAGACCTGTCGTAGGCACCGAAGACTGAGTGGTAGAACTCCAGCAAATTTGTGAGGCTTGATCTTCCAGCTCTAAACCCATGATGAGAATCAGTTACTAGTTCATCCCGATCCAAACACCTTCCCCGGAATGGAAGTCAGACTAACGGGTCTGAAATTACTAGCCTGATCCTCAGGGCCGTTCTAATGGATGGGTCAGACGTTCGCTGATCTCCATAAAGCGGAAATTCTCCACTCTCCATTGAGGATCTGAACACTTGACACAAGTGGGGTGCCAACGCACTCCGAACGGATTTCATCATATTAGGCGAGAAATGGTCAGGTCCAGGCGACTAATAAGGGTCCAAATGGTTGAGCTTATCGAGAACTTCATCGATAGTTACAGAAACATCCTCCAGTGGCTCATCCTCTTCATACGTGATGATAGGGAAGGGTTACCAAGCATCCTCAACAGTGAAAACACTGGAGAAATACTGATTGAACTCCTGTGCAATCCCAAGATTGTCACTCACTAGGAGTCCATTAGAGGACTGCAAGGGCCCCAGTGTTTTCCTAACCTTGTGCCTATTCACATAAGCGCAACCATGTGCTCCTCTCCAGCCTTGGCTTGACGAAAAAGTCGTTTGAAAAGTCATCGCTGCTTGGCTAGGAGGTTAGCAGCATGAGGTGACGAGTCGGACCATGTAGCGCGATACAGGCGCTTCCGCTCTGAAATCGCTTCAGCTAAAACGAAGGTGAACCACGAAGGTTTTACCCTGGCCGACCCACCGATCCTCTTGAAGGGTATACACCTAGCTTGTATCTTCTTGAAGTCTCTACTGAATAGCTGTCACATGGCTTCAGCAGATGGGTGAGGCTGAGGTTGAAGTTCCTGCAGGCCACAACGGAACTGCGGGAAGTTAGCCAATCGAAGGTTGAGGCGACGACAGGACCCAAAACGCTCACCGTCAGAACCCACCACAACCTCGAAGGAAACCGCCACATGGTCGCTACCTTCAAGTCACTCACCTACTTCCACATTCCTCACCATCTCTTCTTCAGTGTTGAACACGAGGTCGAGAGTATTTCGTCCTCTGGTTGGAACGCGCACCATCTGAGTAAAGAAGCAGTCGTTCGAAAAATTGATCAACCGCATTCCCTCAGCGGCCGTATCTCCCAAATTCTAATCCAGGTGATAGTTGAAATCCCATACAACCACCGTGTTACCCTGAACTAGCTCTGGTAATTCGTTGTACAGTGACATGTCAGAGTCACGTAAGCAGTGAGGAGACCTGTACATTACAAACACCCTGAAGGAGTGCAACCCCTAATCTCAACTCCCACGAACTTTGAGCGCACCACAATCACAGTCAGGTAGCTCTTCACATACAACAGCACTCCTCCACCCAAACGACCCACCCTATCTTTGTGAAACATGGCGTAGCCGGGGAGATGGTACTCTCCATCAAAATCCCCACGGCAGGTATCGAGCCATGTTTCAGTAACAGCTATCACATCATAATTTGACGTGGCTACCATTGCTCTAAAATCAAGGAACTTGTTCCTGATTGAGCGCGCATTTAGGAGGATCATGAGCAATCCCCCACCCGGTGCCCGCTCATTCGTGTCACTTGCCGTTTCCCGACGGTGGTTCTGATGGTGGACTACTTGGGTCCGGTATATCACCTTCGAACGCCCTCCTCGTCTTCTTACGCTCTTGAGACTGCCCGGAAGGGCTGGATTCAGCATCAGTGATGGAACTCCTTTGTCTTTCACATGCGTTTGAAGTTCTAACCGCTAATGGTGTAACAATGACCATGTCATTGTTATTGCTGCCTGTCTCTAAGTCAACTGTTACCACTGGAGAGAGGAGTTCGGAGTGAAGGAGAGATAGGAGGAGAAGTAGGACTGAGGTGACATGGAATGGGCAGGAAGTGTCATTCATGACGCATCCATCTAGTTCATGTCATGTCCCATGTGCTGAGTGTCTCCACGTTCCTCAGTTCTTTTGGTTATAGAAGATATTTAGTACTCTAGTCTGTGATCTTCACACCAGTTCCAGTTGAGTATGTCGATGCCCGCTTTATTCGAGGATCTGATCCCGTATTGACCACAAACTCTGGGTATCTGCTCTCCTCTACCTACCCAAAAGGTCCATTTGATACATTTCCATCTCATTTGGGTTAGAATTTCATATGAATTGGTATATGGAAACTAGACTAGAATTTTTAACTTTAATTTCCAATGGATTGTTGTGGCTTTTATAAGTGTCATTTTCTTACCGTGCTCAATCACTTCTCTAGGGCTCTTCTTCTGAGAATTATTCCAGTTCTTCTTAAATAAATGATGGCAGTTAGCTCTTTGTCTTCTCTCATCCTCCTTCCTCTGTCACTCGAACCCCCGAGATCAGGACCACGTTCTATTCTCTTTTTCTGAAGTAGTCTATGACGTTTCTAAGTTTTCCCTGTTTGTTACACGCATGGATATCCCTTGCAGGTTCCATGTGATGATATAATACCTGTGGTTATTGGTCTAATTTCTTTCGTGCTGAGTGGTCTGTTGTCTCTTATTTCTTCTCTTCTCAATCCTCCTCGCCATTCGGTTCCCTCTATGCTCCACTCTGCCTCTTCTGCTCGTACGATTTCTCTCCTCCTCTACTCTGCTAGACCAACCTGGTCATGGATTTGGATGGATTGAACTCAAACGGATGTTCATTTTATCTTGACGGGATCTTGGGTTTTCGTTGGTCATGCGTAGGTCGGGCTATGGGAGACCCTCGCCTGAAAATAATGGGAAAGCCTTTGTATTTTATATCTTTGCCGCTCTGGGGCGTCCATCCATCTTGAAGAACGCCCCTGTTCGTGTTCCGCTTCTGCTCATCCTGTACGCATAACTTCTTGGAAGCTGCACACATGGGAAGCGGTTGACATAGCTCGACTACATGGAGAACAGGTTAACTTCAAGTCATGTTAATTTGGATATCTTTGGGGTCTCTATTGCCCGTCACTAGCAAGTAATTTTGTTTAGTACGTTACTGAAATTGCCCGATTTCAGTACTAATTTTATATATAAATAAAAAGAAAAATAAGTTGCAAATAGGCATTATTATTTTCTATTCAATATTAATTAAATTTTACATTCTTGCACACATAATCAGTGCTACTCATTATTCTTTGTAAATTAAAGGAACATTGTTCATTATATTTTATAATAACGGTTTTCATGTATTTTCTACCATTATCAGTTTATTGATTTGTTTCAGGTGAGAGATGTCTTCTCTCTTCCAGGTCAATTCTCGGCTGAGGTGAGTATTGAAAATATTATAAATATTTTTTTTTCGATTCACAATAGTCTCTGAATCAATAAAAACTTATCATGAAGTTGTTAAATTGCGATAAAATGAAAGATTTATATCTGTTAATTTAGGAGACATCACCAAAAGTTGCCAGGAATTTCCATCTGCATTCGAACGGAACCTTCATAGTTGAAAATGTCTTAGCATACCACATTAATGTTCAGCATGTAGCTAACCAGAAAATATTAAATTTGTAAACAATTTTAAATACCGCTGAAATTGATAAGTGAAATACATCATAGCACTAAATAACGGTAACCGGTAAATTGCTCGAAAAAAAATACTCAAATCAACAGTTGCTCGAACGAATAATTGCTCGAAAGTCAATTACCCGAAAATCATCTGCTCGAATGAACAATTTAGAGGTACAAGAAGAGGAAAAGTCAACTAGATAATGGCTACCGAGAAGGGAAAAAATAATAAAACAAGTAGCACGAATACCAGAGGTTATGATAAGTGTGTCGAGAACAACCCCTCTCTTCATCCTGGGATAGGCTGTTCCCATAGCTGAGTTTCTTAAATCTAACAACCCTAACTTAGCCCCAAGAACATCTTGTAAGAACACAGTGAAGGTATTGACTGACAAAAAAAAAAAATAATAGTACCCAAAAAATGCTGCATCATTCCTGTTCAATAAAAAGAAGAAATCCAGGAAGATTAAAATTTAGAAACAGTAAATGACGATAAAAAATATGAAATGCAGTCATTATAAATTAGTAATTCGAAACCAGGGTTGTTAGGTGAAGCTAATTGAAGTGATGCAACTTCATGACTAACTGGCTTTCAACTAATTCAATACTGAACAATTTGATCGTTCGAGAAACTGGTCCTTTGAGCAATTGTTCATTCGATCAATTGTTCGTTCTAGCAATTGTTTTTCGAGAAATTTTCTTTCGAGCAATTGTTTTTTGAGCAATTTACCCAGAACCCTAAGTAACAGGATGCGATTATGTTTTTATTTCTAAATCTGATGAGCAATGACACTTCTCTACTTTTCAGGTCTCCATACTTGGTGAAGGAGAGGTTCCCTCTGATACGAAGCCTCAAGTGACTTGCACGATTTCTTCCATTGAACCAGTCATTTATAACAGTACTGACGTCAGGTTTGAGAAATACATTGCAAGTAGTGATGAGGTAGCGGATAAATTATCCTCCTGGAGAAACATATCTACGGCCCAGACTTTTGAGGAGTGTGCAACTGCAGCTGCAGCCTCAGGTTAGCATAGATATATACCAAGTATACACAGTGTGTGTATTTGGTGAATTTTTGGAGATGTTTTATGAAACTATGAGAAAGGATTCACGGAATAAATACCTTATTGTCAGGTGAAAGATATGGAAATTAACAGCTGATCATTATTTTACAGGGTCCAGGATGTTCCTGTTTGACGAGCAAATGTGCCAAGTTTCGGATGATATCAATGAGAGATCAGATTACTGTGGCAAAGATCATTCCCAAATGGTTTATATGAACGTTGATGAAGGTACTCTCATAATAAAAAATATATTTCATTAATATTATAGCCAGTCAGCTGGATACTCTATAAAATATTCAACGTTTTAAATGTCTTTTTGATTTTAACTCATGAGCATCTCATATATTCCAAGGTAATTTCCACATCGAAAGCTTACTGTATCCCTTACATTTCAAGGCTTTCGATTTTAGATGCTATTTTTTTGGTAGCTGGTAAATTGCTCGAAAGACATTTGATCGAAAATAATTACTCGAGAAACACATGCTCAAAAGCAATTGCTCGAACGAACACTTGACCGACTGAACAATTACTCGAATGACCAATTGCTAGAATGGTCAATCGCTCAGAAAATATGAAATAAATAAAATACAGTTATTACCAATCACTTCTTAGAAATAAGGACGGTTAGGTGCAGTTAATCGAAGAGATTTCACTTCATAATTTTCTGACTTCCGACAATTTTAATCTAATTAACAATTGCTCAAATAATCAAATTTCGATTAATCATTTACTTAATGTAAAATAAGAGGAAAAGTTTACCAGATAATGTCTACCAAAAGGAGAAAAATTAAAAAGTGACACGATTACCAGAGGTTATGTTAAATGTGTGGGGAAAACCGCTCCCTCCTTTCATCGGCAGTTCCCATAGCCCGTGCTGCTAAAACCTATCAACCCTAACCTAGTCTCAAAATATCTCGTCGGAGCATAGTGAAATTATTGACTGACAAATTTGAAAATTGAAGTACAGAAAATTGCTGTAGTATTCCTGTTCAATAAAATAAGAAAACCAGGAAGATTAAAATCTAAAAACAATATCTTGATTGATAGTAATTAGCGATGAAAAAAAATTAGTACAGTCTGTATAAATTACTAATTAGAAACAAGGACACTTAGGTGCAGCTAATTGAAGTGTTTCAACTTCATAATTAACAGACTTTTATTAATTTGGACAATGTGAACAATTTATTTTTCGAGCAATTGGTCATTCGAGTAAATGTTCATTCGGTCAATTGTTCGTACGAGCAATGGTCTTTCGAGAAATTGTTTATTCGAACAATCTTTCATTCGAGCTATTGTTTTTCGAGCAATTGTTCAATAGGGTGGAGCGTTTTATCAACTTTTTAAAGTTGGGTTTCACGTTAGGGGGGAAAAGTTGTGGAACAGCATAAAAACGAAGTGTGCAAACTTTCAGACCATTAGGTCGATTCTTTGAAGGTTCGAGGGTCGTTTGAATATACGAAAAAATAGCATATTATTTAAATATATATATTTATATATATTGTTCTTAAAGGTCAAGATAGATTAATATTGTAATAATTAGAGCCCGGATTTATAGTTCTAACGAAAGTAGTCGAAATAGCGCTTAAAAAAATTTTTATAGCTCTAAAAAAAGAGTTTTAAAGTCGCTAAAAAAAGTCCTTATAATAGCTGAGTGTATCCTAAAATTTATTCAATTCCTTTCTTTAATCTACATTATAGAAAATTTTTGAAATTATATTTCAGAGTAACTATGCCAGTCTTGTTTATTTGTTAATACATAGTTGATTTTTTAATTATTGTTCACAGAACTTAACGCAACATTTGTGGCAGTTGTGTACGTATAATATCGTATATATCAGACTATGAGTCTAATAAATAGTAAACAGTTTATAGATAGCTTTCATTTTACAAGAAACTAACAGAATGAAAGAAAACTGAACGATATTTACCCAAAAAACTATGTTGTCCAAGTCACAACCAACTGAGAAAATTTAACCAAGAAACTCAAATAGAACAGCGCAAACCAAATGACAAATACAGTAACAATAATTTTTATTATAATAAATATGCTACATCTTAATGATACACATCATTACAAGAAATTTCCAACATTTTATACACATTTTCAGATGTCTTGCTTAGTCTCTTGTTGTTCAAAATTATTTCATGTTTTGAAAAGCATCTTTCTACTTTTTTCAACTCAAAAAACAATTTAGGGTTGTTTCACTTTGGGCATTTTTGGAGTTTAAAACTGAAGCACTCAACTAACAATGCCGTGCAGAAAAGTGTGTGCTCAAAGTTATTTATTTACACGAATATCGAAATTAATCTGTCACAATAAATAATAACTATATATTTATTTCATTGGACATATCTTCATGTATCATTCCATTTATTAAAGAAAAGTTCATAACATTATACTGTAGGCAGTGAATGGAGTAGTGATTTATTCATTTTTCAATTCAGTATAATTTACCAATAATTATGCTTGTACGTTTTCTATGGAATAATGCTATATAAAATGTGAATGAAATGGCATACTAATTTAAATGTCTCTTGTATGTTTAATTTATCAATAATATCATAATCTGTTACAAATATATTTTGCATTTAAAGGATGGTTTATCATAGGTTTTATAATCATTTATACCATAATTACTAGTTTTATCTTTTAATTTCTAGTCAAAATAGCTTTTATAGTCAAAATAGCGTTAATGCTATAAACGCTATAGAACTTTATTTTTATGTTCAAAATAGCGTTTATAGCATAAGAACTGGAAATCCGGGCTCTAGTAATAATAACCCATTGAGAAAACCTGAAAAAAAAATTTCAAAGCTCTATCTAATTATCTTCATTGTTCGAGGCTCATCTGAATATCATAAGGATAAGGATTTATCGATGAAAACGTAATCACCAAGCCCTTCTACTTACCTCTAACAAGAGGAATTTTCATGGCTTCGAACAATGAAGATAAAAATTAGAGCTTTGAAATTTTGGTCAGGTATTCTCAATGGGTTATTATTACGATATTAATCTATATTGACTTTTAAGAACAATAAATAATTTTTTTCGATCAATTTACCTAGAACCTAATTCTTTGTTTAAAAATTAGGGTAAAAATGAATCAATCATTTGATTCTCCGAAGAATTGAACACTGTAAAATAATGATGTGAATATTATATCTAATGTTTAGAGCCTACAAAAATCCCTAAGGACTAGGATCTAGATCAACACTCGTCATTGCACTAAAGGAAATAATAACACTTTGAAAAGTACATATCACACATTAAGAACCAAAATCGCATACAAGACTGTAGTTATTAATACTTTATAACTGCTTCATCATTTAAGTTCTCCATTGTGAAGAATTATACTGAAAATTTAAATTATACCAACAGTGTGACTATGTTCCTGCACTACGTATTTATTCATAATGGTTCAAAATGAAACATTGTTGCAACATGTATTGATGAAAACATTGAATTAATTTCCAAATTCGTATCCAATAATTTGTGACCGACAGAACGACTGACACGGCCTCTGTTACATTAGTAATAATGTAAGCATTACTGTGTGACCCAGACAGTAATTGAAACAAACGACGAAACATGATCAAGAAATTCAGTAGATACAATGTCCAGTACTTAAATTTGACCAGATTCTTATAGTTTCAAACTTCACAGGCTGGTATATTATCACTATCTCTTTCTTCAAGAAGTGCTAAAAGAACTAAATCAATTCAATTTAAGTTCATTGTATCAAATATTGTATAATGTCTTTCCAATTTACTCACTAATTTTTGTAAATACGTGTTTTTACATTTTCAAAAAAATTTCAGATACCCCAACGGTTCCAGAAAATTATACGGTTGATGGATTTGTTTGCAATTATGATTGGACCGTATCATGTATAACTGGAAGATGCATCAACTATTTGAGTAAGGTCACAATGCATTCAATATTTCAATATTTTCAATATGAAAATATTCATACTGTCTCAAAAATTTAAGATCATGTGATATTCTAAAATGATGTTTTTAAACATATGATTTCTGTCATAGTGGTTATTTTTTCATCACTATGAATACTACAATGAAGGTAACAGTAGGTTCATAAAACGAAAAAGTTTACAACTGTCTACAACTAATTACTGCACAAAAAATTGATCTAATGTAAAAATGCGGAACATTTATACATAATAATTAAAGTTATTCCAATCGATTGCATCTGTTATTTGTTCCACAGAAATCTATATTCCTGACCCTGTTCAATACAATATTTTTTGGTTTCATTTCACTGTTATATTATTTGATTTGTTCAGTTTCCACCGTATAACCTTTATTCCCCACATAAATTTATTTTCCTAAATTACAGAAAAAAATAATGATACCTGCTATGACCACTTCTCTTTATTTGGCACATTTGAAGGTCGCTACCACCTGATGGATTTCTACGAAACTTATAACCTTGTAGACCACTACGCTACATGTCAGAAATACGGAGCTCAGCCCTGTGCACCAAAAGATGAATCAAGCATTTCGCAATTTCTAGTCGATGTTGATGGTAATATTCATTGTTTTCCTCTTAAAATTAGGTACCAAAGTTTTGCATGAAATTTCATTTAAATACTACATTACTTTATTTGAAAATTACAAGAAGTAGGTATAGAGAATAGAGATTTTACGAACTGTAAAATGCTATTTCGAATCGAAATTTAGTCAAAGACATTTCCTCCTTGCATCAGCAGCAAAAAATCCGTCGAAACAATATCCAAATACTTATATTTTTTTATTGAAGTTTTTGCTAGTAGGTACCAATATAATTTTCTATAATTTGAAGTTTATCAAAATTTTCATTATCATTGCACAGCTTAGTACCAAATTCATATTAAAAATAGCGCTTTATTAATATGCTAGTATATTTTTTTCAAAAGGGTAGTGAACATTTGAAAGATCAGACATTTTCTCTCTTGATAATAAAATAATAAAGAGAGTTTAAAGATATAAAGTGTAGTTCGATGATTTAATGAAACCCTCATTGAAAAATAGAATTCAATTAATTCCCGAGTTAGCGTCACCTACCGAGTGCAATTTTTACAAACAAAATTAGAGTGAGTCAATCACACTTACAATCGAAACCTGGCTAGGTACAGAACAATTATTATAATATAGTTATCGAATATTTGTAGTATCTATTTATATTATCTTTTGTTGAGTTTTGGGTAATATCAACTCTAAATAGAAGTGACTTGACTTTAACGTTCAGTTTCAAAGGTTTTCAATAAAGCTATCGCAGCACCACAAGTTGATGCGGTGAATCTCTAAGATAAAATCTTAATAATATTACAATATTTTTGTGTCGTTATTACCTTCACAGAATGCGGAAGGTCATATTTTAGCCGTGGTATATTTATTTATTTATTCATCATCTTGTTATTCGCATAACTGAAAAAGTGTCAAACCAAATTGCCTGAAATTTTATGAAACGATTAGTCCATGTCCAGTGACCTGCTGGTAAAATTTTGAGAGTGACCCGGTCAAAGGTCAAGGTCATGGACTTATATAACTCGAAAACTAATTAACCATATTGCATGAAACTTGGTGGGACGATTGGTCAATATGCAGGAACCATTTTGTTAGATTTTGGAAGCAATTGAGTCAAAGGTCACAGATCAAGTTCAAGGCCATTTGTAACTCAATAAATCAAAATTTATTCTAACAAATTGTCTGAAATTTCATGGTACAATTGGCCAATGTCCAGGAACCATCTGGTAGAATTTTGGGAGTTATCAAGTCAAAGGTCAAGGTCAAGATCATTTACAATTTAATAACTCAAAAAATTATTTAAACATATATAATGAAACTTGGTGGGACGATTGGTTATTATCCAGTTAGCAGTTAATCAAATTTTGAGAGAGAACAGGATAAAGCGGTGGCGAAGGTATGCGCTCTACCGAGTGCATGTAATCTAGTTCGATTATTAAATAACTAATTCTTGTACATAATTATCTGTATGAGCCCTCATTTTACGGGTTTATTATAATTTGATTGAATGCTAAGAAACTTATTCAGGAGCAACAATTATATAATTCAAATAATATTGAACTATATCATATTTACTACACTTATTGAATAGTATAATAATATATTACGCCCTCTATACAGGGTGACCAACTAAAATGCTAACTCAACTTTAAATTTGTATATTTCAACAACTATTGTACTTAGGTAAAGTTTTCTTTCAAGTAACATTTTCTTAATTGAACCTCCTTAATAGTTAAATTCTCATAAAGTTTTTGTTCATTTTTGTGAAAATTATAACCAATTTATTAATGGATGGTGAAAATGGCTTTGCGCAAATGGTCAGAAAACCGACAATGAGACAATTTCAAATACTAAAACTATCTTTATTAGATAACAAACCCATCAATAAAACAGATTTATTTACAGGTTAAAGGGCATTCATATAATAATTACTTTTATAAAATAGTGACAATATGGAGAAATGTGTTTAAGTACAAAAATCAAGGTACAAATTAAAATTTTAACAAATGTCGTTCAGACCGCAAGATGATAGTACGACCTGAAAACAGTATTGAATTTGTTTGTACAACAGATCCTTTTAAAAAATACAAATGTTTCTGTTAGGAGAAATGAATCAAATTTGTACTTAAACACTTTTCTCCATATTGTCAATATTTTATTAAAAAAAGGAATAGTTATATGAATATTCTTAAAACCTGTAAATAGTTCTGTTGTATTATAGGGTTTTTGTCTAATAAGGATATTTTTGATGTTCGAACTCACTTCATTGTCCGTTTTCTTACCATTTGCGCAAGGCCATTTTTACCACCCATTACTAATATCGTTATTATATTCACAAGAATCAATAAAACTTTATGAAAAATAAACTTGGATAAATGTTCAATTAGAAAAATGTTACTTGAAAGGAAAATGTACCTACAATGGTTGTTGAAATATTCAAATTTGAAGTTGGATTAACTTTCTGGTGGGTCACCCTGTTTAGAGGTAAAAACATGAAGCTTTTTTGTTCATGTTATTTGTCACTAAATCTTTGCTCACGCCATCTAGCGGCGTAATTGAATATTTGTTCATTTCTGTTATCCACAATCTCTGAGGTTTCATTAGAGAAATAAGTTTAATTTATAGAATGTGTACTATCAACGTATAATTAAGTACGTATGGATAAAATAACTAAGCAATTAATCTTTCTTCAGTAATCATAAGTGCAGGACTCGGATTGAACTCCACTGACAACGGGGACACCTACATGTGGGCTACAGGCGTACCTATGCCTAAGAATCATCCAAGATGGGATTCTAATGAGTCATTTGATGGAAATTGTGTATATTACACGACCAGCAATAAACTGTCAACAACTCCATGTACGACTTCAAAGCCCATCTGCTGTATGGTTCCATATTATGCAAATTGAATTCGGTTCTTCTCATCATTCGAAGGCAAAGCTATGAACAGAAGACTTAAGAGTATTGACTATAACCATAGGAGCTCTAGCTATAATTGTATAGATACTAGTACTGGTTATGAATGTTATGTTATTACTCTTCTGTAGTCTCCTGTATTTCTCTAACTAAATTGATCTTTATTGGAAAAAAACTTCAACTTGTTAAAATTAGAATTGGTTAATATACTTTTCTGCATTCAAAGTTGTTTGAGTTAAACCTTATTAGCGTGAAAAATCAATCCATTGACATTGTGAATATTATCAATTTTAATACAGCACTATTTCTGAATTACCTATAAGATTACAACTAGTAAAAAGGAAGAACCACTGGATTTCACTTGAATATTAATAAGTAAAGGTAACGAGATACTATCATCTGAAATCTATATGGTGTCTTATTTAACAAAAATCCTTACAATAGTTAAAATGGTTTGTTCCTAGTGAAGCTAAATTCAATAAAAAAAAGAGTACTATTGGAAAAAATTATAGTAAGTTTTATGTATCGTAATATTTAAAATCCATCATCAGTGTACATACAATTGTGATGTAGTCTGTAATTAAGTGAGATGGTTACAATTTATTTGACTACACTTTAATGACACTTATTAGATTAAGGAAGAGTTGTCTCCCCCGGGGACTAAAGAAGTTTACCAATTGGAGTGACATTTTCCCATACTCTGCTTTTTCACCTATGTGTAAATTTCTATCACTATAGCTTTATTGAAACAAACTATACACAAAACGTTCCACCCTATTGCTGACATGACACAATACATATCCACATCCATCATAATCCAATGGGGTAATTTCCTAGTTATTGGACGGTTCCATATAAATATCCATGCAGTCTCAGTATCCATTTATCAAAGCTCCCCATATAGTTGTTATCCATGCAGTCCTTGTATCAGTCTATCCCTCCTATCCATATAGTTATCCATGTAGTCTCAGTACCCATTTATCCAAATAGTTATGCATGCAGTCTCAGTATCTTTCTATCCGTACTATCCAAATAGTTATCCATGCAGTCTCAGTATCCCTCTGTCCCAGCTTTCCATATAATTTTCCATGCAGTCTCAGTATCCATTCTATCCCTGCAGTCCAAATAGTTATTCATTTGGTGTTATTTTCATTCACTTATTTTTTCACACCATCATCAATCTTTAGAGGTTGGTGTAAATTTCCCCCGAGAAAACATACTCCGTCACAGGGAATTAATGTCCGTAACTATCCTATGTACGTACATACCCGATAGGAAATACGTACAATAGTGACGACGTAGCTCCTTCACGTCGCTATCAAACACTAACGCCAACGTTTGACGTCTGATAGAGTTGGTGTCCCTAGTTGATAATTTACCATCGGAAGATCGTCTGTTATTGTCCATTACGGTAAATATTGATAGTATTTTATCTTGAAATATCATGATTCGGAAATAATCAAGTAATTTTATCAACATCTTAAAATTTACATTGGAAAGAGAACTGAAAATCAATATCGAGCTTTCCCTTCTAATTGTTCTTAGTTGAGTAAACGTTAAATGGAATATAGATTTAAAATATAACTTGGCCGTAATTTAAAGAAAAGGTCTGTTTGCTCTTCACATGATTCTTCTAGCTTCCATTTAAATATTTTACAATGGCTAATTATGTATATAGAAGGGAAAATAAAACGCCTGTTCTAAATAATTGAACAAATGTAATCTTAGTTTCTTTTAGTAATACAGTTTGAGAGTAGAACACAAACTTTATGATAAGAATCACTCGACCGAGAATACTTATTCAAAGAGTTCGTGAAAACTTCGCAGTAAGATTGGAGACAGTTTTCTGGTTAACTAACGGAACAGCTGGATCAGTATCAAGAACATAGGATTAATTAGAGACGCCATATTAATAGTGAGAAGACTTACCTGCACGCCTTTGAGTGAAGGTTATCCTCTTCGAAAAACTGTTAACTAAATATTATTTTGAATCTTTACAAGATGGAAAAAAAACATTTGATGTTGATTATTCTTTGAGGAACATTAAATGGAACTCAGTTTACAATAATGGAAAGTAATTGATCTTGTTATTTGTGCAAGAATCTTGATTACGTATCCGGCTGTTTTTTCCGAAAAGCAATTTTCCGAAACCAAATTCTCCGAAAACTAAATTGCCGAACCCTAATTCGCCGAACCGGATTCTCAGAATACGAATTTTCCGAAAGCCAAATTTGTCCGAAAACGGATTCGCCGAAGTGAAGATTCGCCGAAAGACAAATTTAAAACAGAATGTAAGATTGCACAATAGTTACAGAAAAAGAAACGAAACATCGAAATCATAACCCTTATTTAGTTACACTAAATGATCCTTTAATATTATTATTCTATCTCTTCGTTAATCATTGTGTTAATCTTTGTACCACTAAATTATTCTTTGTCTTTCTCATTTTAAAGACGTTCAAGCTTTATTCAGTCAGAATCAGTCAATCAGATATGGGAGCATGTTTCATTTCTTTCATTTTAGCGTTTGGTTGTTTTTAGATTGTGTGTTTCTAGCGTGTTTATTCATTTTGGTGAATATTCCATGTTTACTGCATATTTTTCATTCAGTTGTTAATAATATACCATACAGAAGGTATTTTGTGGCTGACATTATTAATATTTATTCCATTTATTTCGTTAAAAATATAAATTGTTAGTAATAAATAATATAACAATTAGACATGTTTATATCTTCTCAATATACCTCTAGCTTCACCGATAGTGTCACTTGCATGAATAAATTTATTTCAAGTAAAAAATGTGATTTCTATCAATTCTTTCTTACTAATGCCATATACATATTAATATTTAATATATACAGTTCGATATATGAATTTAGCAAAATGATACCGAATTAGTGAAATACATATTTATATTGCAATAGTAATGTCAAACTCATATAAGAAATGTTTTTTTATTTGCATAAGATATAATGATTAAAACTACAAAGAATGTTATTTTTAAATACATTAAATTTAATTTTCGACAAATTCGTCTTTCGGAAAATTTGTCCTTCGGCAAATCTGTATTTCGGCAAATCCGTTTTCGGCCAATTTGGGATTCGGAAAAAATGTATTCGGAAAATCCGTTTCGGAAAATTAGTTTTCGGCAAATTTGGTTTCGGCCAATTCGTTTTCGGAAAATCAGCCTAGACCACTTGCTTGCATCACTTATATCTAACTATAGTATTATAATTGTCGTTTTATCTTTTGAAAGTAATAAAGGTTGTGCATAGTCTTGTGAGCAAGATCTAACTTAATCAAGAATACAATTCTTTTACCTTGAATTTAAGTACCACAAAAATATCTGAAAAATTGCGACTGTTAACAATTGAAATACTGAAAAATGATATTAGGAATAATAATTATATTATTAGTGAATAATAACATGATCTATTTAGATTTCAATTGTTGAGAATGTGGTTCGTTATTAACAATCACATTGCATCTCTCTACACTGAATATGTTTCATATCTTGAAGCCCCTTCTATAAATGATAACCTGGTAAAATTTGCATTCGAAATTTACGTCGTACCTGACCATTCACCGAAATACATAGTGGTTATATGTATCACTGTCCATCTTGTAACTGTCACTCTAGCCTTGTTAACTCACTGGGGGGGGGGGGGGGGGGGGGGTAGAACAGGGGTAGAATGTCCATCGTATCATGTGCGAGGCATGGCGTATTTATCACGTAGACTAGGAAATATTTTACCAGAGACTAGATGTCAGTGGTGAAGTATCGGCAGTGAATCTTCATTTGGGGATAGATGCAGGGGTATCCAATTGACAGAATAGATACATCAGACATATGGTACAGTGTGATTTCATTTGGGGATAGATGGAGGGGTATCCAAGTGACGGAATGGATACATCAGATATGTGGTACAGTGAATGGATGATAGGATGGATACATGACTGTTACGGTGTGGGAAGGTGGGGAAAGATTACGAATTGTATTCTTATAAAAGAAAAGTAGGTGCTATCAGTTAATATTTCGTAAACAAAAGGGATTGTGAAAATAATAAATAGGGTTAACAGAAATATATATTAATTCACTCATTTTAATAGGGTTTCCGAATTTTATAAAATATTTATTAAAATTTTTGTTAACTACTTTCATGATTATTATTTATTCCCTTTTCATGTTAATGTAAACTATTCAACTTATCTCTTTTGATGTTTAACATTTTGAGTTGAATATTCAATTCCTAATTGGGATTTGCAATGACAAACTAAAATTTTGCTGAACTCGTTTGTCATACTAACGATTTGTGCAGTCACTGTCAAGTCCCTGTGTAGTCACTGTAGAGACACCTTATAGTGTGAAGTCACTGTCAAGTCCATGTGTAGTCACTGTAGAGACACCTTATAGTATGCAGTCACTGTCAAGTCCATGTGTAGTCACTGTAGAGACACTTTATAGTATGCAGTCACTGTGGAGACGAGACACCTTATAGTGTGAAGTCACTGTCAAGTCCATGTGTAGTCACTGTAGAGACACTTTATAGTATGCAGTCACTGTGGAGACGAGACACCTTATAGAGTGAAGTCACTGTCAAGTCCATGTGTAGTCACTGTAGAGTCACTGTATAGTGTGCAGTCACTGTGGAGACACCTTATAGAGTGAAGTCACTGTTAAGTCCATGTGTAGTCACTGTAGAAGCACTGTATAGTATGCAGTCACTGTCAAGTCCATGTGTAGTCACTGTAGAAGCACTGTATAGTATGCAGTCACTGTCAGGTCCATGTGTAGTCACTGTAGAGACACCTTATAGTGTGCAGTCACTGTCAAGTCAATGTGTAGTCACTGTATAGTCATTGTATAGTGCGCAGTCACTGTCAAGTCAATGTGTAGTCACTGTATAGTCATTGTATAGTGTGCAGTCACTGTCAAGTCCATGTGTAGTCACTGTAGAGACACCTTATAGTGTGCAGTCACTGTCAAGTTAATGTGTAGTCACTGTATAGTCATTGTATAGTGTGCAGTCACTGTCAAGTCAATGTGTAGTCACTGTATAGTCATTGTATAGTGTGCAGTCACTGTCAAGTCAATGTGTAGTCACTGTATAGTCATTGTATAGTGTGCAGTCACTGTCAAGTCCATGTGTAGTCACTGTAGAGACACCTTATAGTGTGCAGTCACTGTCAAGTCAATGTGTAGTCACTGTATAGTCATTGTATAGTGTGCAGTCACTGTCAAGTCAATGTGTAGTCACTGTCAAGTCAATGTGTAGTCACTGTATAGTCATTGTATAGTGTGCAGTCACTGTCAAGTCCATGTGTAGTCACTGTAGAGACATCTTATAGTGTGCAGTCACTGTCAAGTCAATGTGTAGTCACTGTATAGTCATTGTATAGTGTGCAGTCACTGTCAAGTCAATGTGTAGTCACTGTATAGTCATTGTATAGTGTGCAGTCACTGTCAAGTCAATGTGTAGTCACTGTATAGTCATTGTATAGTGTGCAGTCACTGTCAAGTCCATGTGTAGTCACTGTAGAGACATCTTATAGTGTGCAGTCACTGTCAAGTCAATGTGTAGTCACTGTATAGTCATTGTATAGTGTGCAGTCACTGTCAAGTCAATGTGTAGTCACTGTATAGTCATTGTATAGTGTGCAGTCACTGTCAAGTCAATGTGTAGTCACTTTATAGTCACTGTAGAGACACCTTATAGTGTGCAGTCACTGTGCTGTCCCTATTTGAGGATGGATTTGATGGATCCTATTTGAGGATGGTGCTATTGTTAGAAGTGATATTGATATAGTAAATAATTTTAATAAATACTTTTCAACCATAGGAGCTAATATTGCTAGTACATTTACTAATGCTGGTAATCCTGCTGATTTTCTCAGTGGTAATTACACAGAGTCCTTCTTTTTCTCACCTGCTACTCCTGGCGATATTTGTTCCTATATCATGTCCCTAAAGAATAAAAAATGTCATGTAGAATCCCTTCCTTCTTATGTCTTGAAGCGCATCTCTTCTGTAATTTCACCGATTTTGTGTCATCTTGTTAATCTTTCTATAACTACTGCTGTTTTTCCTGATTTTCTTAAGATTGCGAGAGTTGTCCCTCTCTATAAAGGTGGAGATGGTTCTGATATGGGCAATTATAGACCTGTTTCTATACTGCATATATTCTCAAAAATTGTGGAAAAGCATGCCCATAAGCAGATTTATTCTTATCTCGAAAATAAAAGCATATTAATTGACAATCAGTATGGATTTAGGAGCGGGAGGGGCACTTCTCAGGCAATCCTGAGGCATACTGAATTTATCTATGGTGGACTCGATGAAGGTAAAGTTGTGTTTGCAATGTATTTGGACTTCAAAAAGGCCTTCGATTCCATCGACCACGAAATTTTATTACAAAAATTATCACATTATGGTGTACGTGGTATTTCAAATGATTGGTTCAGATCTTATTTAACCAATAGAAGACAGTTTGTACAAATTAATGATATTGCATCCACATTTGAAAATATTAATCATTCTGTGCCTCAGGGTAGTAATCTTAGGCCCCTCCTCTTTGATATCTATATAAATGATCTGCCAAATTGTACTAATTTTTTCGATTTTTTACTTTTTGCTGATGACTCAACATTAACTTGCAAGATACCTAAATTGAATTTAAATGGCATGAGTAATCTGATTAATGTGGAGCTTGCATTGGTGAATAATTGGTTGAATGCTAACAAGATCATGATTAATTGTTCAAAAACTAAATACATTCTATATTCTTATAGAGGTGAATTTTCTTTCAATTCGCCGATAATGATAGGAAATGCAATAATAGACCAGACCAATAATGTTAAATTTCTGGGAGTGTCTCTTGATCGAAATCTAAGTTATAGGAATCATGTTCAGGATATTGCTGGTAAAATATCTCGTAATTTGGGAGTTATATATAGGATGCGTGATTTTGTGCCGGTCTGTACCTTGAAATCTCTATATTATTGCTTAGTTCATCCTTATATAATGTATGCTCTAGTCGTATGGTTCCATGCCCCCATTTATCTAACTAATCAGATCAAAGTTCTACATAAAAAGGCATTACGTTTGATTTATGGTTTAAACTATAATGAACATACTGAACAATATTTCATACAGATGAAATTGTTGACTATTGAGGAACTTTTCAAGTTGGTTGTTTCTGATCATGTATACCGAACAATACATATTGAAAATTATGACTGTTTTCTCCATGCCAAATTGATTACTTCTGGTGAACAACACAATTACCGTTTACGCAATAGCCACAAATTTTTAATCCCGAGGTGCAGGAGAGAAAAGTCTAAACATTGTATGCATTACACGGGTGTCTCAATTTATAACAATCTCCCTGATTCCCTGAAGGATCTCTCCCCTAAATCCTTCAAACCAAAGTTGAAGAAATTTTTGGTGGATAGTTCCATTAACTAAAATATTAAGAAATTTAGAATTGAATAAAGATATACCTTATTTTTTCAGTGTTTTCAATGTTTTTTTTCACTAGGATGTTAAGGTTGAATGTACGTACTTTTTTTTTCTTTTTCACTATTTTTATCATATAGCTGCTAGAATTAAGTGTATGTATTTTTGTTATTTTAGGTAGGGAACCTTTATTTTAGATAGGATACCTTTGAAGCTCTAAGCTTACTAGGTCTTAAGTCCTTTTCCTTAATAAAAGCTATATGTATTGTGAAAGAGTTGCCCCGACTCTTTTTACTTCATGTAAGGGACTTTTGTTTTAATAAATAAATAAATAAATATTTAAAAAATCGTATATTTGGTAACTGCTTTAAATACATTTTATTAATTGGAATAGCAGTCAAACAAATATATTTCATATTGCAGTATCACAATTTTACATAAATATGACCTCATCATTCCAATAACTTCTTTTATCTGAAACTATAATCCTTCAATGTTGCGTAAATATAAAAATATAAGTTATTAGATAGATAGATATGTTGTAGTTATCCCCCAACCATCACAATATGTCCGTGTTTCAGTTTTCCGAAGTCATTTCACTTCTCTTGTTTTCTCATATGATTTCGATCGCATTTCGGACACAAAATTACAATTCCACCTCCGCAGTTCAGACAAATCCCTTTCCGTCCATTGCCCTGTTTGGCAATGGACTGATGGACCCTGATGGACCCTGATTGTCGTAGTTTTACTATTTATTGAGACGCTAAATCCTTTGATGGTGTTCATCCATCGTCAGTTTCGAATGATGATTATTTTAGATGGTGAAAATACCATCTAGCAACTGTGATAAACGAGTCAACGGAATTACAAACGTAATTTATTCCAAATTAAAACCTCTTTCAGTCTAGCGTCTTTCGCAGGACATTAATATCGTCTACAACGTCTGAAATTTTGAATATTTTGGATAACATACGTAATATAATCATCGTTAAAGGTTATTTTAGACGACATGAATTTATAAAACATTGAAAATTCATACCTTATTTTATTTAAAATATTTAGTAATTTAAATAAATATTCAACAAAATATTCTCCGAAAAATCACATTATCATATGGAAGAAAGAGAATGTTTTCACAACTAATGAAAAAGTTTCTACTACAAAAGATACTGCACGTAGAGAGGTAAAGAATAACGTGATAGAAGAACATTACTTTCCGCACCAGTGAACTCCTCAACAAATTACCATAATTCAACCCGAACCTTACCATCTACTCTTTGGTTGTTCTGGCTCTGGTAACAACAAACAACCA
This sequence comes from Caprella mutica, assembly GCA_947561585.1. Classification (NCBI taxonomy): domain Eukaryota; kingdom Metazoa; phylum Arthropoda; class Malacostraca; order Amphipoda; family Caprellidae; genus Caprella; species Caprella mutica. The sequence continues at coordinate 411,821 of CANNZV010000327.1, read as the reverse complement.
ACAAAAATGAAATCGTCACCTTTCTCTCTTTATTATTAAAATTTAATGAATGAAAAGAGATAGTTGTCCCAGATTTTGGTAATTAATTATAATAATAATTATGTATTTCAAATAAGTATTGTGAAAAAGTTTACTGTTAATGTCAAATTATGGTAATTGTCTACTGTCTAGCTCGATAACAATTGGATTATTGTAACTCTTCACTAAACAAATCATATATATGATAATGGCAATAATTTTCTGTAATTCCTTCTTGAAGATATTATATTTCATATTCACGGGTAAATACAAAACACGCACCTTCCCTATTTTAAAGCTATATTTAAACCCATACGTTCCCTATTTTAAAGCTATATTTAAACCCATACGTTCCCTATTTTTCCTTATCTCAGCATACAAAGATTCTTTCATCAAATAACCATTCCAAGATGTAGAATGAGTTGGCTTCAATTTTCTAAACCACCAAAGTTTTTAATCTCACTTCAGTTAGCTTTTTTACGGCTCTAGCGGAGATCGAATTTTGTGAGTATGAATATCTATCACCTTATTGAATCCATTCGTTTGTATTCCAGGAATGGGAACCATCAGACTGGAATAGAGGTGAGGGAGTACGGATGCGTAATGCAAAGCTGGAGGTGTTTTTGGAGAAAGGTAAGATGCTCTTCTTGCAGTTTGGATGTTTGCAGGAGTGTGAATAACGAGGATAGAGAGATATGTCTCTTCAATTGATATTGAATGCTCAGATGAAGTATGACGATTTAATTGGTAAATCATTTATTGATTTAATTCACAGGATGGTATATCTAAAGAGTTACTTTAATTCACATTGATCATAACCTGCTTTTTTTCCTATCCAAATTTATAACTCGGTGCCCATGCAATTTCTGTCGAATCATCAGGAATTCAGTTCTTGCATTCCAGTTATATTTTCTAAATATATATGAAGTTAGTTGTCTTTGTAGTTGAATCACCTACAGCAGTAACTATAATCATAACTTGACTCACAAGTTGTGATTTAGTTGTGAAGAGTGTTGATATCTTCTGTGTTATTATAAAAAGATGAGGGAGTTTAAAAGACAACATTAACGCCTGGGGTGAAATATTCTATTAATTACTTTGGAGAAAAGAGACACAGTGAGGATGAGGGACTATAGAAAATATTTAATAGGTAGTGACAGGTGTTGACCTGTGAACTAACTAATTGAATGATTATCAAACTTAGTACTAAATGATTTCATTTGTATCCATGATACTTGCTGGTATCATGGATACCGATTGAAATAATGATTTGTATTATTGTTTTATATATATTTTCTTATACAAAAAAAAATGGGAACGAAGATTACTCGTAACTTACCCAGAAGAAAAAAGATCTAATTTATTCTGATCAATAAATTTTTCTTGAAAGGTTTAGTAATTCAATTTCCTATCTCACAAATGATGTGTTACACAGGGTGTCATTTTGTATTCACTAATTTATCTCTTTTATTTATGTTTTGGTGAAAACTTTTTTAAAATTTATATTCTACGATCAGAAATTTATTTTATTAATTAATATAGATTGCTCATTATTATTTCATTAAAGAATTACCACAAATATCTAAGCAAACGTTAGGTCATTGAAGGACAGAGTTGGAAAGTTTCTCTGAGTGTCTCAAGCCGTTATACTATTTGTATATTTTAATGTCGGAACTTTTGAGAGAGAAAAAGAAATTTCTAGGCATAATTGAATTCTAAATTGAATGCTGAAACTTTAGTCCCGTAGATTTTCACAGCCATTGCGCATCAAGAAACTTCAGGAGGTGATACTGACATGGTGAAATCTCTCTTTTAATTTAAAACTATCAATGTTTGAGGTATTTAGATTGAAAATGTCCTGAATTCAAACTTAGAGAATTAGTACTGGCTACGAATGAATAAATTGAAGATAGATACAGCGATACACTGCATCTTAACTCTCTGTAAGTATCATAGATACAACAATACACTGTATTCTTAATCCCTATTAGTATCATAGATGCAGCAATACACTACATTTTAAATACCTATTAGTATCATAGATACAGCATTGCACTACATTTTAAATACCTATTAGTATCATAGATACAGCAATGCACTACATTTTAAATACCTATTAGTATCATAGATACAGCAATGCACTACATTTTAAATACCTATTAGTATCATAGATACAGCAATACACTGCATTCTTTATACCTATTAGTATCATAGGTACAGAAGCTCACTGCTGTATCTTTTAATTCCTTAATCCCCTCCAATTCATGCATTGTTTTTTTCTGCAATATAGTAATTAAAATCTTCGTAGAGGAAGATCTTATAAGGTTAGTCGTGGCTTAAGTTTAGCTTAGTTATTCTGTGAGTATTTTTACAATAAAGTAACGGTACTAACAATAGAAGAGAATGTTATAATTTTTTGTATCCTACAATAAGGTAAGTGACTATCAATACAAGAGACTGTTACAATTGTTGGTATCTTAACAATAAAGTAACGGTACTAACACCGGAAGAGACTGTTATAATTTTTTGTATCCTACAATAAGGTAAGTGACTATCAATACAAGAGACTGTTACAATTGTTGGTATCTTAACAATAAAGTTACGGTACTTACACCGGAAGAGACTGTTACAACTGTTTTTGTATCCTACAATAAGGTAATCGTACTAACAATAGTTTCAGAGTGTTATAGTTTCTCTACTGTTTTAACATGTATTCACATACCAGGAGTTGGTACAACATATAAACACGTGGCTAAGGTAACGATGTGTCACATCTAAATTGAGATAGAAATTGTAAAGGGAATTGTCCTTTTCTTAAGAGAAAAACTTGAGTAACAGAATATTGAAGCTTCTGAGCTTCAATGGAGGATGGCCTTATTTTGGGACAACAATCTGTAGATGTGGCACATCAGCAAAGTTGAAGTTTAGTAACCGTGTACTGGTCAATATGTTATTTATAATCAGTGCTTAATGAGTTTCTTTATATTGAAGGTTAATGTGTAATTAGTTACTCATATTTCATTTTATTAAAATGTAGTAATTTATTGATTTATATTTCTGCAGTTTCATCACTCTGGACTGGACAGAAGACATTGATGATGTACCAAGTCGCTTTTGGAATATTTAAATTATGGAAACTTTTTAACTGTTTCTTGTTTGGAATAATCCCTACTCGTTAATGTTTATAATTTTTTTTATTGATTTGTCCAGTTGTTTTGAATTGAACCAACTTAAAAAAAATACGTTTATCGTTTTTTTCTCCTTTGTTTAATAATCACTATCTTGTGCAAATTTCAAACCAACTAAATGAATCTAAATCTATAACATTATCACTCATTGCTCACTCTAACCCATACCCCCCCCCCTAGTCTACAGTGAATACTGAATGGTAAGAAGGAGATGACAAGAGATGCGCTAAAGTAACATGAAAAACCTCTCAACTTTCCAATGCAAAATCGACTAGAAAATGCTTCTCTGTTTACTTATTCGTGTATTTACTTCAATAAGCTCCTATGGGACGAAAAAGGATTTGAAATTCAAGCAATGGATGAGTTTAACATTTTTAGGGAATGTTTCAAGTCTCAGTTTGGCCTAAGTTCATATTTTAAAAATATAATTTTTTTTAATTTGATTAAAAAATCCGATTCATATTTAATATAATGAATGCTAATGAATATCTAACTATAAGGCCTATTGTTTTTGTTTTAATAAAGCATTATTCATTTTGCTGTATTATAATATTAGTGCAAAAGTAAATAAAAAAGTGATTGTAATCTTCACAGACTTAATAAAAAAAAAATATTATTGCTAACAGGATGTTGTAAAAATACAATCACTGAAGATAATTTTGTGGATAAACTGAAAGCAATCGGACAGGAGGAATATCTTTAGTGCCTAATAATGGTTGACATGGTAACATTTCTCTCAATTTTCTAACAGTGACTGGAAAGTTAGCAAATGACCCGTAAATGAGGGATGAGATTAACTATTATATTAGTAGCGAACTTTCTTACGATTCCAATCGCCTGGAATGGATGCTACAACTGGAATGCTGAGGAACTTGGAATGTGTAAAAACTTGGAATATTTAAAAATATGGAGTGTGTAAAATCTTGGACTGTGTAAGAACTCGGAATGTGTAAGAACTTGGAATGTTTGTAGATCTCATCATTGATGAACTTTTAAAAAGTTTCATTTAAGTATAAAAAGTTCTACAGATGAGAGTTGAAACTTTTGCTGAACTTCACTAAAAGTTGTATGTTTGGTTTAGTCGTTAGAGTGTCTCACTCGGCAATCAGTGTCTCTTCTCGGGGATATGTACCGACTGTGTCAACAACTCAGTTACCTGCCAGATGTATGATATCTGGAATAGGGATTGGAGAAAGTGTACTATTAGAACACTATTTTTCTTAGTGCTTATTCGCAAAAATGATCTTTTTTTGGCATTGCTATACTTCATTAATTATTATGAATTTATAATATAATTTACTTTTTTTCAAATAATATATAATGAAATATGATATAATAACTTATTTACAATACCTTATTATAAAATAATAATTGTTTTGCTAATATAGAATCTAATCAATACGTATAGAATCACATGCTCCTATATAAGGAGTTTCATCTCCGTAGATTATTATCACTAATGCTGTTTCTCTGATCACCAATTGAATAGACAAACACTAGAGCGAGAACCTTCGCACAGGTATAGAGGTGTTATTAGGAGGTGTGGAGAAGTGTGTTATGTGTGAGAGGTGGTATAGATGTTATTGAGAGGTGTGGAGAGGTGTGTTATGTGTGAGAGGTGGTATAGATGTTATTGAGAGGTGTGGAGAGGTGTGTTATGTGTGAGAGGTGGTAGAAGTGTTATTGAGAGGTGTGGAGAGGTGTGTTATGTGTGAGAGGAGGTAGAGGTGTTATTGAGAGGTGTACTTGAATAGACTGTGAAATGATAGTGTTTCTGTACATTGAGAATACCGTGTTAGTACTATTATTTGTAAGTGATCACCTCGGATCAGTAGCCTAAGATTTAAATACTATTAGATTGTTCCCGTCAAAAATGATTGAGTATAATTTCTCTTAAATATTATGAATTATCTGAATATAGTTATAATTTCAGTCTATCAGATGCTACATTTTTAAGTTTTTCGTTTTTTGATTTTTCGCTTTTTTTTTTAGAATTTTTCGGTTCTACATTTTCCTGTTTTTCCAAATCCTTTAGTTTTATATTGATTTTTCGGTTTGTTGGATTTTTACGTTTCCTGTATTTTTAAGTTTTTTGGATTTATCGGTTTTCCGAATAATTTTCGACTATTTCCGATTTCCGGAATTGTTTCCTAGATTTACGGTTTACCGTTTTAATCGGGGATAACCATCGTATCTAAAATGTTAAAACGTGACGTTTACTTGCAACCACCCTATACACTAATACACGCTGTATATTAATATATAGGGTAATATTTCAATTACATTTCAATTTTAATTCTGTAAGTATTTTCCATTTGACAAGATTATATGTTCGTCTCATTTTACATGCCATACCCTTTCATCACCCCCCTCCCTAACCCCCTTTCATCATTTTACCGTCCCCCCCCCCTTCATCATCTGTCTACAATATCCGCTGTTTTGTCTCTCCTTTCACAAGCGAATTCTTCAGCCAAAATTTTGGCAAAGTTCCGCTCTGAGTCGTTAGTAGCACAGAGTTAGCGTTAGTTAGCGAAGTGCTGCGGGGGATACACCGTATTGTATCCGTTACGGAGTACCGTAAAAACCGTACAAGAGACAGAGTTTGCGTTAGTTAGCGAAGAGCTGCGGGGGATACACCGTATTGTATCCGTTACGGAGTACCGTAAAAACCGTACAAGAGACAGAGTTTGCGTTAGTTAGCGAAGAGCTGCGAGGGATAGGCCGTATTGTATCCGTTACGGAGAACCGTAAGAACCGTACAAAAGACAGAGTTTGCGTTAGTTAGCGAAGAGCTGCGGGGGATACACCGTATTGTATCCGTTACGGAGTACCGTAAAAACCGTACAAGAGACAGAGTTTGCGTTAGTTAGCGAAGAGCTGCGGGGGATACACCGTATTGTATCCGTTACGGAGTACCGTAAAAACCGTACAAGAGACAGAGTTTGCGTTAGTTAGCGAAGAGCTGCGAGGGATAGGCCGTATTGTATCCGTTACGGAGAACCGTAAGAACCGTACAAAAGACAGAGTTTGCGTTAGTTAGCGAAGAGCTGCGGGGGATACACCGTATTGTATCCGTTACGGAGTACCGTAAAAACCGTACAAGAGACAGAGTTTGCGTTAGTTAGCGAAGAGCTGCGGGGGATACACCGTATTGTATCCGTTACGGAGTACCGTAAAAACCGTACAAGAGACAGAGTTTGCGTTAGTTAGCGAAGAGCTGCGAGGGATAGGCCGTATTGTATCCGTTACGGAGAACCGTAAGAACCGTACAAGAGACAGAGTTTGCGTTAGTTAGCGAAGAGCTGCGAGGGATAGGCCGTATTGTATCCGTTACGGAGAACCGTAAGAACCGTACAAAAGACAGAGTTTGCGTTAGTTAGCGAAGAGCTGCGGGGGATACACCGTATTGTATCCGTTACGGAGTACCGTAAAAACCGTACAAGAGACAGAGTTTGCATTAGTTAGCGAAGAGCTGCGGGGGATACACCGTATTGTATCCGTTACGGAGTACCGTAAAAACCGTACAAGAGACAGAGTTTGCGTTAGTTAGCGAAGAGCTGCGAGGGATAGGCCGTATTGTATCCGTTACGGAGAACCGTAAGAACCGTACAAAAGACAGAGTTTGCGTTAGTTAGCGAAGAGCTGCGGGGGATACACCGTATTGTATCCGTTACGGAGTACCGTAAAAACCGTACAAGAGACAGAGTTTGCGTTAGTTAGCGAAGAGCTGCGGGGGATACACCGTATTGTATCCGTTACGGAGTACCGTAAAAACCGTACAAGAGACAGAGTTTGCGTTAGTTAGCGAAGAGCTGCGAGGGATAGGCCGTATTGTATCCGTTACGGAGAACCGTAAGAACCGTACAAGAGACAGAGTTTGCGTTAGTTAGCGAAGAGCTGCGAGGGATAGGCCGTATTGTATCCGTTACGGAGAACCGTAAGAACCGTACAAGAGACAGAGTTTGCGTTAGTTAGCGAAGAGCTGCGAGGGATAGGCCGTATTGTATCCGTTACGGAGTACCGTAAAAACCGTACAAGAGACAGAGTTTGCGTTAGTTAGCGAAGAGCTGCGGGGGATAGACCGTATTGTATCCGTTACGGAGTACCGTAAAAACCGTACAAGAGACAGAGTTTGCGTTAGTTAGTGAAGAGCTGCGGGGGATAGACCGTATTGTATCCGTTACGGAGAACCGTAAAAACCGTACAAGAGACAGAGTTTGCGTTAGTTAGCGAAGAGCTGCGGGGGATAGACCGTATTGTATCCGTTACGGAGAACCGTAAGAACCGTACAAAAGACAGAGTTTGCGTTAGTTAGCGAAGAGCTGCGGGGGATACACCGTATTGTATCCGTTACGGAGTACCGTAAAAACCGTACAAGAGACAGAGTTTGCGTTAGTTAGCGAAGAGCTGCGGGGGATACACCGTATTGTATCCGTTACGGAGTACCGTAAAAACCGTACAAGAGACAGAGTTTGCGTTAGTTAGCGAAGAGCTGCGAGGGATAGGCCGTATTGTATCCGTTACGGAGAACCGTAAGAACCGTACAAGAGACAGAGTTTGCGTTAGTTAGCGAAGAGCTGCGAGGGATAGGCCGTATTGTATCCGTTACGGAGAACCGTAAGAACCGTACAAGAGACAGAGTTTGCGTTAGTTAGCGAAGAGCTGCGAGGGATAGGCCGTATTGTATCCGTTACGGAGAACCGTAAGAACCGTACAAGAGACAGAGTTTGCGTTAGTTAGCGAAGAGCTGCGAGGGATAGGCCGTATTGTATCCGTTACGGAGAACCGTAAGAACCGTACAAAAGACAGAGTTTGCGTTAGTTAGCGAAGAGCTGCGGGGGATACACCGTATTGTATCCGTTACGGAGTACCGTAAAAACCGTACAAGAGACAGAGTTTGCATTAGTTAGCGAAGAGCTGCGGGGGATACACCGTATTGTATCCGTTACGGAGTACCGTAAAAACCGTACAAGAGACAGAGTTTGCGTTAGTTAGCGAAGAGCTGCGAGGGATAGGCCGTATTGTATCCGTTACGGAGAACCGTAAGAACCGTACAAAAGACAGAGTTTGCGTTAGTTAGCGAAGAGCTGCGGGGGATACACCGTATTGTATCCGTTACGGAGTACCGTAAAAACCGTACAAGAGACAGAGTTTGCGTTAGTTAGCGAAGAGCTGCGGGGGATACACCGTATTGTATCCGTTACGGAGTACCGTAAAAACCGTACAAGAGACAGAGTTTGCGTTAGTTAGCGAAGAGCTGCGAGGGATAGGCCGTATTGTATCCGTTACGGAGAACCGTAAGAACCGTACAAGAGACAGAGTTTGCGTTAGTTAGCGAAGAGCTGCGAGGGATAGGCCGTATTGTATCCGTTACGGAGAACCGTAAGAACCGTACAAGAGACAGAGTTTGCGTTAGTTAGCGAAGAGCTGCGAGGGATAGGCCGTATTGTATCCGTTACGGAGTACCGTAAAAACCGTACAAGAGACAGAGTTTGCGTTAGTTAGCGAAGAGCTGCGGGGGATAGACCGTATTGTATCCGTTACGGAGTACCGTAAAAACCGTACAAGAGACAGAGTTTGCGTTAGTTAGTGAAGAGCTGCGGGGGATAGACCGTATTGTATCCGTTACGGAGAACCGTAAAAACCGTACAAGAGACAGAGTTTGCGTTAGTTAGCGAAGAGCTGCGGGGGATAGACCGTATTGTATCCGTTACGGAGAACCGTAAGACATAACAAAATACAGAGCAGCTCTGCAGCAGGCCGAGGGTTTTTATCAGATGTTTAATCAATTTTTGTCCAACTTTGAAAAAGAATTACTGAAGAAGTGATAGTAAAATATAGGCAATTTAGTGTATATATCAATAAGCAGTAATATAAAGTATTAAAATATAAATATATAGCAATAGATCAAAAATTATCTAAATTCGTCAAATAAAGAAAAAAAATCAAGAACAATTTCACACGTAATAAATAGTTAGACACAATTAAAAGAAGATGATTTATTTTATCTGAGTCATCACCTGTAGAATATGATTTTTCATCTTTATTTGTTTCCCTGCCTCTCTGTCTGTCACACTTTAAGTAATATTTAGAAACTAGGATTAATATTCACCAGGTTGTTGACAATAATTATGCAAAAAATAGGAAATTTCAAAATCACCTTATTTATTTTAGCTTCATCGTGAATGTTCTTTCTGTTATGAATAATTATTTAATTTAATTGAAAATACTTAATAGAATGTTCCCATATTTGGAATGTCAACTTGTAGTTAACTAAATTGTTTTTATTTTGTAATTAACACTGTAGATTTAAAATAATTTCTAATTTACATAATGAGATCATTGATTCAAATTATACAAGAATAAGTATTCATACTTATTTTTTAAATACCTTAAATACCTTTTTTTTTAAATACCTTAAATTTTTGATGTTTTAATTAACATTAAAAAAAGGAACGTTTTGTCAATTGATAATTCTTTTCAATTAAATTAAATAATTATTCATGGCAGAAGGAATAATCAGGAGAAAGTTAAATTAAATATGGTGATTCTCTCTTTTTTGTCATAACTATTATCTCTAATTTTCTCTCCCCTGTCGAAAATCAAATTAGGTTCAAAGTTTTGGAAAGTTTTCAATGAAAGACAAATTAGAGAGAAGTGTAATTGTGTAATTAGGAACTTTGAAAGATGTTTGGCCAATTCCTGATGGGAATGCACTAGGAATTATTATCCCAACCCTCAAACTAATTACCCTTTAATTTTCATAATTCAGATATTGAAAAATAGTGTAAATTATTTCGGAAGAGCATTTAATTTTTTTTTTTCATTATTTCTGACTATTAATTCGATTCGTCTCTGCAAAAAGATACAAATTTAATTCCACAATATTTAATTCAATATTCGTATTGTGATACCACTGTTTCACTTCATATTCCCTGTCGTTTCAATGCCATGTTACCAAATATTCTACTCGCCATTAGACAAACAATTCGCCTGAAAATCGCGCCTTAAAGTCTCCATATTTCAGGGACAACAAAAGTTCATTCTTTTGCAATATTTGAGAGTGGGAGAATAATATTCCTCCCAAGGAAAGATTGTGAATGTACAAACTTATGCTTAGATCTTTTGGCCTCATTTGGAAAATTGGAAAACATTGGCGAGTGTAGCCATAGTCTCAAAGGTGGATTACACTTTGAGAAATTACAAAAAATGGATATTTCTTTTCTGAGGGCAAAATTTAGAGATTTGAATGACTTTCTAAGAAACGTAACTTAAGTAATCGAAAATAAAATTGTCATTACATATGTGATAGATTAATGATAATATTTAATATGTTCGGAGTTGACCCTAAACAAATTGGTACAAAAAGTCACGCATGGAGATTGTAGAATCATCATCCCATTAATGACTATTATACAATTTATTTGGAACGCCACTATTACTATTTCTTGAACATCTTGGGGTAATTTTGTTATAATTATGTTTTAGAAGAATACTTATTGTTCTCTCTTGTGACTATGATGTAATAATATCTTTATTATACAATTTAGAATTGTCAGCTTATAAAATCACACATGTATATTGAGTGAATAATAATTGATGATTAGATGATATATTTTTTTTAATTTAATGTATTATTTACAATAAGTTATTTCCTTATTAGATGATTTTACCAATAAAGTACACGGTTTCAAATTGATGAAATATTTATTTCATGTCGAATAGTGTAGATTCATTTTTTTATAGAGCTTTTTTTACATTGTATAACTGGATATGAAAATCTTTACAGTAAGTTCCGAATCAGTGTACGCATCCCTTCTCCAGTCTCCATCAAATGGTTCTTTTCTCCTCCATTCCCCATTAAATGGTCCCCCTCTCCTAGATTCTTCTTCTATGGCCGCTACACATGCACCACTAATTTTTAAGTAAAAGGAAAATAGGTGAAGTTTAGATGCTTCAAATAATATTGTCAGGGAGAAAGTTTTTAAGAGGTTACAGAAGATGAAAAAAAACTCTGAGTATTATCATTCAAAAATCATCACTATATTATTGAAATATCTCTCAGTTCATCTCCAACACCAATGGTCTGTTATACACCCTGTAGTACAGATCAAACTCAGTGTACTTCTCTCAGTTCATCTCCAACACCAATAGTCTGTTATACACCCTGTAGTACAGATCAAACTCAGTATACTTCTCTCAGTTCATCTCCAACACTAATGGTCTGTTATACACCCTGTAGTACAGATCAAACTCAGTGTACTTCTCTGAGTTCATCTCCAACACTAATGGTCTGTTATACACCCTGTAGTACAGATCAAACTCAGTGTACTTCTCTGAGTTCATCTCCAACACCAATGGTCTGTTATACACCCTGTAGTACAGATCAAACTCAGTGTACTTCTCTGAGTTCATCTCCAACACTAATGGTTTGTTATACACCCTGTAGTACCGATCAAACTCAGTGTACTTCTCTCAGTTCATCTCCAACACTAATGGTTTGTTATACACCCTGTAGTACCGATCAAACTCAGTGTACTTCTCTCAGTTCATCTCCAACACCAATGGTCTGTTATACACCCTGTAGTACCGATCAAACTCAGTGTACTTCTCTCAGTTCATCTCCAACACCAATGGTCTGTTATACACCCTGTAGTACAGATCAAACTCAGTGTACTTCTCTGAGTTCATCTCCAACACTAATGGTTTGTTATACACCCTGTAGTACCGATCAAACTCAGTGTACTTCTCTCAGTTCATCTCCAACACTAATGGTTTGTTATACACCCTGTAGTACCGATCAAACTCAGTGTACTTCTCTCAGTTCATCTCCAACACCAATGGTCTGTTATACACCCTGTAGTACCGATCAAACTCAGTGTACTTCTCTCAGTTCATCTCCAACACCAATGGTCTGTTATACACCCTGTAGTACCGATCAAACTCAGTGTACTTCTCTCAGTTCATCTCCAACACCAATGGTCTGTTATACACCCTGTAGTACCGATCAAACTCAGTGTACTTCTCTCAGTTCATCTCCAACACCAATGGTCTGTTATACACCCTGTAGTACAGATCAAAGTCAGTGTACTTCTCTGAGTTCATCTCCAACACTAATGGTTTGTTATACACCCTGTAGTACCGATCAAACTCAGTGTACTTCTCTCAGTTCATCTCCAACACCAATGGTCTGTTATACACCCTGTAGTACCGATCAAACTCAGTGTACTTCTCTCAGTTCATCTCCAACACCAATAGTCTGTTTCTTTAGGCCGAAGTTTTGTTTCTAATTGAAATTCCTTCCTCCGCCAATCTAAAGTTTGCAGAGAGTCTCTTTACAATCAGGTAAAAAAAACAACTTTATTCACAAGACTTGGAACACAAAAAGTTTCTAGTCTAACAGACATGAACAACTTAGATTGAGAGTTAAAACTATTTGAGTATTGTTTTTCTAACTGGTAAAGAATTATGTTCATTTTGAAAAGGCTGATTTATTTGAAAACAACTGTGTACACTACTTTCCAAAAAACCATTCATATTTTGAACAATAGAAATGAATCCTGAATAACAAAAAAGAGTTTGTTGTGCAAAAATTTACAAATATTATTTCAAAATATCACTATGCATATGAATATCAGAATTTTCTTAAAGAATACCAAAATTTTCTCAATGAAAATATACGAAATGGTGATAAAAATTGTTATAAATATATGTTATAAATTTGCATATTATATCCCACTACCCACTAATGAGTAATCACAAGATTCAAACACAAAGTATGTCAAATTCAGTCTGTACACTAATGAAGAAAGCCTCTAATCACTTTGTCCATTTATTAATTAGAAAGAGAAACAGTGTAATAAAGCGAGGCAGAAGTAAGGCTGCAGAATCCGTGCTTTAAAGAATTCATTTCTCCAAAGCCTCAGAGATTATGCTAATGAGATCAGAAAGTTAAAATTAAAGTCTCTTCATGGACATAAAATCAATCGAGGGAACCAGAATGGGAAACTGTGGCTAGGAGGTAAAATATTTTTAATATCTAACTGGTTTTAACTTTGACTAATAACTAGTTGTTCAGTTTATGGCTTATGTGCAAAAGTGATATTTATAACTGAATAACAAATTAAAATTGAGTATACTTTTAGGGCAGAAAACAAAAGAGGATTTTAGCATACAATGTACTTTTTATTTAAATGGACTGACGATTTTTGCATTAAGAAAATTAAATGATTGATGAAACCATAAATTTAGAACATAAATTGAGTTCAAAATTAAATTCCTCTCCTCCAATATAGTTGTGATATTCAACAGATTAAATGTAAACTTAGGCAATGAGTTCTCTTTCGAATAGAAATATTTTTCTGTAAAGTGAAATAAATTCTGTATGGTTGTTTGCTGATTTTATATTATTGAAATTGATTCACAAACGTTAATGTGGATCCCACTAAAATCTTCTATGACCCCGCCATAACTTTTTACCTCCGTTAAGAACTGAGTTTACGGACGGGTTCACATTCGTGATCTTTTACAAAAGTATTAAAAAAATTTGATATACATTTTTCTAATATGATCTACTTACTCTTCATCTCAAAGATCATAAATTTTATTTCTCGCTCATCTCACTACCTTAGAACAGCAAACACAAAGGGTGGCAGTCTCCCGCTTGGATAAGTGCCATTATATCGCAATAACATTCAGGAGGCTTATCATTCATGATACTTTGCTAGGAGAGGATCTTAGACCCTTTACTGGACGTTAATCCATGCAATTAGTGGATTGAGAGGAATAAATAACAAGGATTGTGAAGTAATGGTAGCAAATTTAATGTTATGATGTGTTGAAAAATGTGCGAATATATATCAAAATTGTACATTGATCTAACTTCAATTCACCTGATTTGAAATAGACAGATAGCCCACTGAAAATAAAGACAATGCAGTGACTGTGAAAGTGTTAGATAGATCCTTTACCTTCAATTCACCCTGATTTATGATGGACAGATAGCCCACTAAAGATAAAGACCAAGCAGTGACTCTTTAAGTGTTTATTCAGTTTGTTGGTACAGAAATTCCCAATTAGGTCCATTAGTTGCTTGGAATCATTCCAACTTTCGGAATCTTATCACGAGTCTCTCAACTTACAACTCTAATAATTAGATGGGAATTTATCTCTGAAAACAGGAAAAGTGAGAGAAATTCAATTTAACCAGATTGTTTGAGAAATATTATATATTGTTCGTGTGTGTTATTTAGTCTTCTCTAGTGAGAACTACACTTATGTCACTATATCGAACTTATTTCATTATGGATGATTTCAGATATGTTTTTTAAAACTGATGGTCATTATATGGCAGACTGAAGAAAGTTTGTTCACTTTCAATGTACTTAATTACTCAGGACTCTACTAATCACTAATCAGGATGGTTCACTATTCAGGACCTAATCATAGAGGAGTTAAACTGCATTAATTAATAATATAATTGTGTTTGTGTAGCGTAGATATTTAGGTTACGCCTTTCATAAAAGATGTTATGTACATCATTCTCAATTTCCACTGGTTGGTGAAACTGGGGTAAGCAAAACAACAATGCATGGAGTACTGAAAGAAAACCTAAGAACTGGCTATTAATAGTTTTGATTATTTGATTATAAATTCGAATTTATAATTAGGTGACATACATCTCACCTTTTAAGATTTACCTTTTCTATTTCTTTATAGGAACAGCTTGATCACTGTCGCCTGTTGTTGTAATACGCAGCTGTTGGTGTTTACTTTTACCTTCACTATTTTCTGAAATATCGTGAACTGTGTCATCTTTGCTCGTAATAAGCAACTACAGTTGTTGTAATAAGCATCTACAGTATTAATAATCAGCTACAGTTGTCTTAATAAGCAGCTCAGGTAGTCGTAATAAGCAGCTACAATTACAGAGGTAGAAACTCTATTTCGGTAAAATGAAATACGTAGTTAAAAAAATTCTCACTTTTTGAAATGTAACTCAATTGTAAAATATCAATAATTTCTCCCTCTTATTTTACATATCGGACTTTTTTGTAAAAATGGGAGTATTTTGAAATCGAAGATAATGTAGAAATATTTTTTTTTAAATCCTGGTTATTTTTCAAATCGAGGATATTTTTAGAATGAAGGATTTTCTTAAAATCAGGGATGTTATCTGTTTAGCGGATTTCTTTTATCCTGAATTTTCTGTTATCCTGACAAATGTTTCAGTCATGAACCTAAATCGAATATTATATGTTAAAGCGTGAAATTTTCTTCCAACAGACAAATAAAAAGTCAGGAATTTACACACAGAGTATTAGTAAAAACGGTGAAATTTTGTATTACAAAATAACTTCAATTGCCTATTAATTTAATATTCAACACAAGAATAAAAGACTGTCGCAGCATTTTAACACAATTTACTATAACAAATATACCCCAAGCAGTTAAGTGTGCCAAAGTATTTGCTAAATTTACCAGAGGAAATTAGGCTGAGTAAGTTGGGTAAATTATTACAATTTAGTTAAGAGTTCTTTTGAAAGTAGTTCAGATGATATTCCTCATCTTCCTATTTGCATAAATGAATAAATTGAAGAAAGAAATATTTTAACGTCTGCCAAAACTAACTTGCTAGTCTCTGGATTTCCGTGGTTTGATAATGTATGAGAATAAACCCTAGATTTGGTGAATATTAGATATATAAAAAAGTTATTTTATAGCTAATGCTATTAAAATATGATGTAATACAATATGTCTGAAATTTTTTCCATTTCTTTTCATTTAATATAAATGCTAATTTCAAGTTACCATTTTTCTGGCTAAATTAATCACATTCTCGACTCTGTAGTCATATATTTGCTTTGAATTTCTATATCAAACATACAGTCCTTGATATTATAAATTAGCATATTATAATAGCTATATCAATAAAGATAATAATGTATAAATATTGATTTACATATAAAAGGTAATAAAAAGTATTTCATCGATTGATTTTGTTGTAGAATAAATCTTCGATTGAATTTTAAATAATTCTATCAACACAACTAACAGTATCTCTTACATTTAGCCATTTATTTATTTTTTCCAAGTTCTTTAGCATTTACCCCATTCCTTTACCCCATTCCTTTACCCCATTCCTTTACCCCATTCCTTTACCCCATTCCTTTACCCCATTCATTTTCCCATTTCCCCCTATGCGCTCCACACTGCAAGTTCCAGTGTCAAAGTTAGTCATTATGTACCACAGTCACGGTAGCTCTGTACTCACCTCTACCCAAACTAGTAAAACAACTAGTGAGTAGTTACACAAACTAGTAACACAACTAGTGAGTAGTTACACAAACTAGTAACACAACTAGTGAGTAGTTACACAAACTAGTAACACAACTAGTGAGTAGTTACACAAACTAGTAACACAACTAGTGAGTAGTTACACAAACTAGTAACACAACTAGTGAGTAGTTACACAAACTAGTAACACAACTAGTGAGTAGTTACACAAACTAGTAACACAACTAGTGAGTAGTTACACAAACTAGTAACACAACTAGTGAGCAGTTACACAAACTAGTAACACAACTAGTGAGTAGTTACACAAACTAGTAACACAACTAGTGAGTAGTTACACAAACTAGTAACACAACTAGTGAGTAGTTACACAAACTAGTAACACAACTAGTGAGTAGTTACACAAACTAGTAACACAACTAGTGAGCAGTTACACAAACTAGTAACACAACTAGTTTGTAGTTACACAAACTAGTAACACAACTAGTGAGTAGTTACCCAAACTAGTAACACAACTAGTGAGTAGTTACACAAACTAGTAACACAACTAGTGAGCAGTTACCCAAACTAGTAACACAACTAGTGAGTAGTTACCCAAACTAGTAACACAACTAGTGAGTAGTTACACAAACTAGTAACACAACTAGTGAGCAGTTACACAAACTAGTAACACAACTAGTGAGTAGTTACACAAACTAGTAACACAACTAGTGAGTAGTTACACAAACTAGTAACACAACTAGTGAGCAGTTACCCAAACTAGTAACACAACTAGTGAGTAGTTACCCAAACTAGTAACACAACTAGTGAGTAGTTACACAAACTAGTAACACAACTAGTGAGCAGTTACACAAACTAGTAACACAACTAGTGAGTAGTTACACAAACTAGTAACACAAATAGTGAGCAGTTACACAAACTAGTAACACAACTAGTGAGCAGTTACACAAACTAGTAACACAACTAGTGAGCAGTTACACAAACTAGTAACACAACTAGTGAGTAGTTACACAAACTAGTAACACAACTAGTGAGCAGTTACCCAAACTAGTAACACAACTAGTGAGTAGTTACACAAACTAGTAACACAACTAGTGAGCAGTTACCCAAACTAGTAACACAACTAGTGAGTAGTTACCCAAACTAGTAACACAACTAGTGAGTAGTTACACAAACTAGTAACACAACTAGTGAATAGTTACACAAACTAGTAACACAACTATTGAGCAGTTACACAAACTAGTAACACAACTAGTGAGTAGTTACACAAACTAGTAACACAACTAGTGAGTAGTTACCCAAACTAGTAACACAACTAGTGAGTAGTTACACAAACTAGTAACACAACTAGTGAGCAGTTACCCAAACTAGTAACACAACTAGTGAGTAGTTACCCAAACTAGTAACACAACTAGTGAGTAGTTACACAAACTAGTAACACAACTAGTGAGCAGTTACACAAACTAGTAACACAACTAGTGAGTAGTTACACAAACTAGTAACACAACTAGTGAGCAGTTACACAAACTAGTAACACAACTAGTGAGCAGTTACACAAACTAGTAACACAACTAGTGAGCAGTTACACAAACTAGTAACACAACTAGTGAGCAGTTACACAAACTAGTAACACAACTAGTGAGTAGTTACCCAAACTAGTAACACAACTAGTGAGCAGTTACACAAACTAGTAACACAACTAGTGAGTAGTTACACAAACTAGTAACACAACTAGTGAGCAGTTACACAAACTAGTAACACAACTAGTGAGTAGTTACACAAACTAGTAACACAACTAGTGAGCAGTTACCCAAACTAGTAACACAACTAGTGAGTAGTTACCCAAACTAGTAACACAACTAGTGAGTAGTTACACAAACTAGTAACACAACTAGTGAGCAGTTACACAAACTAGTAACACAACTAGTGAGTAGTTACACAAACTAGTAACACAACTAGTGAGCAGTTACACAAACTAGTAACACAACTAGTGAGCAGTTACACAAACTAGTAACACAACTAGTGAGCAGTTACACAAACTAGTAACACAACTAGTGAGCAGTTACACAAACTAGTAACACAACTAGTGAGTAGTTACCCAAACTAGTAACACAACTAGTGAGCAGTTACACAAACTAGTAACACAACTAGTGAGTAGTTACACAAACTAGTAACACAACTAGTGAGCAGTTACACAAACTAGTAACACAACTAGTGAGTAGTTACACAAACTAGTAACACAACTAGTGAGCAGTTACCCAAACTAGTAACACAACTAGTGAGTAGTTACACAAACTAGTAACACAACTAGTGAGCAGTTACCCAAACTAGTAACACAACTAGTGAGTAGTTACCCAAACTAGTAACACAACTAGTGAGTAGTTACACAAACTAGTAACACAACTAGTGAGCAGTTACACAAACTAGTAACACAACTAGTGAGTAGTTACACAAACTAGTAACACAACTAGTGAGCAGTTACACAAACTAGTAACACAACTAGTGAGCAGTTACACAAACTAGTAACACAACTAGTGAGCAGTTACACAAACTAGTAACACAACTAGTGAGCAGTTACACAAACTAGTAACACAACTAGTGAGTAGTTACCCAAACTAGTAACACAACTAGTGAGCAGTTACACAAACTAGTAACACAACTAGTGAGTAGTTACACAAACTAATAACACAACTAGTGAGCAGTTACCCAAACTAGTAACACAACTAGTGAGTAGTTATTGCACTGGAAACAGTGTAAATGGACTAGCTAAACCTTAAGCAATTTCCCTGAGGTATTTTGGGTAAATAATATATAAACGACTTTCACCACTCACAAGCATTAAATAGAATATTTACTCCCCATTCATCCTTCTCTTTAGGTGATTTTATAAATATTATATGAAATCAGATTTCATTGATGTGATGTGTAATGTAAATCCGATGGACCTTTAATTCTTTATTTCCTTAATTCTGTAATCTTAATTTGTAATTTCTAAAACATTACAAAAAGTTGGTGATTTCAATACATTCAGATTTTGAAAATTATTGTACCAAAGTACAGTCAAAGAAAAGTGTACTTATGATGAATTGTTTACAGTTTTTATATCTCCCATTAAATCGAAAATTACAAATTCTGCATTTTCTATTACTATCATGAAATAAAATTTATTTGTTTACTTTAACTTTATTATTATAGTATAGCCAAAAGATGCAAGGCAGTAAATATAAAATATTGAATTATTGGTACACCGTGAGTTTCTTACAAAAGTCTACGGATTTCTCTTCAAGTATTTCATTTACTCTTATACTAAAAAAACTAATACTTTTAACTACAGTTCTTAAATGCCAGAAACATTTTTTGAAATAAAGATCTGTTTCGATTTTAATATTTGAAACTAATTGTCAAATAATTGTATCTGATATAATCGGTTACTCTACCGATGCAATCGGTTACTCTACCGATACAATCGGTTACTCTACCGATGCTATCGGTTACTCTGCCGATATAATCGGTTACTCTACCGATACAATCGGTTACTCTACCGATGCTATCGGTTACTCTACCGATACAATCGGTTACTCTACCGATACAATCGGTTACTCTGCCGATACAATCGGTTACTCTACCGATACAATCGGTTACTCTGCCGATACAATCGGTTACTCTACCGATACAATCGGTTACTCTACCGATACAATCGGTTACTCTGCCGATATAATCGGTTACTCTACCGATATAATCGGTTACTCTACCGATACAATCGGTTACTCTGCCGATATAATCGGTTACTCTACCGATATAATCGGTTACTCTACCGATACAATCGGTTACTGTACTGATACAATCGGTTACTCCACCGATACAATCGGTTACTCTACCGATATAATCGGTTACTCTACTGATACAATCAGTTACTCTACCGATGCAATCGGTTACTCTACCGATACAATCCGTTACTCTGCCGATACAATCGGTTACTCTACCGATACAATCGGTTACTCTGCCGATATAATCGGTTACTCTACCGATATAATCGGTTACTCTACCGATACAATCGGTTACTGTATCGATACAATCGGTTACTTTACCGATTACCTTAATTAATGTCTATCTTTTATTTTCTCATCAAACTGCAATCAGAGTGAACCAATAAGTTATTTATAGGGAAATATTTACCATGGATTTGTTTATTGGCTTAATGGAAATTCTATTTTAATGGAGAACATTTTTGATTGGAGATATTGAACTAGTTTGTTAATTGATATGCTATATGAACCTGTTGATTTATTCATCAATGGTAATTTATTATTCATTGGTATATTGCATTTTTACATTATCTATTATTTTTTATGGCCAAACTTTTGACATCTATATATTATAAAGTAAACTCAAATGGTAAAAGAAAGGAAAATTAAACTCTTTTAAAACCTACAAATAAAATGTATTTTAAACTTAAGATTATTCATTATTATTAGGGTCGGACGGGGTATCACTGCGCACAATCCCGCAAACTCTGTATTTATTTGAAAACTATAGGTACTAGAGAAACTCCTTTTCTCGTGATGAAATGATCATGAATGAGGATGGTTCTCAACCAGTTTCGAAATAATATCTAAATAAATAAAATACTTATTGGACATTTTTTGTGCGCAACTTTTAATGAGTGTATCGGGGTATCACTGCGCACATGAAGGGGTATTACTGAACATTGCATAAATACAGCACTTCTCTCCCCCATCTAAATACCTCCTGTCCCCATTTTAATGCCCCTCCTCTCCCCCCATCTAAACCCTCTTCTTTCCCCATCTTAATATCCCTCTCCTCTCATCTTAATCCCCCTCTCCTACCATTTTAATCATACTCTCTCCTCATCGAAATCTCCTTCTCTTCCCATCTAAATCCCTCTCTTTTCCATCTATTTCCCTCTCTCCCCATCTATTTCCCCCTCTCCCACGTCTAAATCCTCCTTCCCCTCATCTAAACGTCTGTGTTTTCCTCTCTCCCCAATCTACTTGTCCCTTGCTTTTTAAACACATATTTAATGAATATGCAACAAATTTAACACTTAAATTTTTCGCAACTAGTAAACTACTTATATCAAGTAATATTATACGATCGTCGGTTTATTGTTAATCAATATTTAATTCAAAAACCTCTCACCCCCCCCCCCCTCTAAATACACACTCTCCCTATTTTAATACCCCAACATCAAGTTGCATAGCTACTACGATCGTAAGTTTATTGTTAATCAAATTTATAAATAAATAACACCTTATTCAATATTTTTGTCTTTATTAAGAGCTAAAAACTCATATTTTATATATTTATTTAGACACAAATATGGTTATTAATAATGCGCAGTGATTCCCCTCTACCTCTGAATTATCTGGGGTATCACTGCGCACGGTTGTTGCAGGAAAACCGTTAAAACTGAGAAGTTGAAAATATGACATAATATAACTGTTAATGTTTGTGTAAACATGTTAAAACAATATGAATCTATAAATCTCGGTCTAGAGTTATTGGAGAGTTTGCGGGAATTAAAAATCTATAATAATCTATATCTATAATATAATCATATCTATAATAATCATTATTATTATCATTATTATCATTAATTAAAAATCACCAGCGCAAAAATTTTTCAGATCGTTTTGAGAGCACCAGATTCATCACGACTCAGCTATAGAAATACTATTAGGATAATGGTGCTTCATGATTTTTATGGGAGAAAAGAAGATGCTTGAAATGACGGTGCAATCAGATTTAGGCTAAAACAAGTGGTTTTGAAATTATAAGGGGTGCGGAGTGATACCCCATAAAAAGGGTATGCGAAGTGAAACCCCGTCCGACCCTATATTTTTCTCTATTTTATACTGACAATAAATGAAGAATGTTTTTTACTTGAAGTTAGAAAATATTTCCTGCTGTAGAAAGCGTAATATTTAAGGTGAAATTTCCATATTTCCATCTCCGAAATGATCAATTTATTCCTTTTCGAAAACTTCTCAAACGTAAAAACTTTAAACTGGGGAGAAATAAACTTGGAATGTCCCCAAAGCATTCCCATTCCCTAAGTTTTATCACAAAAAGAACATGGAAGAATTTTTTGAAGATTCCAAAGAAAGAATGGTTTAAGAACATAAATCTATTTATATATAAAGACATTTAATCCGAAATAAAAGGGATAGGATAAGTTTTAAGTTGACTATCCTGGCACATTATTGATCATATATAAAAACTATTCAATGAAATATTAATAACATTAAAAAAGAGGAATTGTCCGATAACCTGTGATTTTACACTTTACAGAATTTACTTTGATACTAAATAAGAAAAGACAATAGCGATAAGAATATTATTAAATTACAATATAAGAGCTGCTTTTTATTATTATCTACACTCCACTAAATGCTAGTAAATAGGGGTAAGAAAATGCTACCTTAATATTATCTACACTCTACTAAATGCTAGTAAATAGGGGTAAGAAAATGCTACCTTAATATTATCTACACTCTACTAAATGCTAGTAAATAGGGGTAAGAAATGCAAGATATTCCTCACCAATCTTTACCAAAGTGCTAAACCTTGTATCTCTTTTTTTATTTTGGAGGTCGAATGCCATAGTTTCTTTGGCTGGAAATACGAGGCTTGTACCAGAAGACCAACTTTGAAACAACTTTGGTGTGTAGGAGTGAAAAAATAGAACACCATTAGGTAATTTGGGGAAGAAGAACGGTTTTTGAAATGGTGTTGATTTTTCTTTAGAATTTCTGTTTTAGATTGAAAAATTTGAACTTCTTATCTCCAAACTACTTATATCAAAAACTTTGATAGCATCCTATTCATTCAAACATCATTTGAATCAAATACCTTCCTAATCAATAATCATCCAAACATCTAAGTATTCATTCAAAATTTCTTCTCAATATTTCTAATGGTTTCTCTATTCATTTAAATATATTCCTAATCTTACAAACATTTTCCAAACCATTGAAACGTATTTTCCATTTCCTATCTCCTCATCTCCAACTCCTAACATCTTCTCCACTTCCTATCTCCCTCATCTCCAACTCCTAAAATATTCTCCATTTCCTATCTCCCTCATATACAACTCCTAACATCTTCTCCATTTCCTCTCTCGCTCATATACCACTCCTAACATCTTCTCCATTTCCTATCTCCCTCATCTCCAATTCCTAAAATCTTCGCCATTTCTTATCTCCCTCATATCCAACTCCTAACATCTTTTCCATTTCCTATCTCCCTCATCTCCAACTCCTAACAACTTCTTCATTTCCTATCTCCCTCATCTCCAACTCCTAACATCTTCTCCATTTCCTATCTCCCTCATATACAACTCCTAACAACTTCTTCATTTCCTATCTCCCTCATCTCCAACTCCTAACATCTTCTCCATTTCCTATCTCCCTCATCTCCAACTCCTAACATCTTCTCCATTTCCTATCTCCCTCATCTCCAACTCCTAACATCTTCTCCATTTCCTATCTCGCTCATCTCAAACTCCTAACATCTTCTCCATTTCCTATCTCCTTCATCTCCAACTCCTAACATATTCTCCATTTCCTCTCTCCCTCATCTCCAACTCCTAATGGCTCCTCCATTTCTTCTCTCCCTCATCTCCAACTCCCAACATCTTCTCCATTTCCTATCTCCCTCATCTTCAACTCCTAACATCTTCTCCATTTCCTATCTCCCTCATCTCCAACTCCTAACAGCTTCTCCATTTCCTCTCTCCCTCATCTCCAACTCTTAACATCTCCTCCATTTCCTCTCTCCCTCATCTCCAACTGCTAACAGATCCTTCTTTTCCTCTCTCCCTCATCTCCAACTCCTAACATCTTCTTCATTTCTTATCTCCCTCATCTCCAACTCCTAACATCTTCTCCATTTCCTATCTCCCTCATCTCCAACTCCTAATATCTTTTCCATTTCCTCTCTCCCTCATCTCCAACTCCTAACATCTTCTCCATTTCCTATCTCCCTCATTTCCAACTCCTAACAGCTCCTCCATTTCCTATCTCCCTCATCTCCAACTCCTATCATATTTTCCATTTCCTATCTCCCTCATCTCCAACTCCTAACATATTTTCCATTTCCTATCTCCCTCATCTCCAACTCCTAACAGCTCCTCTAACTTCCTCACCAACTCACTAATCACCTCTAAAAGTTTATCCTCTAACATAAGTCTTCGTATCAGAGGCTGTAAGAATTTAAATCTCAACTCACTGCTGATGCTAAGTAGGTATTAATATCAGGGGAATAGGGCAATTTAAATATGAACTAATGATTTATCTAACATTTGCACGTAAAGGCTCTAAGAGATAGATATGTAATTATCTCCTGGAGAGTTAAACTTTGAATAAGCGATATTGATGTTTAGGAAAGTGTCGAGAGGTAAAAAAGTCCTTTACCTGATAAGGGAAAAAATTCCCAAAATGTTAGATCACTTATTTACCCTAATTACATAACAATTAGTACGAGTATTATGCTACAATCGACTGTGGCGTTACTAAATTGTAACATAAGAAATTTACATTCATGTCTCTGATGTCAGAGTTCACACCTCACTTTTTTATCTTTTAAAGATTGGACTATTTATCAAATTATTAATGTATGCAAATTTAAGATAAAAAATCGCCTTTCAAAAGCAGGTCGACTAAATTATAATAAGTTACGAAATAGGAAATTTTCCTCACGGAAATAAAATGATTTTCAAAAGAATATTTCATTAAATGGAATAAATTTAAAAAATCATCAGAGATTGTTAGGATTAAATTCTTGGTAAATTTCTTTGCTTAATTAATAAACATCAATTTACTCCTCAAATGTAGTTTGTTTTAATTTTTTTAATTTTGTCAAAATTAAATAAACAAATTGGGTGATTCTAAGTGTTGGAATTTGAGAGAATTCCCGGTCTAAAATTCCTGTTTTGTAAATAACTCAACTTTCCGTATAATAACTTTAAAACTAATTCACAGAAAGAGACACGAAACTGAAGGATGAATTAAATTTGTACTTGTATTTCAATTTAAGAAATTTAAATTTTGAGACTGTATTAGAATGATTCAGAGTCAATCATTATTCATTAAAGTTTTTATTCATTATTTAATTAATTTATACTAAATACTTCATCTCAAATGAGAATTGTCAGTTTTAAACACCACAGCACGTAATCGAAAAGTCAGATATGTTCAAGACATAAGTTAACCACCCACTTTCCGAGCACTGAGACTGTATGTAACTAATGATTAAAATGACCAGAAGTTCCTTGTTTCTCATTTCCCTTCCAGTAATGTCATGTTCAATAATAATCGAAACAATGTAACATGATTTCATAATCTTGTTTCTCTTAATTTAGAAAAATAAATGGGCATATTTTGCCCTTCAGTTCAAGTTTTGAGAAATATAATAGATAGTAAGAAGTGGATGTTGTTGCTGATATTCCAACCTAAAAAGATTTAAAGCTCGCACTCTAAATTATATATGAACGTATTTAATATTAGATTTCTGATAACCACAACCTCCTCCAATTAATATATTGAGATAATAATTGAATACAAGTACATATTATAAATTCATATTAATGATTTAACTAATTCATTTTTTAATTCCAAAATTCAAAATTAGGTTTCTATTATTACCATTAATATCATTAGTGTACCTGTAGCCATAGCCACATAATATTGAGTTGTCATTCATAATTTCAAAGATTTGTACACGGTATTATAATGTATATCACATTACCATATATCAGTGTTATAGAAATATAAATCATAATGTTTACTTTGTTTTCTTATCTATATCTAGAATCGTACCAACTGATTTCTTTTGTTGTATTAAAAGTTTAACCCACCTTTTCATTTATATTCTGCAAAGTACTTTGAAATCAGAAGAATTTCATACACTGGTCCCAAATTTCTTTTTCTTCCTCGTCAGTACATCAGAAGAAAGAAAAAGTGTTTGTTTCTCTTTGTGCTTAAAACTTTAAAAAAATACAAAGTTTTTATAATAGCAAGATTGAACATATAGAAAATGAATATATTGCAAATGACAAAAAGTTTCACTAGTTTGAAACTAGTGTACTTTGCCCGTTAAGAATAACGTGGTCTCAATGCTATCGATATTTTTAACTAGTGTACTTGCTCGTTAAGAATAACGTGATCTCAATGCTATCAATATTTGTAACTAGTGTATAAGAATATACAGTTTTCTAATTTACACTAAATAAATTAATTATATTATTATTTTATCACCATTTGGTTTGCTTCATCCAAACTGAATCAAAAAGTCAATTCTTTCTTTGATGGATGAGTCTTCAGGACATACCTGACACCTTCCGTAACCGGAACGTTAGGAGACTTTGTAAGGAAAATACGGAGTCACTGGACCGTAGATTTTAGGGCCAAAACTCTCTTTGTTTCACCGGAAGCTGTGACCGTTTTCCCTTCATTTTGAACATTAGAAAATTGTCTGAAGAGAACTGTAAAAGGTAAGAAAGGAAAGGTAAGATGTAGAGTGAGAACTGTAAAAGGTAAGAAAGGAAAGGTAAGATGTAGAGTGAGAACTGTAAAAGGTAGAAAAGGAAAGGTAAGATGTTGAGTGAGAACTGTAAAAGGTAAGAAAGGAAAGGTAAGATGTAGAGTGAGAACTGTAAAAGGTAAGAAAGGAAAGGTAAGATGTAGAGTGGGAACTGTAAAAGGTAGAAAAGGAAAGGTAAGATGCAGAGTGAGAACTGTAAAAGGTAGGTAAAAAGGTAAGAAAGGAAAGGTAAGATGTAGAGTGAGAACTGTAAAAGGTAGTTAAGATGGTTAGAAAGGAAAGGTAAGATGTAGAGTGAGAACTGTAAAAGGTAGGTAAGATGGTTAGAAAGGAAAGGTAAGATGCAGAGTGAGAACTGTAAAAGGTAGGTAAAAAGGTAAGAAAGGAAAGGTAAGATGTAGAGTGAGAACTGTAAAAGGTAGTTAAGATGGTTAGAAAGGAAAGGTAAGATGTAGAGAGAGAACTGTAAAAGGTAGGTAAGATGGTTAGAAAGGAAAGGTAAGATGTAGAGTGAGAACTGTAAAAGGTAGTTAAGATGGTTAGAAAGGAAAGGTAAGATGTAGAGTGAGAACTGTAAAAGGTAGGTAAGATGGTTAGAAAGGAAAGGTAAGATGTAGAGTGAGAACTGTAAAAGGTAGTTAAGATGGTTAGAAAGGAAAGGTAAGATGTAGAGTGAGAACTGTAAAAGGTAAGAAAGGAAAGGTAAGATGCAGAGTGAGAACTGTAAAAGGTAGGTAAAAAGGTAAGAAAGGAAAGGTAAGATGTAAAGTGAGAACTGTAAAAGGTAGTTAAAATGGTTAGAAAGGAAAGGTAAGATGTAGAGTGAGAACTGTAAAAGGTAGGTAAGATGGTTAGAAAGGAAAGGTAAGATGTAGAGTGAGAACTGTAAAAGGCAGTTAAGATGGTTAGAAAGGAAAGGTAAGATGTAGAGTGAGAACTGTAAAAGGTAGGTAAAAAGGTAAGAAAGGAAAGGTAAGATGTAGAGTGAGAACTGTAAAAGGTAGTTAAGATGGTTAGAAAGGAAAGGTAAGATGTAGAGTGAGAACTGTAAAAGGTAGGTAAGATGGTTAGAAAGGAAAGGTAAGATGTAGAGTGAGAACTGTAAAAGGTAGTTAAGATGGTTAGAAAGGAAAGGTAAGATGTAGAGTGAGAACTGTAAAAGGTAGGTAAGATGGTTAGAAAGGAAAGGTAAGATGTAGAGTGAGAACTGTAAAAGGTAGTTAAGATGGTAAGAAAGGAAAGGTAAGATGCAGAGTGAGAACTGTAAAAGGTAGGTAAAAAGGTAAGAAAGGAAAGGTAAGATGCATAGTGAGAACTGTAAAAGGTAGTTAAGATGGTTAGAAAGGAAAGGTAAGATGTAGAGTGAGAACTGTAAAAGGTAGGTAAGATGGTTAGAAAGGAAAGGTAAGATGTAGAGTGAGAACTGTAAAAGGTAGGTAAGATGGTTAGAAAGGAAAGGTAAGATGTAGAGTGAGAACTGTAAAAGGTAGTTAAGATGGTTAGAAAGGAAAGGTAAGATGTAGAGTGAGAACTGTAAAAGGTAGTTAAGATGGTTAGAAAGGAAAGGTAAGATGTAGAGTGAGAACTGTAAAAGGTAGGTAAGATGGTTAGAAAGGAAAGGTAAGATGTAGAGTGAGAACTGTAAAAGGTAGTTAAGATGGTTAGAAAGGAAAGGTAAGATGTAGAGTGAGAACTGTAAAAGGTAGTTAAGATGGTTAGAAAGGAAAGGTAAGATGTAGAGTGATACCTTTAAAAGGTAGGTAAGATGGTTAGAAAGGAAAGGTAAGATGTAGAGTGAGAACTGTAAAAGGTAGTTAAGATGGTTAGAAAGGAAAGGTAAGATGTAGAGTGAGAACTGTAAAAGGTAGGTAAGATGGTTAGAAAGGAAAGGTAAGATGTAGAGTGAGAACTGTAAAAGGTAGTTAAGATGGTAAGAAAGGAAAGGTAAGATGCAGAGTGAGAACTGTAAAAGGTAGGTAAAAAGGTAAGAAAGGAAAGGTAAGATGCATAGTGAGAACTGTAAAAGGTAGTTAAGATGGTTAGAAAGGAAAGGTAAGATGTAGAGTGAGAACTGTAAAAGGTAGGTAAGATGGTTAGAAAGGAAAGGTAAGATGTAGAGTGAGAACTGTAAAAGGTAGGTAAGATGGTTAGAAAGGAAAGGTAAGATGTAGAGTGAGAACTGTAAAAGGTAGTTAAGATGGTTAGAAAGGAAAGGTAAGATGTAGAGTGAGAACTGTAAAAGGTAGTTAAGATGGTTAGAAAGGAAAGGTAAGATGTAGAGTGAGAACTGTAAAAGGTAGGTAAGATGGTTAGAAAGGAAAGGTAAGATGTAGAGTGAGAACTGTAAAAGGTAGTTAAGATGGTTAGAAAGGAAAGGTAAGATGTAGAGTGAGAACTGTAAAAGGTAGTTAAGATGGTTAGAAAGGAAAGGTAAGATGTAGAGTGATACCTTTAAAAGGTAGGTAAGATGGTAAGAAAGGAAAGGTAAGATGTAGAGTGAGAACTGTAAAAGGTAGGTAAGATGGTAAGAAAGGAAAGGTATAAAAATCTTCTCCTTCCACCATTCATTATTACATATAAGTATATATTATTAATTGAAACTATTTTGAAAAAAAAGAAAACATTTATAATTAGTAGAAAAAAACGGTAGTGAATAAGGTTTCAACTTTCAATGATGGTGAAATTAAAATATTATAATAATATTTTAATTACAGGCAGGCACCGATTATTTTACAAAATCATGACCCAGTGTGTTACTGGTAATAAAACCGGGTTAGAACACAATAATTATTGTAGTTACCATGAAATAATCACCACAAAAAATGTCATTAGGGAAATACAGGCATCCCCCGCTTTAGTTACCAAATCAAGACTCAGTTTAGTTACCAAACGGTAACTAAAGCGAAGAAAAGTAACAATAAATTTATAATTGTTACTCCTTTATTATATATCTCATTTTCTATGAGTTATAGAAAGAAAGTTTGTTTTAGAGTTATTAGAGTACTATGAATATAAGCATATTAATAAGTATATACAGTCTTTCATTATTTGTGACTGTGACGAAAAAGTTTAAAGTCGTGCATTTATTAAATGTTTTAAAATCCATCAATAGCTTAACTCTCACTCAGTATAGGTGAGTGATTAATAGATACTTTGATTTCTACAATTATTGTGTTACATTTAAGAACAGCAAATTTATGCTCTATGAAATATTTTTGGTAGTAGGGTACTAAGTTCCAAGTTATTGGTTGGTTCTACAATTTCGGACACGACAGAAATGAAAATATTATAATTATTATTTAACTTCTATTCTAATTGGTATCATGGATACCAATTGAAATAAAAGTTAAATAATTATTATTATATAAATATTTTCACGTGTTCGAGAATAGGGAACCGTGCGATAACACGGAACTTAAACTAAAATGGGACATGTTGAATTTCCGAACCAATTGCTTATAATAACCTCATCTGGAATACATATAATTTTGATGTTTTTTTTGTTACCGTGATATAATCACAAAAAATTGTCTCCGTTTTCTATGTCAACGAACGGTTCTTATTTCGAAACATGACTCGAAATAAGTACCGCTTTTATTAAAGTGAGGTGTAGCTAAAGCGAGGCCTGCCTGTATCTCGCAAATATTTCAACTTTTATATAGATGGGATGTAATAAAAGCGGGACCTGTAGTAACTGCATTATGAAGATATAAGTTCAATCAAATATAATAACAGTAATATAAATAAATCAATTTAAATTTATTTTCTATTTTCGTATAAACCCAAAACTGATAAAGAGAGAAAAATAATAAACTGAAGGAATTTAAAAAGTGAAGATTACCCTGCGGTTAGAAGCCAAAGAAAGAAAAAAGATTCGATGAAGGAACTTTGGGTTAAAAATGAAGAGGTAATATTTTACAGGAAGTTAATTAGTGAAGAAGGGGAGTGAAGCGGAGTGAAAAGGTGTGAAGAGGAGTGAAGGGGAGTAAAGGGAAGTGAAGGGAAGTGAAGTGGAGTGAAGGGGAGTGAAGCGGAGTGAAGGGGAGTGAAGTGGAGTGAAGGGGAGTGAAGCGGAGTGAAGGGGAGTGAAAAGGTGTGAAGAGGAGTGAAGGGGAGTAAAGGGGAGTGAAGGGAAGTGAAGTGGAGTGAAGGGGAGTGAAGCGGAGTGAAGGGCAGTGAAGCGGAGTGAAGGGGAGTGAAAAGGTGTGAAGAGGAGTGAAGGGGAGTAAAGGGGAGTGAAGGGAAGTGAAGTGGAGTGAAGGGGAGTAAAGGGGAGTGAAGGGAAGTGAAGTGGAGTGAAGGGGAGTGAAGAGGAGTAAAGGGGAGTGAAGGGGAGTGAAGGGGAGTGAAGGGGAGTGAAGAGGAGTAAAGGGGAGTGAAGGGGAGTGAAGGGGAGTGAAGGGGAGTGAAGGGGAGTGAAGGGGAGTGAAGGGGAGTGAAGGGGAGTAAAGGGGAGTGAAGGGGAGTGAAGGGGAGTGAAGTGGAGTAAAGGGGAGTGAAGGGGAGTGAAGGGGAGTGAAGGGAAGTGAAGTGGAGTGAAGGGGAGTGAAGGAGAGTGAAGGGGAGTGAAGGGGAGTGAAGGGGAGTGAAGGAGAGTGAAGTGGAGTGAAGGGGAGTGAAGGGGAGTAAAGAGGAGTAAAGGGGAGTTTGATAAAGAATAATTGAGAATTTTCCCCAAATATTGAACTCCCTTTCAAAAATCGAATATTTCAACATTTCTCCACACCAGTTGAATATACAATATTTTCTACAGACAGAGTAAAGTTCTCTGTCTGTCTCTCCCAATGTTAAAATTGAATTGAAAAGTCACCACGAAAACAAAACTCTCCATGACTGCTCTTAAAACAATGATATAAAAATGATAATAATCAGGAATGAGAATGATTTAAGAATTTAATTACCAGAAAAACATGGGGATGAATAGAAAGATTTCATATGGATGATTTTATTTGTTTTCGTGTATTGAACTGTTGATTATAATAGGATGAGGTTAGAGATATCTAATAGGATTACGTTTTGTATTATTATAAAATATTCAATAGAAATTATAAATACATACTTTGTCTTAAATGACGTAAAACGATAAAAATAACTCAAACTAATATGTAAAATATTATACACTATGTTGTTAACAGTTCTATATATGTTGTTAACATTTCCTCCTTCTTTACTTACTCATTACTTCTTAGAACTTTTACACTTTTACACTTCAACAAAAACTAAGAAATACTATTTTAAAAATTCAAGAAAATCTCAACATTTTGAAAATGTGTGAACACAAACACTAAACATCCATTAATTCAGTAAATAAAATAAAGGAAGTAAAATAAGAATACATTTCACATCAATAAAGAATCAACATTTGGCAATCATTTCAATATTTTTCAATTCATTAAATAACAAAGACTTTAACATCAATAATGACTATTATTTATTTCCATTTGTCCGGTGTAAAATATGACTGTTTTCGTTACTGAAAATAAATGTTCATTTCATATAAGAAATAAAAAAGAATATATTATTTAATACATCATATTGATAATAAATATTAATGCATTTCAAAATTATTCGGAAATATGATATGAATAAATTTATTTGTATTGTAAATGCTTATAATAAATTAAATATGATGAACAAAAAACTTCCATTAAGAATTATTTTCAATAATTGAAACCGAAGTCAAAAAATCGGTAATTAATATAATATATAATTACTAATTAAATAGAAATAGAATAACAAGTAGGAATTGAATCTCTAGTTTTCACCACAGTGAAATAGTAACCAAAATATTATGGAATATCAGTATCCCATATTAAAAAAATATAGTTTTTCAATGGTGTGTTAAACATTAGATAAATATTAGTGTGGTAAATATTCAGTAAATATTAGTGTGTTAAATATTCAGTAAATATTAGTGTGTTAAATATTCAGTAAATATTAGTGTGTTAAACATTAGATAAACAATAGTGTGTTAAATATTCAGTAAATATTAGTGTGTTAAATATTCAGTAAATATTAGTGTGTTAAACATTAGATAAACAATAGTGTGTTAAATATTCAGTAAATATTAGTGTGTTAAACATTAGATAAACAATAGTGTGTTAAATATTCAGTAAATATTAGTGTGTTAGATATTCAGTAAATATTAGTGTGTTAAATATTCAGTAAATATTAGTGTGTTAAATATTCAGTAAATATTAGTGTGTTAAATATTCAGTAAATATTAGTGTGTTAAATATTCAATAAATATTAGTGTGTTAAATATTCAGTAAATATTAGTGTGTTAAATATTCAGTAAATATTAGTGTGTTAAATATTCAGTAAATATTAGTGTGTTAAATATTCAGTAAATATTAGTGTGTTAAATATTCAGTAAATATTAGTGTGTTAAATATTCAGTAAATAACAGTTTGTTAAATATTCAGTAAATATTAGTGTGTTAAATATTCAGTAAATATTAGTGTGTTAAATATTCAGTAAATATTAGTGTGTTAAATATTCAGTAAATATTAGTGTGTTAAATATTCAGTAAATATTAGTGTGTTAAATATTCAGTAAATATTAGTGTGTTAAATATTCAGTAAATATTAGTGTGTTAAATATTCAGTAAATATTAGTGTGTTAAATATTCAGTAAATATTAGTGTGTTAAATATTCAGTAAATATTAGTGTGTTAAATATTCAGTAAATATTAGTGTGTTAAATATTCATCAAATATTAGTGTGTTAAACATTCAGTAAATATTAGTGTGTTAAATATTCAGTAAATATTAGTGTGTTAAATATTCAGTAAATATTAGTGTGTTAAATATTCAGTAAATATTAGTGTGTTAGATATTCAGTAAATATTAGTGTGTTAAATATTCAGTAAATATTAGTGTGTTAAATATTCAGTAAATATTAGTGTGTTAAATATTCAGTAAATATTAGTGTGTTAAATATTCAGTAAATATTAGTGTGTTAAATATTCAGAGAATAACCGTGTGTTAAATATTCAGTAAATATTAGTGTGTTAAATATTCAGAGAATAACCGTGTGTTAAATATTCAGTAAATATTAGCGTGTTAAATATTCAGAGAATAACCGCGTGTTAAATATTCTGTAAATATTAGTGTGTTAAAGATTCAGTTAATATTAGTGTGCTAAATATTCATCAAATATTAGGCTCGTGTCATATAATCCTGTACTTACGAGCTTACGATATTTTTCCTCATTTTGACGTCAACAAGATCTAGTTACTTTATTTGCATAATGTCTGAATATGATGAGGAGGAGAGCTACTAATGTGACGTCAGTATTGCAGTATTGAGAAAAATATTGAGAATTTATAAATAGAATAACATAATATCTATGAAACATTGAAATAAATGATAATTTTAGGTGAATTGTCTATAAAAATAACTCAACAAACAACAATAAAATGGATAGGAACTTTAAATTTATTTGCTAAGGTTTTGAAATAGTCTGGAGTGAAATTGGAGTAAAGAGTGAGTAGATTATGGAGTAGAGTACTACCCCCAATATTAGAGTAAAGTACAACTCCCAGTTATAAAGTTGATTATTTTTCTTTCCCACCACTGTTTGAAATACGGGAAACTCTCATCAAGGAAGTTTCATCCTCACCCAAATTTCTAAGACTTTTTTAATGTTGTTGTTTTGTTGGAGAGCAAAGGGCACGGTCTGATATCTGGTCAATGCCGTCAATGAAACAAAAAGGAAACTGTTGCTAATGTTGTGAAAGATAAACATTTTAATTTCAAGATTTGGAGTCAATGAAGAGAAAAGGTGGAACAGTTTAGATGTTCTACCTGTCTAAATAGGGAAAAGTTAGTCGCAATTTAGTATTTGAGAAATGATTTGATTGTTTAAATACATTTTCAAATAATTTAAACTGTTATTTCTTAGTCACATTAATTACATTCAAACCATCAATATACAGTTAGAACCAGTGGGCATTTTAGTGCAGTTTTCCAGCCTTTGGTTATACTTCTTCTCTCTTAATTTGATTTCATTAAAAATATCCAAATGAATGACTTGGCGTTCATTTATCGAATTAATTTCTCAGTATAAAAGAAAGTAAAGCCTACACTGCCGTTACTTTGCCACTAAATTGTAAAGCGATGAAAAGGAACTAAATTTCAGATCTTGGAAAAGTGCTAGAGCGATTAATTTACTTTGAAATTAATTTCTTTAATTTATAGCCTTAGGAATAATGTAATATTATTGATCCTTTCTTATTATCAAAGAAATGATATTCAGGTGAATGTCTCAATGAAAGTAAAAATGATAATTAAGTTATTAATCTATACCTTTTTGGTATTATCTGTTCATATAAACATACAATATAAAAGTAATAGAATTTTATAATACAAACAGTCTGATGCTATAAAAACCTGTCATTTACTTGTTGTAATGTAAAATCTAGCATCAGCTCGATACATGCTCTATAAAACTTATATTACATGCGCTGATGGAACATTGCTAGCTGACTTGGATGCTTCTACATATGAGCATTTTTGTTGAAGAACTTATTATTTTGCTCATAGTTTTTAATATAATGGAAAGTTACTGATGGAGAATACATTTTCCACAGTTTCTTTTATTTTTAATCAATCAATCAAATTTTCTTTAAAACTCGTAGCTTGTTTTGGAACCTATTGTATTAATACACATTGCATCAAAGAAACTATTTTATTATCTAAACTATATTAACTGTTCAAGAATGAAGTTTTTTCTGATAATTTCAATTCAGTTGACTGATTTAAAATTGCAAGTGACAAAAAATAGCGTACTATAAAAGAATAAGAAGTATTAATAATAAAAATAAATAGTGAAAGAATCTTTCTCCAAGAAATACCTAGAAAACTCTAAGTTTTGAAATATTAGCTACCTGATAAGATTATATATTAGAGGTAATTATTAACAAAATAATAAAAACTAATAAACTTATATAGTTACTTTATAAACATTCTCCAATGATTCAGCTACAATGGACAGCAGTTCACTCACTCTCAGCAAGTCAGTTCATAAATCATAAAATCAAAGAATTAACAGTGTGAATATGATGTGGATAAGGTGACGTCAGATATAAAGTATAGGAAAACTGACGTCAGGTATAAAGTATAGGAAAACTGACGTCAAATATATGATAAAACTTTGACTCAATATTATCGCCCGTTTGTTTTTAATTAATTTTCATTCATATTCACTTTAATATATCTTGAAGTAATTTCTTATTTCAAATAATCTTTCTCATTTTAGAAACCCTTTTCTAGCTTCTACATATTTTCCTTTCTTTTTCTACTCCTTATATCGTTGTAAACATTAACTCAAACTGACAGAAACTCAGAAAGTTTCTCCCAGGATAATTCCAGTTGTTTGTGGTCCTTTATTTGAGAAGGTGACTTAGAAATTTTACTTTTTCAGGAATAAAATGGATCTACAACACTGTTATTGTTTGGAAGAATCTCTTCAGGCTTCACATGCACTAGTGTGTTGGTAACATAAGGGTGAATGTTTCATTACATTTAGTTAACTGTAACCCTTAACAACTTATTGACATGCGTCATTGTGGCTGAGTGGCTAACACCGCCCATGTAACAGTAATTCTTAATTAAAATTTGTTTCTCATTTTTGCTTGTTGTTTTTCTTGTAAATGAAAAGTTATGCTTCGGCGTTTACTCATGAATGTAATAACATAAAATGATACTTTTATGAAAAAAAATGACGAATACTCGATTCGTTAGGATTTTATAAAAGTTTTAGCAACAACTGGCTCGCCCGAACCAGTTATTAGGTCAGTGGGTAAATTTTTGAAGACGAAGTTAGTACATTAAAGAATGCAGTTTCATCGTTAAATTAGATGAAATGCATTGAAAGACAATTGGAGATAATAAGATCACTCATAATCACCTAGGATAGGAAAGAACAAAAAAAAAATGAATTCTCTAAATATTTATTTCTTAATAGATTTTCATTACAACATATAACTTGTGAGTAAATATGACCTACAGTGATTGAATGTGAAAGCTATAAAAAGTGGTATGAAGGAAAAGGATAGAAATGAACCTTTGTATGGAATTTATGTAAACTAAATTCACAATCAGTGCCAATTATTGTATTTTGTAGTGTATATTTAGTTATGGTATTTCTTGGAGTTAATATAAAATACTTTAGTCGCCCAATATTTTTCTCAAGAGTTCATGTTTCTACAGGGTAAGTTCTGAGTTATCGCACAGTTCCACACTTCGATCATATGAGAAGGAATTACCAGTTCATTGTTATCTAATATACCTTATCCTCGTTGCCATGGTCAGTGAGCACACTAGCTATACGGTACTATCACATAAAAGAGTCAATGCTATTATTCATAGTTTTCTAAATTTCTATTATTATTAAATCTTAACAACATGTATTCATGCACTCAGACCAATTTTTTGAAATATCTACAAGCATTACAATAACTAAAATTTCTTTTGGGAATGAGAAGGTAGTAAACTCGCGAAAGAATCATTGCGGATACACTTTTACTGTACATTACCACTAATTGGTAGTAAAGAGGTAGTTAGGAAACGTTCATCCCTCGCTGTAGTCGTTAGGTTTTTAATGGTTCCTTATGAAGTTTTTAGGCCCTATAAGCAGTGCGTATTAACCAATTTATGCAGTTTGGAAAAAATGCACTTTGGATAGATATGTACTAAAGAGACAAATGCACTTACTAAAGTGGAAGAAAAGGAATTAGCTGAATTGTTATATCAATGAGTTCTATAGTTAAAGATTTATGGATGACTTCTTAAGATGATAATGAGATTTAAAAAAGAATAAATCAAGAGAAAAATGCAGTGTAAAGTGAATGACGTTATTCTCTAATATCCTTATTGCTCTGTGGGCACTTCACTCTATTGTCTCTACTATCCCTATTGCTCTGTACGCACTTCACTCTATTGTCTCTACTATCCCTATTGCTCTGTGGGCACTTCACTCTATTGTCTCTACTATCCCTATTGCTCTGTGGACACTTCACTCTATTGTCTCTACTATCCCTATTGCTCTGTGGGCACTTCACTCCGTTGTCTCTAATATTCCTATAGGTTGAATTAAAAACAAAGACAACAAACAAACTCTCTTCTACGTTCGAATTCCTCAGAGTTCATTTTAGAGGTCGCAAGCCATAGTTTCTTTTTGCTGAAAGATAATCCGAGACTAGGACATGAAGACCTACTTCCAAAAAGAATTTGAACACTGGAAAGTCAAATATCTTATGAGAAAAACAAACAATGACCAGATGAAGGTTGGTCCCACATTTCCAAAAAAATTGTGAAAAGTATTATTTGATTGTATATTTTGATTGGTAACCATTATACCTTCAGGTATAATGGTTACCAATTTCAATATAAGTTGAACTGTACCTACTTTTCCCTATATGTGCATCTCACTGAAAAACCTTCAAGCTCCCGATACACATAAATAAATCAATAGTATACTCAATATTATTGTCGATGTACTAAATGTCACGTTTTTGTGACCAAAACTTATGGGATCAATTTGAAACACTTGGGTGTCTCAGAATGTGAAACTCTTGTGTGTCTCAGAATGTGAAACCCTGAGTGATTCAGATCGTGAAACATCTAACAGTATCAGATTTCTCCTTAGTATAAGTACGATATTTCTAACAATAAATGCATATACTGGTGTTGTGACTTTCTTCTTATCTCCACTCACCAGACACATTGAATGGAGGGGAGAAAAAGAACACTAGTGTACTTGTCCGTTAAGAATAACGTGTTCTTAAAAGTATATATATTGAAATAGGTTATATACTGATGTATATATGATGTATAAGTACAATAATTCCTATAATAGTAATTAAATAGAATATTGCTAACAATGAAATATATAATGTTCAAATGTAATAAACTGTAAATTAAATCAAGGCTACACTGAAACATCATCTTTCTATATACCTAATTATTTACTCAATAGGTATATTATGAACTATATCATTAAAAAGATGTACAAATAGAATACCAAAACATTAATATTTTATAGTAACAATAAAGAGTGTATGACATCAGCTGTTGCCATAGTAACATCTTTTAGCTTCTTCTTTACTGTAATAGAGGCACTTTAGCCCTGTACTCTTCCTATAAACTGTAAAGGGTGTTTTTCATATTATTTGACAGTGTCCTTCGATTGATCTTTGAACAGGAAATGTGTATATAACACCATTTAACTCACTAGTTTAATTGGTATCCATGATCCTGCATGTATCATGGATACCAATTAAACTAACGTGTAAAATTTGGATTACATACATTTTCTAATATGCTCGAAGAGGTGTAACTGTCCTATAATTCATACCTCATCTCATTCGGGACCAGAAATTTTACCATAAGAAAATTCGCCGTTAAGAATTTTCACCGTAAAATTTTTTTTAACTCTCGACTTGAGAGCCCCAAATAAATTAAGTTAATTGTTAGAATTGAGAGAGTCACAATAGTTTAACAGGACACTTGATAGCAAACAATAACAATTTCATACAAAGAAACAACAAAATTGAATGGACAATCAAACTTAAGTATTTGTTCTTTGTTTGTTCTTTATTTTTTTGTTAAGCCTAATTTTGACGATGTCATGAAGTTTACATGATATCAGTTGGCAAACTTGTTACCGAATGCAAATGCACGATTAATTTGTGTTATGTTTCATTGTCCATCAATTTACTTTTTCATTTCTACCATGTTTATCAATTATTATAAAGCTACTTGCAATTTTAGTGGATAGCGCTAGGATTATGCTCTTCAACCACGAGGTCTTTGATTTATGTATTAGGTAGGTTTGTATTCTTCATCCTTTTCGTGACATTCTTTGGTAAGTGACTGCATTCATGTAGAAGCTTTTCTGCATCCATGAGCATTATCACCGACGGTGAAGGGTGACTTTTTTCACGAAGCAACTTTCCTTTCTGACTGCTTCTTCAAGTCCCTTGTATTTAATATCCTTTTGACGTCAGCGATATGGCCTTTGGATCCGAAGCAGACGTTAAACCCCTACTAAATTTAAATTTCAATTAAACTTAAATCAGACTATCGGCACTAATGTAGTATTCATATATAAATAGTTTACTTTCTCTTTTAGGTTCATTTTAACGGGAGTTGGAGAAGGACTTTGGCAATTATTGTGGTGATCACTTTATTAGTCTGGGGTTCTCAACCCCAATGAGTTTGACTGTCGGAATCAACGGGAAGGTTTGACTATGTGTTAAAAAAACACATGGCTTATTTATAAACCTACGATAGTGCATTTTTTACAAGTTGTTAGTATAAATACTAAACTAATGTGTAACAAATTTTAAGTAAAAATATTGAGCATATGAAGAGAAATAAATACATAGATATGTTAGACATGTGCAACTGAGAGAAGAGTTGTGATTAGGTGGAGTGTGAACCAAGCACATCTCGCGATTGTGTCTGTACTTGATGAAAACGTGGACAAATTTATGCATATTGGCTTACCAAACTGTATTGCTACGTCACCAAAGTACAATTAATTCCATAATTTACGTGATTTACGCTGATTCACGCCGATAAGTAAATGTCTTTCAACTTGTAAATACAAAATTCTATTTAATATTTATGTAGGAACAAAGTCAAGAAAAGCCAGTAAATTTAAAAGAATGGCATGAAAGATATAAAGCAATTTATAAAAGATGTGCCAAGAAAGCACACGTCAAACTCATAGGGTTGAGCCAATAGTTAGAAATAAAATTTACGGCGAAAATTCCTTACTGCGAATTTTCTTACCGCGAATTTCCTTACCGCGAATTTTCTTGCAGCGTAATTTCCTACGTCAAATTTTCTTGCGGCGAAAATTCCTAATACCATCTCATTGACTACAAATAGTTAGATATTTATAGTTAGACAAAATATATAGAATGTAATTAGGTACATATTTATAGTTAGACTGAGTACATAGAGTGTAATTAGCTACATATTTATAGTTAGACTGAGTACATAGAGTGTTTTATCTCCCTTTGAAAGGTTTAAGTGCTCTACAACTTACTGAACTAATTAGCAAGTTAAAGAAGAAGTTGGTGGAGGTTAGAGTAGCCTTATTTACTGCTGTGAAACTAAAACAGAAACTCTACGTCAGAGTAACGTCAAACACTCTACGTCAGTTTGATGTCAAACACTCTTCGTCAGTTTGATGTCAAACACTCTACGTCAGTTTGATGTCAAACACTCTACGTCAGTTTGATGTCAAACACTCTACGTCAGTTTGATGTCAAACACTCTACGTCAGTTTGATGTCAAACACTCTACGTCACATTGATGTCAAACACTCTACGTCAGTTTGATGTCAAACACTCTACGTCAGTTTGATGTCAAACACTCTACGTCAGTTTGATGTCAAACACTCTACGTCAGTTTGATGTCAAACACTCTACGTCAGATTGATGTCAAACACTCTACGTCAGTTTGATGTCAAACACTCTACGTCAGTTTGATGTCAAACACTCTACGTCAGTTTGATGTCAAACACTCTACGTCAGTTTGATGTCAAACACTCTACGTCAGTTTGATGTCAAACACTCTACGTCAGTTTGATGTCAAACACTCTACGTCAGATTGATGTCAAACACTCTACGTCAGTTTAATGTCAAATACTCTACGTCAGTTTGATGTCAAACACTCTACGTCAGTTTGATGTCAAACACTCTACGTCAGATTGATGTCAAACACTCTACGTCAGTTTGATGTCAAACACTCTACGTCAGTTTAATGTCAAATACTCTACGTCAGTTTGATGTCAAACACTCTACGTCAGTTTGATGTCAAACACTCTACGTCAGTTTGATGTCAAACACTCTACGTCAGTTTGATGTCAAACACTCTACGTCAGTTTGATGTCAAACACTCTACGTCAGTTTGATGTCAAACACTCTACGTCAGTTTGATGTCAAACACTCTACGTCAGTTTAATGTCAAATACTCTACGTCAGTTTGATGTCAAACACTCTACGTCAGTTTGATGTCAAACACTCTACGTCAGTTTGATGTCAAACACTCTATGTCAGTTTGATGTCAAACACTCTACGTCAGTTTGATGTCAAACACTCTACGTCAGTTTGATGTCAAACACTCTACGTCAGTTTGATGTCAAACACTCTACGTCAGTTTGATGTCAAACACTCTATGTCAGTTTGATGTCAAACACTCTACGTCAGTTTGATGTTAAACACTCTACGTCAGTTTGATGTCAAACACTCTACGTCAATTGGTGTAAAACACTCTACGTCAGTTTGGTGTAAAGCACTCTACGTCAGTTTAATGTCACACACTCCACGTCAGTTTGACGTCTGATTGTAATTAATTCATTGCTCAGAAAAAAAGTGAGTTAAATAAAAGGTTGGTCAGAATTAACTTCATGTCCGTTAACTTCTCTTAATTATCATGAAAATGTTTTCATATGTTCAAATTATGCAAATTGAATTAGATATAATTCGTGTTAAGTGAAACATATACATATGTCTCAGGAAGTTGAAAAACTACAATAAATAATTTATCGGATGAATACATATGATAGTTTAATTAGATTGATAATTAATATGATTATACTTATTTGAATTTCATACAAAACAATTGATTGTTTCAACAAAATTAAAGTTCGTAGATTCCATCAGCCATGTTAACTAATTTTCTTTCAAGATCTAACCAATAACTGCGCTTAACTATAATCTATGCCTTTTGGGGATAGTTTAGCGAACAGTTTACAATAATATTGATAAAAATAATAACTGCAATGACTAAATTGAAGTGAAATATCAAAAAAAAAAAATATATACCAGTAAATATTGTGTGCAACCTACTAACGGAAGTTAAGAACGGTATTGAGAATAGTTTTGAAAGGTATTGATGAGACAACAGGTGACACACTACAGAGATTGTGGTCATCTTTCAAATGTTATTGTTAAATAAAATTAATAAATTGAATAATCTTCCGACATTAAGTTGAAAGATCAATACTTAATAGTTTTTGAGTTATGAATATTCTTTAATTGGATTATTTTTTTCTTGCCAACCCTCTATAAAGTAACTATTGTTTCAGAAAATTGTTCAATTAATATTAACATACCGCAGAAACATCAATTGCTACACTAACTTTTTGTCCTTTAATTACTCTTTTCAATAAGAGCCCCAGTGAATTAGATTATCTCGCACCAATGAATTCAATATAAATGCTAATGAGAATATATTTGATGAGACCAATTTGGGGTATGAAACGCACTGACTGAAAGGTACTGGATCACATGGTATTGGAATGTACTGGAACACACGGTATGGTAATGTACTGGAACACAGGGTATTGGGATGTACTGTGACACAGGGTATTGGAATGTACTGGATCACTGGGAATTAGAATGTACTGGAACACAGTGTATTGGAATGTACTGCAACACAGGGTATTGGAATGAACTGGAACACAGGGTATTTTAATGTACTGGAACACAAGGTATTGGGATGTACTGAAATACAGTTAGTGTATTGGAAATAGGGTTGGACGGGCTATCACTGAGTTTATCTTTTTATGGGGTATCACTCCGCACCTTTTACAATTTTAAATATCGATTTCATCAGAAATCAGTTTGAAACTTTAATAATAGTCACTAAGGTACGAGAATAAATATACATGTTGTGTGGCCTAGGTGGATTTGCTCTAGCTATGGAATC
The DNA here is from genome assembly GCA_947561585.1 of Caprella mutica. Taxonomy (NCBI): domain Eukaryota; kingdom Metazoa; phylum Arthropoda; class Malacostraca; order Amphipoda; family Caprellidae; genus Caprella; species Caprella mutica. Next base: position 368,030 of record CANNZV010000327.1, on the reverse strand, counting down.
ATTGCTAGTGCAGAAATGATCGGTAGCGCAACGCACTAGGAACAGGAAGTAGAAAGACTATGATACCGTATTCATTTTGTTACTATTAAGTTATAAACGTCTGTCAGTGTTTGATGCATCCTAACCGGACCGCTAACCTACCCCTATAAAATTATTTTTGGGATGCGGTAGAACGATAACTCATTAAATACGGCATATACTAAAATTTGTTATTTTATCAATGTTATAATCACCCTATACAGGGTGTCCCAAAAAAACCGATACCCAAATTTCAAGGGCTGTAATTCAAAAACTATTACACTTACAAAAATTGGTAAGTCACATTTTGTTTCTCAACTTTTGTTCTATTTCTGTACAATATTCTAGATGAATTGATTCAACAATTTTCTTTGACATGTATCTTTAGTGACCGATACCAAAAACTTGTTTGCGCACTTTTGTTTATCTTTGACTTTTAGGATATTGAAACTATATTGTTTATAACTTTCAACAGTTTATTAAAATGGTTTAGTAAAAAAATGTTATTTTTAACGATAAAAAGTGTTTATTAAAATGTCACTGAAAAAAAAATCAAATTGTTCCTCCTATTAATCATTTCAGACAATCTGGTGGGCCAATCGTTACGATGCTTCAAGGCGATAATGCGTATTGCCGAATAGCTCATTTAGTTTTATCTTACAGCAACAGTTCTTCGCTCAGGAGCACTGTCCTGATACCACCAGGTCGATTAATTCTGTTTCTATGTGTTTATCGAAGTACTTTGAACGATCCTGTAATACAATGGTATTGATATCCATTCAATTTTTTTTTGAATGATCGACAACACGGCACTGATATAATTTACCTCACAAAATTCTACGTCAAAGTTGAATGTTGGCTCTTCGGTGCATATGTAAGAACGTTATGATTAATCATTTTGCCATCCAAATGAAAAGTTGTCTCATCGCCAATCACAATATCGTCCACAAACCGAACATTTCTTTGCAAATAACATTGAGCAAAATTCAGCAGCCAAGGAAGATTTGTATCGAGGTGTTTCTTTCGCTCGTGCATATTGTAAGGATGTCACTTCAAATCCTAAGTTACAATTTTGTTAAATGTAGATTTAGTAACATATAACCACTTTTTACTGCAGTGATTTGCAAATTTTCTGTAAGTGAAACTTAAACAATTCGAGCTATGAAACAAGCATTTTACTGAAAGTGCGCAAACAGGTTTTTGGTATCGGTCACTAAAAATACATATTAAAGAAGACGATTGATTTGATTCATCCGAAATTTTGTACAGAAATAGAACAAAAGTTGAGAAACAAAATGTGATTTACCAATTTTTTGTATATTCAATAGTTTTTGAATTAAAGCCATCGAAATTTGGGCATCGTTTTTTTTGGGACACACTGTATACTAATAAACAGTGCTTATTTGTCTGTTGGTTGAGATATGAGTATTAGTTATTAAAAGGAGCTTAGAGATAAACCATCAACTTTAAAATAAGCTTAAGATAGCTATATAACTTTCAACGTAACTAAGATATCGCCAATTAGCTTTTAAAAAAGTTAGAGATAACCAGATAGCTTTAAAAGTAGCCTAGAGATAACCAGATAGCTTTTAAAGTAGCTTAGAGATAACCAGATAGCTTTTAAAGTAGCTTAGAGATAACCAGTGTCAATTCGACATGGCTCCGAGTTTCAATTTCCCGTCATTCGCTGTGCGCTCTCACTGAGAGAGGTCTGTGCTCTTCTCTCCTCCTGACTCTTCACAGAGCTAAAAGCTCCCACTGGAGAGATTGAAGTTAACTAAAGTACAGTCTTTCTTTGAATGAATACGTGTAGAGTAGTAGTAACTATGATGGGCATTCTTAGAGCGCATACCTTCGACACCACTTATGATACTAGACAATGACCATCTAATATTCCTTGAGATATAAATGACCTTTGACCTGTTTGCTCCCAAAAACTAATAAACTGGTTGCTGGATTACAATTATTATGACTCACATGTAAGGATATCGAAACTATATTCCATGCATTTAGTTGTCCAATGTAGATATATAATTTCTTTGTAATGAGATACAAAGTCATTTGAGATGTAACACAAATTTGAATTCTAATAATTTTGTAGGGGTTCACGAAACCTTTCGAACAGTATTTAATAGTGTTATAAGTAACTTAAAATTTTATTTCAGTCGACAATTAATATCAAATTTAATCCAAATTCAATTTCAACATCTAGTACGAATTAATGTTCATAATAATAATTTGAGTCGAACTAACATAAGTTGAATACCCCTCTAATTACAAGTGCATCAGTTTCTATTTTTCTGTTCCAATTGTCCCTCTTGCTCTTGACATTATGGATTCAATCAGGCCTCTGATATCTCTCTATCTTTTTCGAATCCTAATGCAGTTCGTGCCTAACGATGCTCTTGGGAGGAAAACTCTCCGCTGATATTATGAAGGGTCTTAAAACTCTCAAAAATACGAATTAGATATCTCTTTCAGGAGCTTCAAACACTTTGCAACATAAAGACCTTCTCGCTAGGAATCCAAGGGGAAAATATTAGAAATGTGCTTTGTAGAGTGTATGGGATTGTAGTATTTGTTTATATCAATATTATAAAATTTTATATGATATTCTTTCATTTATGTGAATATAAATATAGAAAGTATTTCTATAGCTAGTGTTTAAAAAATACTAAATAACATATTAAAAATGTTCTACTTCAATCTCGGATACACAGAGTTTTTGTGAATTTATTTAATGCAAAGATAGAAAGTGACAGTGTGGCCCTGATAGTAGGTAGGGTTGTTCTGTAATCCACATATATAGCTCAAATAAAGATATTCATTCCTTACTTATAATGTCCTTTAATTTAACACGATCCTGCTAGTATTGAATGAAAAGTTGAGAAAAAAAATGAAAAATTATCTGCTAATGCACTTATTGAAGAATGATAATCACTATTTTATAACAGTTACTGCTCATTATAATACAGTGTTTTTAATTAGGACCCACTCATATGTTGTTTATCTCGAAATCTTTTATCATTTTACCATAAAATGGTCAGGTAAGAGACGAATCATTCTTACGTATAATGCCATCATCTCGACTGAAGAGCGCTATCTCAAAAAGAACCTTTTCGCTACTTCAAAAGAAAGACATTGGATTTTTTCTGTCGAGTCAAAGGATGTGATAGAAATACCTAAAGAAAATGCCTGCATTACTGCTGATACTGGGAGTAATTTCTGCTTAGGACAGTTCCTCTATGAACTGAGCCTCTTTTGTTCTCGTGTGTAGTTATGATGCAAAGAGATGAAGTGGAGGTTACTTCATTAGGAGGAAGATTTATAATTTTTTTAAATTTCAAAAGGTGAAATTTAATCAGGAAATCATTAAATATGATCGAAATTTTATATAGATATAGGATACATATGTATTACATATTATTATTGATATATATCATACTTACGGACATTTTACTTCAGAAATTATCTTGAAAAAATTCTAAAAAAATTCATTACTAGTTTCTGCTTCAATGAATTTTTTCAAAAAGTTTAATCACAAAAATAGATTATATTGCATATGAATCTACATATTCTATAAATCTATTTCTATTTTTGAAACCCATTCTAAACCGTAATAAGTTTTACACTGTACGTATTATTACTTAAATAATTATTTCAGTTTTTTATGAACTCTCAGTGTGTGACGTCAAGTCGTTTATCGTTCTCTCATCACATGCCCGCATGAATTAGCCTCATCGTGCAATTAGTCTAACCTCTAATGAATTTTAATGATCGAAACAAGTCTGCAGTTAGAACACTAACCGTGCATATATCCACTTCTATTAATCCAAATATCTATCCTAACTTTCGATCAAAGGGACAAATAATATCTATTTTTATCTATCCAAATATCTACAAATAACATCAAATTCTATTTCTAAGATGAAGGGACACATGAATATGAAAACTTGTTACATTGTTATGATTATTATGAAACATCACAATCCTGGAGAGCAAATTGGAAACAGAGATCTTCTTTTTTCATCATTAGTAACATAATCTTTATTAAGTCTCATCACGTCATGCGATTGCCAAGATCATAACACTCCATTGTTATATTTAATAACTGGTTTGTTGAAATCTTATTGATAAGTAAATCTTAGCTCAATTTCGGTTGTATCACTTGGAATAGTTTTTCTTATGATACAAACAATATTGTTAGGAAATATGACAGAGATATGAGTAACAGAAATCTGGATAACCGAAAAATCGAAAAATACAGAAAATGTGAAAATGCGGAAATCAAAAATCAGGAAAATATGATATATGAAACACTGGAAATACCTGTAAAATGAAAAATCAGGATTAAAAAGTTGAATAACAAAAAAAAAAAAAATACGAAATTTTTTCAAAAATTCCGAATAATTTCAGCTTGATAATATTAACAATGAAAATTAAATAGAGTCTGTCATTATCAATGAGTTATACACATTAATTAAAAAAATTATTTATGTAAACTTTTTGTGAAATATTTTAAACCTTCCAAAAATGTTCACAAAATTCTGTTTTGTGAAATAATTTTAATGTAATTTTACAGAAGGTTGAGTTAATTACAAGACAGGAATATGAAACTTGGAATTTCAGACCGGAATTTCTCTCTAATTTCAACCCTCAGAATCACTCAAATTGTTAATTTAATTTTGACAAAGTTAGAAAATTAAAGCAAATTACAATGGAGGCCTACATTAAGAAAAATAACTCCAGAAATATTACCAAAGAAATTTTTCAAACATAATTATGATATATTTCCTTTCGAAAATTTCGTATTTCGTGACTTATTGTATTGTAGTCGATCTGCTTTTGAAAGACGATTTTCTTATCCTAAATTTGCATAAATGAATAATTTGATAAAAAAATTCTTCTTTCGAACCGAGAAAAAAGTGAGGTTTGTGGAAACTCTGACGTAGAAGACATGATTTTAATATCCTGGTATTGAATAGACCTGGTATTGAATGTTATGAAAATAGGGTAAAGAAACTATTTCACATAACCAAAATTTTCATCAGTGATATCGGGTAAAGAATCTATCTTCAACTTACGTAGAGTCGTAGACCCTATATGCACAAATGCTAGAGAGATCCTCTACTAATGTTTAAATTTCTACATTTTCTTCATATTTATACCTACTTAGCGAAGGTAGTAACACTCACTTAAACTCTTACAGCCTCTGATACGATGACTTATGTTAGAGGATAAACTTTTGGAGGTGATTAGTGAGTTGGTGAGGAAGTTAGAGGAGCTGTTAGGAGTTGGAGATGAGGGAGATAGGAGACTTGAGAAAGTGTTTGAATTATTTGGAAAATGTTTGTAAGATTAGGAAGATATTTAAATGAATACTTAGATGTTAGGAAGATGAATTGGTTAGTAAGGTATTTGATTCAAATGATGTTTGAATGGATGGGAAACATTCAGAGTTTTTGATATTAGTGCTTTGGTGATTAGAAGTTCGAAGTTTTCAATCCAAAACAGATGTTCTAAAGAAAAATCAACACCATTTCAAAACCGTACTTCTTCCCCAAATTACCTTATGATGTTCTATTTTTTCTCTCTAACACACCAAAGTTGTTTCAAAGTTGGTCTTCTGGTACAAGCCTCGTATTTCCTCCAGCAAAAGAAACTATGGCATTCGACCTCCAAAATAAAAAAGCGATACAAGGTTTAGCACTTTGGTAAAGATTGGTGAGGAATATCTTGTATTTCTACCCCTATTTACTAGCATTTAGTGGAGTGTAGATAATATTAAGGTAGCATTTTCTTACCCCTATTTATTAGCATTTAGTGGAGTGTAGATAATATTAAGGTAGCATTTTCTTACTCCTATTTACTTGCATTTAGTGGAGTGTAGATAATATTAAGGTAGCATTTTCTTACCCCTATTTACTAGCATTTAGTGGAGTGTAGATAATATTAAGGTAGCATTTTCTTACCCCTATTTACTTGCATTTAGTGGAGTGTAGATAATATTAAGGTAGCATTTTCTTACCCCTATTTACTTGCATTTAGTGGAGTGCAGATAATATTAAGGTAGCATTTTCTTACCCCTATTTACTAGCATTTAGTGTAGTATAGATAATAAAAAAATAATTTAATATCGTTTAAAAGTAGTCATATGGTTATTTTCATCGTAAGCATAAGCATTAATTAACTTCAAATATTGGAGTTATTTTTATTCATTACCTAACTAGTCTGTAAAGTGTAAAATCACGGGTTATCGGACAGTTCCCCTTTTTTAATTTTATTAATATTTCATTTTATAATTTTTATGTAGGTATGATCAATAATGTGCCAGGATAGTCAACTGGAAACTTATCCTATCACCATTATTTCGGATTACATGTCTTTATATATAAATAGATTTATGTTCTTAAATCATTCTTTCTTTGGAATCTTCAAAAAATTCTTCCATGTTCTTTTTGTGATAAAACTTAGGGAATGGGAATGCTTTGGGGACATTCCAAGTTTATTTCTCCCCAGTTTAAAGTTTTTACGTTTGAGAAGTTTTCGAAAAGGAATAAATTGATCATTTTGGAGATGGAAATATGGAAATTTCACCTTAAATATCTCGCTTTCCACACCAGAAAATATTTTATAGCCTAAAGAAAGTTGAATTAGATTTTCAGTTAATTTAAAATGTGAAAATTAAAAAATGATATATTGAGGAATAAGTACATTCTAATTATTTTAGTGAAATATATTTCCTAACAAATATATTATCGTTTTTTTTGTACGATGTATATTTGTTCTAATTATTACAATTAGAACACATAACTAAACTACATACATACTATTTTACCATCGCATTATTTGAAGATAAATCAGAAAAAATAAATCAACAGGTTCAAATAGCATCTCAATTAACAGTTCAATCTATTCAATAAAAAATGTTCTCCATTAAGAGAGATGTTCCATTAAGCAAATAAACAAATCCATGGTAAATATTTCCCTAAAAATAACTTATTGGTTCAGTCAGATTGCAGTTTGATGAGAAAATAGAAGATAGACATTAATTAAGGTAATCAATAAAGTAACCGATTGTATCGGTAGAGTAACCGATTGTATCGATAGAGTAACCGATTGTATCGGTAGAGTAACCGATTGTATCAGTTGAGTAACCGATTGTATTGGTAGAGTAACCGATTGTATCGGTAGAGTAACCGATTGTATCGGTAGAGTAACCGATTGTATCGGTAGAGTAACCGATTGTATCGGTAGAGTAACCGATTGTATCGGTAGAGTAACCGATTGTATTGGTAGGGTAACCAATTGTATCGGTAGAGTAACCGATTGTATCGGTAGAGTAACCGATTGTATCGGTAGAGTAACCGATTGTATCGGTAGAGTAACCGATTGTATCGGTAGAGTAACCGATTGTATCGGTAGAGTAACCAATTGTATTGGTAGGGTAACCAATTGTATGGGTAGAGTAACCGATTGTATCGGTAGAGTAACCGATTGTATCGGTAGAGTAACCGATTGTATCGGTAGAGTAACCGATTGTATCGGTAGAGTAACCAATTGTATCGGTAGAGTAACCGATTGTATCGGTAGAGTAACCGATTGTATCGGTAGAGTAACCGATTGTATTGGTAGGGTAACCAATTGTATCGGTAGAGTAACCGATTGTATCGGTAGAGTAACCGATTGTATCGGTAGAGTAACCAATTGTATCGGTAGAGTAACCGATTGTATCGGTAGAGTAATCGATTGTATCGGTAGAGTCACCGATTGTATCGGTAGGGTAACCAATTGCATCGGTAGAGTCACCGATTGTATTGGTAGGGTATCCAATTGCATCGGTAGAGTCACCGATTTTATAGGTAGTTTTTGATAACGTCGCTGAATTTTTATTGGTTTTGGGTAAGAATTTAAAAAAATGATTTGTTAATAATCCCAATTGGACTGACAAAACTTTATTAACCCATGTTTTATTCGAATAGTGTAATTATATTGAATGAATTCGGTTTGTTGAGCTTCAACTCCTCAGTCAGTCTTGTAAGGGTTGATATTCAAGTCAATTAAATATAAAAGTAAAGTCCGTAGACTTTTGCAAGAAAATTTTCTCTGATTTTCTTCTATCGCTCAAGCTATTATTTTGAAAGTAATGTAAATCCATTTTCAATTCATATTCCACACATGAGACGCAAAATTTTATATTTTAAAACAAAGAAAATGAAAATAATTTAATTACATTTAAAACTTTAATGAATGAATAAATGTTTTCTTGTGAATCTAATAAACTAGATATATGATAACTAGTAGACAGTGAGGCCTGTATCTTTACATTTTCACCAGTAAAACATGTCCAAAGATGTGTCACTCAAACAAGAAAAACAACATCCTGTTTGAAAACACTGAAGACATTGTTTGCTTTAAATTTAATTAATTTGAAGCTGTTCAAAACAATACATTTACAATCTGTAGAGTAATAACGTTCTCTTTTTTTTCTTTATTTCCGTGAAAGCTTAGCAAAGGGTGGGTGACAATATAAATATTTAATTTATATAATCCGAGCTTAAAAATGAGGTATATTACCGAGAAAAGTATGTATATTATTTAAATTCCGATACAATGATTATGTAATTTGGTTCTAATATTAAATATATGTATATAATATATAGTGACCAGTATATTCCACCCAAGGTATATTCCACCCAAGGTATATTCCACCCCGTTATATTCCACCCCGGTAAGTTCCACCCCACGTTTTGGTTTTGATTTGGTTATTCATTAATATAAACTATTTATTTATATTACATATAACACTAGGTAACTAGCACATCCTTTGCAGCAAATTAAACCTTTTGCCCTCCACTCCACTGATAAGCTTTTCATTTTTCACTACACATGTTATAGATCATAATAAAGAGTGGTTATGTAAACGCTCTTTATCAGGTAAGTTATTTAATTTTTACACACTAGCTGACTTTCTTCACTATCGCCAACAGAACAGTGATATGAACTGTGAGATGATGTCATATAGTACTTTTTTTTAACTCTTTCAGGCCCAGACTTTTGTGGGAAATAAATGCCCTATGTTCCCAAAGGTTTTTGACTATACCCAATCATTTATGTAGGTGGTGCAAAATTTGAGCTGCCGAGCAGCACACAGACTTCATTATTAAAAGGTAGTATACTTTCTGTACCACTGAGAATTAAACCCAACACTTAAGGTGGTATGAAATATCTACTACCAGACTTGAAAGCGTTTTAAGGTGGTACATTTTCAGTACCACCTTGCAACAAACATGCTTCTATGTGTGGTATGAAATGTGTTACACCTGACTTGAAAGAGTTAATTTGGTATTTTGGTACAAATACATAATTATATATAGTTATTAATTTTTTTTCAAGTAGGTTTTTGATTGTGAGAGGTGTAGGGGATTATGGCATTTTTTTTAAAGGGAGAGATTTTCACTGTGGGAGTATTTCTCCTAGAAACCAAAACAGCATCTTATAAGCAAGAGGGAAAAGATTGATTGGGTTGTCTCTGCCAGCCAAACCCCTCCATACCTCTTCCAACCATTGTGTTTAGAGTATATACTGCAGTTTCATGGTAAGAAGCAATTAAAGCTGATGAACATGAAAGCTGATGAACATGAAAGCTGATGAACATGAAAGCTGATTAGCATGATAGCTGATGAACATGATAGCTGATGAACATGATAGCTGATGAACATGATAGCTGATGAACATGATAGCTGATGAACATGATAGCTGATGAACATGATAGCTGATGAACATGATAGCTGATGAACATGATAGCTGATGAACATGATAGCTGATGAACATGAAAGCTGATTAGCATGATAGCTGATGAACATGATAGCTGATGAACATGATAGCTGATGAACATGATAGCTGATGAACATGATAGCTGATGAACATGATAGCTGATGAACATGATAGCTGATGAACATGATAGCTGATGAACATGATAGCTGATGAACATGATAGCTGATGAACATGATAGCTGATGAACATGAAAGCTGATTAGCATGATAGCTGATGAACATGATAGCTGATGAACATGATAGCTGATGAACATGATAGCTGATGAACATGATAGCTGATGAACATGATAGCTGATGAACATGATAGCTGATGAACATGATAGCTGATGAACATGATAGCTGATGAACATGATAGCTGATGAATATGATAGCTGATGAACATGATAGCTGATGAACATGATAGCTGATGAACATGAAAGCTGATTAGCATGATAGCTGATGAACATGATAGCTGATGAACATGATAGCTGATGAACATGATAGCTGATGAACATGATAGCTGATGAACATGATAGCTGATGAACATGATAGCTGATGAACATGATAGCTGATGAATATGATAGCTGATGAACATGATAGCTGATGAACATGATAGCTGATGAACATGAAAGCTGATTAGCATGATAGCTGATGAACATGATAGCTGATGAACATGATAGCTGATGAACATGATAGCTGATGAACATGATAGCTGATGAACATGATAGCTGATGAACATGATAGCTGATGAACATGATAGCTGATGAACATGATAGCTGATGAACATGATAGCTGATGAACATGATAGCTGATGAACATGATAGCTGATGAACATGATAGCTGATGAACATGATAGCTGATGAACATGATAGCTGATGAACATGATAGCTGATGAATATGATAGCTGAAGAACATAGTAGCAGTTATTGACAACGAAAGTATTTAATTAATATTTATAAATAAAATAAATATATTTTCTTGTGTTGATAGAATCATATAAATTCAATCGAACATTTATTCCAAAAAATACTTTTTGATCTTTTTCTACATAAATTTAGATTATATAACCTCTCTCTCTTTTTATTAACATAGCCATTGTAATATGCTAATTTATAACATCAATGACTGTATGTTTAATCTAGAAATTCAAAGCAAATATATGACTTCAGAGTCGAGAATCTGATTAATTTACCCAGAAAAATGGTAACTTGAAATTAGCATTTATATTAAATGATGAGAAAGAAGTTGGAAAAATATCAGACATATTGTATTACATCATATTTTAATACATTAGCTATAGAATTACTCTTATATATCTAATATTCACCAAATCTAGGGTTTATTCTCATACATTATCAAATCACGGTAGTTCCGCAAGTAGCAAGTTAGTTTTGGCAGACGTTAAAATATTTCTTTCTTCAATTTATTCATTTATGCAAATAGGAAGATGAGGAATATCATCTCAACTACTTTCGAAAGAACTCTTAACTAAATTGTAATAATTTACCCAACTTACTCAGCCTAATTTCATCTGGTAAATTTAGGAAATACTTTGGCACACTTAACTGCTTGGGTTATATTTGTTATAGTAAATTGTGTTAAAATGATGCTATAGCTTTATTTGTTTTAAATATTATATTAAAATGATGTTAACATTATTTGGTTATACAAATATTCACCTTTTATACATATGTACCAATACTCTGTGTATAATTTACAGTTTGTTGACTTGTCTGTTGATTGGAGGGGGGGAGGGGGGGGGGGGGGGCTTTAATATACGATAGAGTTTCATGATTGAAAAATTTGTAAGGATAACAGTAAATAATTAGTAGGGATAAAAGACATCAAGTTAAAAGAAATGATATTGGTAACAAAATAATCTGGCACAATAAAATCTAATTTACATGCAATTTGGGATTACAAAATCTCTCTAATCCTCGATTTAAAATGATACTCAAATTAAAAAAATATAATATTCAAAAATAATAAGGATTTTCAGTGAATTAGAGAATTCTAGAAAGTTCTCGATTTCAAAAAATCCGATATGTAAAAAGAACAGAGATTAATTTCAAAAGTAAGACTTTTTTAGAAACTCTCATTATTGCATTATCTGCATTGGCACAGCTTCGATACACTCATCTCTACAGCCAATCAATGAGTTACTAACCTTAAGAAAAAAAAACTTCATCTCTAACTAAAAACATGTTTAAATATATATTCTCATTGGTAGTAAACTTCTAATTTCAAAAATAAGAGTTGTCAACTATCTGAATAACAGACAGACAATTTTGTAATATATATTATGCTAAAGTACTGCTAGAGTTATAATTGTTATATAAATTATGTGAAAATAGTGCTTGAGATAGAATTTGTTATATTACGTAATTACACATGGTAAAACACTGCTAGAGTTATTTTTGTTATTCATATTAGGTTAAAATGGAGCTAGAGGTAATATCTTTTATATAATGTAATTATGTTAAATTGCTGCTAGAGTTTTAGTGGTTATACAAATTATTTTAAATATTGCTTGTGTTATATTTGTTATAGATGTTATGTTATTGTTCAGGTCAAGTGAGAGGTGAAAATATACAGAAAATGCCAACCTGAAATACATATGATAAATTTAATGTAAGTGGTAGAAATGAATACTTTGGAAACATATGTAGTACTAGCATAGAAGTAAAAGATCATTCTCTCTAGACATCATTTTCACAATTCTTTATTTATCATTCACAGCATACTCCAGTCATCATTCTCATCATACTCCAGTCATCATTCTCATCATACTCCAGTCATCATTCTCATCATACTCCAGTCATCATTCTCATCATACTCCAGTCATCATTCTCATCATACTCCAGTCATCATTCTCATCATACTCCAGTCATCATTCACATCATACTCCAGTCATCATTCTCATCATACTCCAGTCATCCTTTTCATCATACTATAGTCATCCTTTTCATCATACTATAGTCATCCTTTTCATCATACTATGGTCATCTTTTTCATCACATTTCAGTCATTATTTTCATCATTCTCTACTCTTTATATCTTAATATAAACTTTTTCACTCCTCTAAACTCTCAGTAGTGTCATAAAAATAGAGTAAAAGTAGCGAACTTTTGTCATTGCACCGTAATGGAGTTTCTACCTCTGTAAATGTAGCTGCTTATTACGACCACTGTAGCTGCTTATTACGAGAACAGTAGCTGCTTATCACGAGAACAGTAGCTGCTAATTACAAAAACTGTAGCTGTTTATTACGAAAACAGTAATTGCTTTTTACGAAAACAGTAGATGCTTTTTACGAAAACAGTAGCTGCTTATTACGAAAACAGTAGATTCTTATTACGAAAACAGTAGATGCTTATTACAACAACTGTAGCTGCTTATTACAACAACTGTAGCTGCTTATTACAACAACTGTAGTTGCTCATTACGAAAACAGTAGATGCTTATTACGAAAACAGTAGATGCTTATTACGAAAACAATAGATTCTTATTACGAAAACAGTAGATGCTTATTACAACAACTGTAGCTGCTTATTACAACAACTGTAGTTGCTTATTACGAAAACAGTAGATGCTTATTACTACAAAAGAAGACACAGTTCACGATGTTTCAGAAAATAGTGAAGGTAAAAGCAAACACCAACAGGCGACAGTGATCAAGCTATTCCTATTAAGAAATTGAAAAGATAAATTTAAACAGGTAAGATGTATGTCAACTGAGTATAAGTTCAAATTTATAATAAAATAATCAATATTATTAGTAACCTTCTTGGAGGTTTTCTTTCAGTACTATATACAGCGTATGCATTGTTGTTTTGCTTATCTTTGTTTCTGAAGCCAGTTGACGTTGGGAACGACGTACATAGCCTTTTTATGAAAGGCGTAACCTAAATATGTATGCTACACATACTCAATTATATCATTAATTAATGCAGTATAACTCCTCTATGATTAGGTCCTGAACAGTGAGCTATCTTGATTAGTGATTAGTAGAGTCTTCGGTAATTAAGTACCTTGTATAGTGAACATTGGACAAATTATGGGCAGTCTGCCATATGATGACTATTAGTTTTCTAAGCATCTCTGAAATCCTCTGTTATCAAATAAGTTCGATATGGTGACATAAGTGTAGTTCTCACTAAAGAAGACTAAATAACACAAGAACAATATATAATATTTCTCAAACAATCTCTTTAAATTGAATTTCTCTCAGTTTAACTGTTTTCAGAGATAAATTCCCATCTAATTATTAGAGTTGTAAGTTGAGAGACTCGTGATAAGATTCCGAAGGTTGGAATGATTCCAAGTAACTAATGGGCCTAATTGTGAATTTCTGTACCAACAAACTGAATAAACACTTGAAGAGTCACTGCTTGGTCTTTATCTTTAGTGGGCTATCTGTCTATCATAAATGAGGGTAAATGGAAGGTAAAGGATCTATGTACAATTTTGATATCAAAACATGCAATTCACTACCATCACTCTCCAATTAATGTTTTTAAGTTTTGTTAATCCACTAATTGCAAGGATTATCTTCCAGTGAAGGGTCTAAGATCATCTACTAACAGAGTATTCTGAATGATAAGCCCCCTGAACGTTATTGCGATATAATGGCACTAATCCCAGTGGGGGACTGCGACCCCTTGTGTTTGCTATGCTGTTCAGAAAGAGTGAGAGGAACCAGAAACAGACTGTATAATCTTAGAGATAAAGGATAAGAAGATCGGTACTATTAAAAATTGCCTATGGACAAAATGACTAACGGACACAATGCCTAACGGACAAAATAACTAAGGAAAAAATGTCTACGGGACAAAATGACTAACGGAAGGAAAAATTGCTTATCGGACAAAATTGCCTAACGGACAAAATGCCTAACTGATAACATGACTAACGTTCAAAATGCCTAATAGACTAAATGACTAACATACAAAATCCCTAACAGATAAAATGTTTATGTACAAAATATAAGAATATAGAATAAGAAAATAGTAGAATAATGACATAACAGAAGGTTGGAAAGAGAAAAAAGAATATACATTATATTTATATAAATTGATCGAATAAAAAATATCGAAGTAATATCTATTATTAAATGATTATGAAGCACAGTATACATTATATTGTAAAAAACTTAAAATAATACTTTTGTAAAACATCAGTAAATAATATATATTTCGTCTCCGTTACAGTTTATGAAATACTTTAGTATTTTTTTCCACCAGAATCTCTAATACTAGGGTTGTTCTGTTGGCTTTTTATAGCCGTTGGTAGGTATTTGCATATCAGCACTAACATAAATAAACGTTGTATAGATTGAATATGATTATAGCTATCTGATAAAAAAAAATATATATACGAAATAAAACTAAAAAATTTGAGATGATAATGCCTATCTAAAAAAAAAAAATTAATAATCAAAATAGAATGGAGTGATTATGGATATCTATTAACAAATATCAAAATAGAAGAAAATAATTATAGATATCTAATAAAAGAGGCAAAATTGAGGAAGATTATTATATTCAATTTAGAAAATGTTCATATTCAATGTGATAGTGATTTAATATACTATCACTGAGACAAAACTCTTTGTTGCCACTCGGCCTCACTTAGTAGAAATTATAAATCTTTGTCCACTATTACTATATTGGAAAAAAGTTTGCAATGCATTTTAGACCTTTTGTCTGTTAGGCATTTTGGCAGATATTCATTTTTCCGTTAGACATTTTGTCCGTTAGGTATTATGTCAGCTAGTCGCTTTGTTTGTAGGTATTCTGGCAGCTCATGAGTAGATGTATAGTAGAGTAGATGTATGAAAAATGTATAGAAAAATTTACTCAACTTTTGTTGAGTAAATAAGTAAAATGTTATTATGGGGCCACAGAAGATAATTGTGGGACCCTTTTTATCGTTTGTGAATCAATTTCAATAATAAATATTAACTAATAGATTTACCGAATTCATTTTACTCCACAGGAAAATATGTTTCTTCGAAATACAAATCATCCCCAAAGTTTACATTCAATCTGTTCAATCACACCTATATTAGAGGTAAAGAATTGAATTTTTACACTCATATCAATTTTCTTATTAGATCAACTATCAGTCCATTTGAATGAAAAGCAAAGTGACGGGTAGCTGACACTCTTTAACTTTTTGTTTACTGCCATTAAACTGGATCAGGAAGTAGCTCAGTTAAATATACATACCATTTATGAACATAAGATATAAACTGAACAACTTTATATTATTTAGAATAAAACCAGTTAGATATCAAAACTATTTTACCTCCTAGCTACAGTTTCCCATTATGGTTCCCTCGATTGATTTTATGTCCATGAAGAGACTTTAATTTTAACTTTCTGATCTCATTAGCATAATCTCTGAGGCTTTGGAGAAATGAATTCTTTAAAGCACGGATTCTGCAGCCTTACTTCTGCCTCGCTTTATTACACTGTTTCTCTTTTTAATTAATAAATGGACAAAGTGATTAGAGGCTTTCTTCATTAGTGTACAGACTGAATTTAACATACTTTGTGTTTGAATCTTGTGATTACTCATTAGTGTATTATATTTTGATATAATATGTATACATATATTTAGTAAAAATTGGATCACCATTTCGTATATTTTATTATGATAATTCTGGTAATTTAATAATCTTCATTAACTGAAATTTTCTATGTGTAATATTATTAGTAATGAATTTGTATTGATATTTTGGAATGATATATGTATATTTTAGCACAAACCAATAAATTATTCTGTTATTCAGAACTTTTTTCTATTGTTCAAAATTTGAATGTTTCATTGAAACGTAATGTACGTATTTTCTTTAAATACGTTAGCCTTGAACAACATGAAGTTATTCATTAAGATGAATATAATTCATTACTGGATAAAAAAACCCCACATTATTCAAAAAGTTTTAACTCTCAATCAAAGTTCCGAATCTTGTTCATGTCTGTTAAACTAGAAACTTTTTGTGTTCCGAGTCTTGAGAATAAAGTTTTTTTTTTTTACCTGATTGTAAAGAGACGCTCTGCAAACTTTAGATTGGCAGAGGGAGGAATTTCAATTAGAAACAAAACTTTGGCCAAAAGAAACAGACCATTGGTGTTGGAGATGAACTGAGAGAAGTACACTGAGTTTGATCTGTACTACAGGGTGTATAACAGACCATTGGTGTTGGAGATGAACTGAGAGAAGTACACTGAGTTTGATCTGTACTACAGGGTGTATAACAGACCATTGGTGTTGGAGATGAACTGAGAGAAGTACACTGAGTTTGATCGGTACTACAGGGTGTATAACAGACCATTGGTGTTGGAGATGAACTGAGAGAAGTACACTAAGTTTGATCTGTACTACAGGGTGTATAACAGACCATTGGTGTTGGAGATGAACTGAGAGAAGTACACTGAGTTTGATCGGTACTACAGGGTGTATAACAGACCATTGGTGTTGGAGATGAACTGAGAGAAGTACACTGAGTTTGATCGGTACTACAGGGTGTATAACAGACCATTGGTGTTGGAGATGAACTAAGAGAAGTACACTGAGTTTGATCGGTACTACAGGGTGTATAACAGACCATTAGTGTTGGAGATGAACTGAGAGATTCTACACTGAGTTTGATCTGTACTACAGGGTGTATAACAGACCATTGGTGTTGGAGATGAACTGAGAGAAGTACACTGAGTTTGATCGGTACTACAGGGTGTATAACAGACCATTGGTGTTGGAGATGAACTGAGAGAAGTACACTGAGTTTGATCGGTACTACAGGGTGTATAACAGACCATTGGTATTGGAGATGAACTGAGAGAAGTACACTGAGTTTGATCGGTACTACAGGGTGTATAACAGACCATTAGTGTTGGAGATGAACTGAGAGATTCTACACTGAGTTTGATCTGTACTACAGGGTGTATAACAGACCATTGGTGTTGGAGATGAACTGAGAGAAGTACACTGAGTTTGATCGGTACTACAGGGTGTATAACAGACCATTGGTGTTGGAGATGAACTGAGAGAAGTACACTGAGTTTGATCTGTACTACAGGGTGTATAACAGACCATTGGTGTTGGAGATGAACTGAGAGAAGTACACTAAGTTTGATCTGTACTACAGGGTGTATAACAGACCATTGGTGTTGGAGATGAACTGAGAGAAGTACACTGAGTTTGATCGGTACTACAGGGTGTATAACAGACCATTAGTGTTGGAGATGAACTGAGAGAAGTACACTAAGTTTGATCTGTACTACAGGGTGTATAACAGACCATTGGTGTTGGAGATGAACTGAGAGAAGTACACTGAGTTTTATCGGTACTACAGGGTGTATAACAGACCATTGGTGTTGGAGATGAACTGAGAGAAGTACACTGAGTTTGATCGGTACTACAGGGTGTATAACAGACCATTGGTGTTGGAGATGAACTGAGAGAAGTACACTGAGTTTGATCGGTACTACAGGGTGTATAACAGACCATTAGTGTTGGAGATGAACTGAGAGATTCTACACTGAGTTTGATCGGTACTACAGGGTGTATAACAGACCATTGGTGTTGGAGATGAACTGAGAGAAGTACACTGAGTTTGATCGGTACTACAGGGTGTATAACAGACCATTGGTGTTGGAGATGAACTGAGAGATGCTACTCTGAATTTGATTGGTACTACAGGGTGTATACTTTATATTGCATAACAGTCCATTGGTGTTGGAGATGGACTTTACAAACTTTCATGAGATTGTTTATAATTTTTTTTTTGAAAACAATCTGAAGACAATGAACTTTGTTCAATTTTGTTTAGACAGTTTTTGAGTTTATGGGTTTGCATAGGTAACTTACAATTCTAATGTAATTTAATTGTTTAAAAAGCAACTGAATTTGAATCAAAGCAATATTTAGTGGAATTTTTAATATGTTGAACACTATGATTATAATTTCTGTACTATTACTATATTTAATCCAACAATCTTATGTTAAAATGAAAATATATTAGAATGTTTTATTCACCACAGTTATTCTAAGAGGACAGAGAGAATGGAACACTTAGAAATATGGTAGGTATTTAGTTCCATTACAAGATTTAAACTTATCTAGACATCATAATTTGTTTCATTTGATTCGATTAGAGAATATAACAATTAAATACGATTGCAATTTTATAGTATGTCCATAACATACTGATGAGTTTAACGATGATACCCAGAGATAAAATAATGGACGGGCCATGAAAAATTTACAGGTGAAAGTTATTGTGGGGTTCATGGAAGATTAAGAAGATATTTTTTTATTTTTTTAGGACTGCTTCATAAATTTCTTTCAGAGAATATGATTTGCAGTTTCAAAACTCCACCACTTTTCCTTTTCCTTCTACATAAAAATTAGAGGTGCATGTGTAGCGGCCTTAGATGAAGATTCTAGAAGAGGGGACCATTTAATGGGGAATGGAGGGGAAAGGAACCGTTACTGCAAAGATTTTCACGTTCAATTATATGATAGAAAAAAGAAACAGAAAAGTTTTATTATATTTAAAATTGATTGTACACGATTCTACATATATCAGCAATATAAACTTTTTGACCTTATCATGGGGATATCATCTAATACTCCAATAACATGTTGTAAAGTTAAAGAAATAAATAATTGAGATACAATTTTATCATAAATTTCTATTTAAATACTATATAATAATTCAATATGTGTGTTATTAATGCTAACCATTCTGCTTGTGGTTATCTTTTGTATAAATTCTATGATTAAAAATATTATTTAAATGTGATTTTATCATCACAAGAAATAATCATCTCTTTCCAAAATGACGATCGAATTCGAAGTAATCTTCTATAATTATTGAGGTGACGATTCTACATGTGGGAGTTCTTTGGGTAACGATTTTATAAAATTTAATTCTTGGGATGATGATTCTACATATGTTAGTGTTAAGGGAACTGTACTTGAGAAAATCACATAATCTCATCAATTTTTTATTTCGTGAATAGCTAACTAGTACCCTTCAGATGTTTGGCAAAGGGGGCGAGCGAGGATTGGGGTGACGCTAGATGTTTTACACACTACCTACCAGCCACTAATAATTCGTAATAAATAATTATCTCACCATATCTGGTAAAGTACCTCCTACTCAGATCACAAAGCATAGGAATTGGTTCACAATTCTGTTCAGTGGCACTCAATATCTCATAAGGGAAGGTGTTGGGTGTCAGACCGGCGCTAGGTGGAAGGCATTTTTAAATGTGTTTTTCTAGCCCTTCTCCATACGGACAATTAAATACTGGTATTCAGAAACATACTTCTTTTACAATTTTGAAGCTACGGCATTATGGTATTTCGATTTTCAAGGGAATTCTCTTCCAAATGGTTCCCTTTGAGTTTTATTTTCGAATTTGTTTTCAAAATTTAGAATTTCAAAAAGATAAAATTCATTTATTTATGTTTTCTCATTTTTTTTCGAAAACCATTACGAAATTCAAATGAAAGCGTGTTTTAGATAATCTCTTGGAGAATCCAATTCAAAAAACACCATGTCGTAGCTTCAAAATTGTAAAAGAAGTATATTTTTCGTTCGAAATTCGAATAACTCGTTTTCTAGGGTTCTAATCGAAAAAATTTCCTGTAACAAAAACGATAGAGAATTCAATTTTATATTAGGCTACTAAGTTTCAGAACCGTGGCTTCATTAGTAAAATTATTTTCAAAGCCGATTACGGTCCCCTTAAGGTGACTATCCTGCATGGGATTATATATAATATGAATACATATTAATTAAACAATTAGTTTACATTCTATTTTCAGAATTACCAAAATATTTTAGATCAGTTTCGAAAATGTAAAATCTTTTGACAACTCTGATTATATTCAATGTTATAATTAATGTATCATAAAATGCAAAAAAAAATATATATTCAATTACTAAGTCTTGTTTTCCACGATGTTTTATGTTACTATATTTTTCCTTACAAAGGGAATAACCATTTTTTGTAATTTCTCAGAGTGTAATCCACCTTTGAGACTATGGCTACACTCGCCAATGTTTTCCAATTTTCCAAATGAGGCCAAAAGATCTAAGCATAAGTTTGTACATTCACAATCTTTCCTTGGGAGGAATATTATTCTCCCACTCTCAAATATTGCAAGAGAATAAACTTTTGTTGTCTCCTGAAATATGGAGACTTTAAGGCGCGATTTTCAGGCGAATTAATTGTCTAATGGCGAGTAGAATATTTGGTAACATGGCATTGAAACGACAGGGAATATGAAGTGAAACAGTGGTATCACAATACGAATATTGAATTAAATATTGTGGAATTAAATTTGTATCTTTTTGCAGAGACGAATCGAATTAATAGTCAGAAATAATGAAAAAAAAATTAAATGCTCTTCCGAAATAATTTACACTATTTTTCAATATCTGAATTATGAAAATAAAAGGGTAATTAGTTTGAGAGTTGGGATAATAATTCCTAATGCATTCCCATCAGGAATTGGCCAAACATCTTTCAAAGTTCCTAATTACACAATTACACTTCTCTCTAATTTGTCTTTCATTGAAAACTTTCCGAAACTTTGAACATAATTTGGTTTTCGACAGGGGAGAGAAAATTAGAAATAATAATTATGCAAAAAAGGGTAAATAACCATATTAATTTAGCTTCCCTGTAATGTTCCTTCTGTTAGGAATAATTATTTAGTTTAATTTGAAAGACTTATCAATTAACAGAATGTTCATATTTTTGGAATGGTAATTAAAACATCAACGTTGAAGGTATTTCAACTTCTAGTTAGCTGAATTGTTTCAGCTTAGTAATGCTGCAAATTTTAAATAATTTCTGATTTAGTTAATGAGGTCATTTATTCAAATCATATACGAATAATTATTCATAAAAACAACCTGATGAATATTTATTCTAATTTCTATATATTACTTCAAGCGTGACAGACAGAGAGACTGGAAGACAAATAAAGATAAAGTTATATATGAGTGGTGATGAATAAGATAAATAAACCATCTTTCTTTTAAATTATATCTAAATATTTAATATTTGTGAAATTTTTATGATTTTTTCTTTAATTTGCGAATTTTTAAGATATTTTGAAAAAATTGCTATATATTTATATTTTAATGCTATATATTGCTGCTCAGTAATATAAACACTAAATTACATATATAGTACTATCACTTCTTCGGTAATTCTGTTTTGAAGCTAGACGAAAATATGATTTTACATTAAATAAACACCCTCAGCCTGCTGCAGAACTGCTTTATATCTTTATATGTTTTACGACATTCCGTAACGGATACAATACGGTCTATCCCCCCATCTTTTCGCTAACTAACGCAAATCTGTCTCTTGAACGGTTTTTACGATACACCGTAACAGATACAATACGGTGTATCCCCCGCAGCTCTTCGCTAACTAACGCAAACTCTGTCTCTTGTACGGTTTTTACGGTACTCTGTAACGATACAATACGGTCTACCCCCCCGTAGCACTTTGAAAACTAATACAACTGTCTCTTGTACGGTTTTTACGGTATAATCCGTACCGGATACTTTACGGTCTATCCCCCGCAGCTCTTCGCTAACTAACGCAAACTCTGCACCACTAACGACTCAGAGCGGAACTTTGCCAAAGTTTTGGCTGAAGAATTCGCTTGTGAAAGGAGAGACAAAACAGCGGATATTGTAGACAGATAATGAAGGGGAGGGGAGGGGGGGGGGTGATGAGTTGGGGAGGGGTTGGTGGAAATGTGTGACACGTAAACTGAGAGACACATAAACTATTGTAACATATGATAAATTTTAAAGGAATCAAAACTGAAATATAATTGAATTTTCGGCCTATACACTTATGCACAGCGTGTACTTTTCTGTTGACTGGTTGCAAGTAAACGTCACGTTTTAACATCTGATATACGATAATAATCCACGATTAGAATAATAAACCAAAAATCTGAAATAAAAATTCGAAAAACTGAAATAGTCAGTCGAAAATTATTAAAGACCGAAATAACCGTTGAAATCTAAATATCTGAAAAATCGATAAATTAAAAAAAAATTAAAATCAGGAAACCATAGAATCTGACGGTGTACGGACAACTGCCATGCGGACAACTGCTATGCGGATAACTGCCATGCGGACAACTGCCATAGTGGACAACTGCCATGCAATATATTATAATTTTATATTGGGTGAATTGTAATGCACTTGTAAGCTTAACATTTCATGGAATTAATTTGATGTGAAGTATATTATTATCTTAACCTAAAAATTAAGTATAATATTTATCGTATAGTACAAAATTGTGCATAAAGAAGTGTAAAAATTAATATTGACGGTAAATTCAGAATTTAAAGTTGAATTATACTAAATTCATTTCTTTTTTAAATAATATTTAACCCATTTAGCTCTTTAGACAATCAAATGGATGACAAGAAGTGGAAAATCTATAGATGCAAAACTTTCTTTTCAAAGAATTCAAAATATAAAGAATAGTTCAAACACAAGCTTTACAGGTTAAAATTTCCTGTGAGTGTGACTTTGCATTTTACTATTGAAGAATTTTCACAGAAGAATACTTATAAATATTTGAGAAACAGCATTAGTGATAATAATCTACGGAAGTGAAACTCCTTATATAGGAGCATGTGATTCTGAATCTATACATTTTGATTAGATTCATAATTTGCAAAACAATTATTAATATATTATCAAGTATTGTAAATAGGTTAATATATTATTTTTCATTCTATATTATTTGAAAAAGTTTCATTATATTTTAAATTTGATATCATTGTTAATTAATATGTTTTATTTGTATAAACAAACTTTTCTGCTAGAATCAGAATTAGAAAATGAAAATTGTTTACAAAGAACACTTTACTCAGTAACTTTTAAATTTAAATTTGTTTTTCTATAGTTTCTTTGTTTCTAGCTCCCACCGATCAGAAACATGTCTTATAAATATTTGAAAAGTGTCAAAATATGAGAATAATTATTACTGTAATATGTTTTATTAAATTTGTTATTATACTGATAAGTAATAACAAATCAACATTTTAGTTAACTCAGTGTTTTGTGAAAGCAACTCTAAAATCGTAAGATGCAAAACCACACTCACTGAAAACTTTAACCTGTAAAGCATATCTTTGTACTATTCTTTGTATTCTGAAATGTTTGAAATATTTTTTTGTATCTATAGATTTGAATCTTTTTGTCAACCATTTGATTATTTAAGGCGTAAAATGTGAAAGAAAATGATTGTAACAAAGAAAGAAATCCAGTATTACTTCAATATTAATTTCAATGCTTCTTCATTCACAATTTCTTATTATACAATTAAACATTTTATACTAAAATTTTAAGTTAAAATAATAATATACTTAACATCAAATTAATTCAATGAAATGTTAAGTTTACAAGTGCATTACAATTCACCCAATATAAAATAATAATATATTGCATGGCAGTTATCCGCGTGGCAGTTGTCCTAGAGCCGAATCTGACAAACAGAAAAATCCAAATAAAACTAAAATATTTGAAAAAAGAGGAAAAATGTAGTGCTGAAAAATTCGAAAAAAATAGAAATAAGAAAAAACGAAAAACTTAAAGATGGAAGATTTGATTAACTGAAATTTCGGAAAAAATAGAAAATACGAAGAACCGAAATACCTGGAATATATACGAAAGATTTGGAAAATCGAACAATAGGTAAAACCGAAAAAATCGGAAAAATCAGGAAATCTGAAACATTAAAAAACTGAAAAATTCGAAAAAATAAGAAATCTAAAAGGCTGAAAATTTCGGTAAGAAGAAAAAACAGAAAATCGAAATTCCAGAAAAATAGAAAAATATTAAAAACAAAGAAATAAGAAAAGATGATATAAAAATCGGGAAAAAATTAATATACCAGAAAAATACGAATAACAAAAAAATCTAAATTTAAAAGAAACAGGTTACTTCTTAAGACCGAATAATATTTTATCAGGATAGTTATACAATTAAAAACAATATTAATTCGTCATTTTTGACTGGTTATTGTAATCAATTAGGTAAATGCAGATTATTTTCATATATTAAATCCGTAAGAAATCTGATAATAAAAAAAAATATAATCTTCTAAAAATCTTTATAACTTTATTTAGATAATTTGTAAAATGAAAGAGAAGTATCAGTAGGAATTTTTCAAGGAAATAATATAGCAGTTGACATAAATCTTACAGATCAGATGTACAGTAGTTATAAATGTTGATACTATTGAGAACACGTAATTTTCAAAGTACAAGTAAACTATCATTCTCAACTACACCTCTTCACACATCTCAATAACATCTATACCACCCCTCACACATAACACACCTCTTCATACCTCCTAATAACACCTCTACACCTGTGCAAAGGTTCTCGCTCAGTGTTTGTCTATTCAATTGCTGATCAGAGAAACAGCATTAGTGATAATAATCTACGGAAGTGAAACTCCTTATATAGGAGCATGTTATTCTGAATCTATACATGTTGATTAGATTCATAATTTGCAAAACAATTATTATTTTATTATCAAGTATTGTAAATAAGTTAATATATTATTTTTCATTCTATATTATTTGAAAAAAATTTCATTATATTTTAAATTTGATATCATTGATTAACTATACCGAGATTTTAAAGAAAAAATATCAGTTTTACGAAAACACAAAGTAATACATTTTCCAAATAGTACTCTCTCCCCAATCCCTATTCCAGACATAAAACATCAGGCAGGTAACTGAGTTGTTGACACAGTCGGTACATATCCCCGAGAAGAGACACTGATTGCCAAGTGCCCTAACGACTAAACCAAACATACAACTTTTTGTGAAGTTCAGATAAAGTTTCGATTCTACATTTGTAGAACTTTTTACACCCAAAGGAAACTTTTTAAATGTTCATCAATGAGATCTAAAAAATACATTCCAAGTTCCTTATCATTCCAGTTGTAGCATCCATGCGATTGGAATCGTAAGAAAGTTCGCTACTAATATAGTAGTAGTTAATGTAGTAGTTAATCTGTCATTTGCGAGTCATTCGATAACTTTCCATTCACTGTTAGAATATTGAGAGAAATGTTACCAAGCAAACCATTATTAGGCACAAAGGATATTCCTCTAATCCGATTGCTTTCCCTTTTTCCACAAAAATTATCTTGCGAAGATGGCAATCACTTTTTCATTTACTTTTGCACAGGAATAATATAATACCGCGAAATGAATAATGTGCTTTATTAAAAGAAAACATTATGCCTATAGTTAGATATTCTTTAGCATTCATTTAATTAAATATGAATCGGATACTTTTTAAACAAATGCAAAAAAATATATTTTTAAAATATGAACTTAGAACAAAGTGAAATATCCTACAACTAGGGTAAGTTACAAGTTATCGGATTGTTTAATATTTTCGGTCAAATGTATAATAATTATTATTTAACTGGTTATTTTTATTGGCATCATGGTACCTGCATGTATCTTAGATGCCAATTATAATAAAATTAAAATGTTTTAAATATTCTTCTAATAAATATGATAGAAAATAAGGAACAGTTCGATAATTTGAAACATACCCTAAAAATGTTGAACTCATCCATTGGTTGAATTTCAAATTCCTTTTCGTCCCATAGGAGCTTATTGAAGTAAATACACAAAACAGTAAACAGAGAAGCATTTTCTACTCCATTTTGCATTGGAAAGTTGAGAGGTTTTTCATGTTACTTTAGCGCATCTCTTGTCATCTCCTTCTTTCCATTCTCTGTAAACTGGGTAGTAGTATACTAAGGGGAGGAGGGGGGGTTAGAGGGGGTGGGAAGGGGGTAGTAGTATACTATGGGGGGGGGGGGGGGGGGGGCTACGGGTTAGATTGAGCAATGAGTGATAATGTCATGGATTTAGATTTATTTAGTAGGTTTGAAATTTGCACGAGATAGTGATTATTAAACAAAGGAGAAAAAACGATAAACGTATTTTTTTAAGTTGGTTCAATTCAAAACAACTGGACAAATCAAAAAAAAAAATAATAAACAATAACGAGTAGGGATTATTCGAAATAAGAAACAGCTAAAAAGTTTCCATAATTAAAATATTCCAAAAGCGACTTGGTACATCATCAATGTCTTTGAACAGGTCCAGAGTGATGAAACTGCAGAAATATGAATCAACGAATTACTACATTTTACTGAAGTGAAATATGAATAATTAATTACACAATACTCTTCAATATAATCAAACTCATTAAGCACTGATTCTAAGCACTGATTAACCCGTACAGGTTACTCAATTTCAACTTTGCTGATGTGCCACATCTACAGATTACTGTCCCAAAATAAGGCCACCCTCCATGTACGGGATAATTCAAAGGCAATTGACTATAATATAAATTTAAAGGGTATTTCCACATGGCCAAAGTAGCACCATATACAATATATGAAGGGCCACAAGCCAAAGTCTCTTAACCGCAAAAATCGGGTTGCTCAAGGTAAAGTCTCTTAAGCGCTTAGCACCAGTGAAAACGGTTACAATCTTGATGTGCTAAGCGCTTAACACTCACGTAAAACGGTTGAAGTTAGCGGCAAACAAGAGTCTCTTAACCGCATCTCATTGCATAGAAAACGGAGCGAGGGTAGACTCAAGTATTAACCTTGTTCTTATTAGACTCTTCTATTTATATGGAATGTAATATGTTTCCAATTTTTATAATATAATAGCGGTAGATATATTGTACTATAAAAACAATAATTTTTAGAGGCCTGCAATAATTACTTCAAATCACTTAGGTGATGAAGAATAATATAAATCACGTAATCTAAGTTGACATGATGTAGTAAATTATAGCAGATCATTTTAATTTCGATTTCACGAAAGCTGTATCTTTAAGCTGCTAATTAATTTATAAGCACTTCTTAACATCTTTATTTGACTAAATTTTAAATTACATTTTCATTCTCTGTTGCTCAATATGCAAGTCTTTAATTATCTTGTTTTTAATAAAGTAATATATTTAAATAATTGTTAACATTGCATTATACTTTCAATCACACAATATCAGGAGAGGTTAGTTGAATTAAATGTTTAGTAGAATGATGGTAGTGAACATAAATATATTTTTTAATCTATAGTAGTCGGTTCCAATCTAGTCATTTGCTTTAGTAATTTACAAATAACTTCAAAACAATAACACTCACAAATTATCTGTACTGCACAGCAAAAAAAACTGTATTTGTATTGATTATTTAACAGTGGACAAATTTCACATTTCCAAAAATAAACTTTACTAATTATAATGTATATATTTTAGGATTGGTGTGGGTAAACTACAGATTGGTAAATAACAAAAACAGTGATTTGGGAATATAACATCCTGCGGACACTTTCCCTCCAAGCAAATATTTTTATTGCTTTAATCAATGAAGCTGATGCTTCTCATCATCTTGCTGCAAACCGCATGGAATTTGATAGCATATTTTTGTTATTTTTATAATAAAAACTCTACAATACCTATTTTACTTCACTTACTAATTTTAGGTCTGAAGAAAAAGAATGAACACCATTTGTTTTGATTGTCAACTAGGCATACTATAACCATTTATAATTCGTGTAAAGGTATGCAATTGGATAAACTTATTATAGGAACGTTTATATACTTTAGGAAACAAGTTATATCTTAATTAAACAAAAGCCGAAAACTTTATTCGGCTTTGTTTGTTCATAAATTTAAAAACAAAACAAGGGGGTACAATCTTCTTTCTCAGCGTCAGGTTAGTGATTCACTCTATTGTTGCTCACAGAGTATCAAAAACATTAAAACCAAATAATATAAATATACTGAGTCTAATTGTATGCGGTTTGCAGAATGATGATCATAGACCTTAGTTCTATAATATTATGTAATGATAGAAGAAATAAATCTGGCGGTATTCATACAGATATTACTTTTATTAGTATCGACAATACAGATGAAGATTTCACAACTATAATTAATATATTTTAAATTTCATGAAGGAAAATAATACAAATAATGGAGTTTTGCATGAGAACATTCCAAATGAAAAAAAAAAATAGAATATATACTTACAATTACGAACCAAATACACGAAGGTAAGATGATCTAAATAATTGATGCTGTACTTCTAATTATCAATACTGTATGTAGCTACTCTAAATAATGAAAAATGTAAATTAAGAGTAATACCATAAGTTAACTGTTAGCAACTAGACTAGTATTGTGCTGAAGAGACACCAATCAATGTAATAAATTTATATTAGTAGGGGATTTAACGTCTGTTTCGGAACAAAATGCCATATCACTTAAGTCAAAAGAAAATTAAATACAAAGGACTGGAAACATAAGTGGAGAAGGAAAGTGGTTACATGAGCAGTGATACAAACAACTGTTATTACAAAGCTTATGGATGCAGAAAAGCTCCTCTGTCACTTACAAAGGAATGTGATGAAAGACACAAGCACCGGTAACTGCACTCACGGATAGAAGAGGTGATAGTAAATGAAGCCTACGAGCCTACCAAACACAAAATCTAAGAGGAAAATGAAGAGGTGATAGTAAATGAAGCCTACGAGACTACCTTACACAAAATCTAAGACCTCGTAGTTGAAGAGCATAACCCTAGCGCTATCCTCTAAAACTGCAAGTAGCGCTATCCTCTAAAACTGCAAGTAGCGTTAAAATATGAAAAACAATCTATAAACCACATTACAACAGTTTGGGTCCAAATGGAAGGCACCCCCCTTCTCTTCCATTCACTACAGACAGTTTCAGAATAGAACCTCTGGCAGCTTGATATAATCAAATGATCATAGTTAATTTTTAAGGAGAAAAAGACAGATTGACAGAGCTAGAAATTCATCATCATTTAATGATCAGCTTTATTATTTTTAAAAGGAGGATTTGACCTCTGCTTCGACTCTGAGAAACATTCAGAAAATAAAGTGGCTCCATTACCAATGTTACCTATCACCAGTCTAGTGACAATGCACTTGGATGGAGAAAAGCTTGTTTCATAGAAGTATTAAAGTTTCACACCAAGAAATGTGACTGAAAGGGACACAAGCACCGGTGGCTGTACATATGGATGGAAAAGGAAATGAAAATGTGATACTAATCGAAGTCTACCTAAAAAAATTAACATCGTAATTGAAGATCACAACCCTAGCGCTATTCCCTAAAACTGCAAGTAGCGTTAAAAAATGATGAACATAGAAATCCAAAACAGTTTGGAACCCAAGCGAGGCATCTCCCTTTTTCTTCCATTAACCATCGACAGCTTCAAGACGGAGCTCCTGGGGTCAATTGAAGAGGTACCTAAAAATGAGTATGGATGCAATATTGATAATTTAATAATGATACAAAAAATAAAAAACATGCTATTAAGATTCTATATTTGTTGTAAAATTCCGATAGCTAGTTATAAATAGCAGCTAGTTACATTTTTTGATCAATTATATAGCTATTTTGAATGCAATAAATTAGATAGATATTTATTGTATTTTTGATATAGCTAATGCATATAGCATATTTATTTAAATTTGAGAACTTACTTCAAAATTTTAAATACTTCTAATTTTATATTCAATATTAGAGAATACAGCTAATTTTAATTATTAAGCTCATTTGTTACCAAAGCATGATCTTGGACCAATCGCTTTAGAATTAGTTAATCATATATATAACTCATTAAACAATTAACTTTAAATTACATCTACATGAGATCAATATGATGATGACTTACAATTAGGAGCATCTACTCAAACTACACATGTATGTATGCAGTGGCAGTACTGATGTTTGAAGGCATAGCAGAGCTATCATGGGACAGTTGCACACCTGTTAAATAAAATACATTCATTAAAAGGTCATAAAATTAAAAAGTTAGATGCATTAGAAAGTAGCAAATTCAGTTCGGAAAAAAATATTTGGATAACAGTTACCTAACTGTGGTGATCTTACATAATTTTTATCTTTTAAAAAATTTGCAAGGGAGCTCTCTGATTAAGTTTGTGATATATCTAATTCTAATTCAATCTTTAAAATAGATTTGTTCTGCTCTGTTATATAAAAATCATTTTGGATGAAAAGAGGATGGTACTTTATACTGAATATTAATTTTCGCATCAAATTAGCTACCGAGTTTAAACTCACTACACATTTCCCAGTAGCTAGATATTGTTTTCCATCTTCACTTTTATCAAGATAATTAAGAACTTTCTTTGCTATATTTAGATTAATTGTAATGACAAAATAGAACTACTTTGGCAATAGAATAACATTTTACGACATTGGTTAGATAATTAGATTTGACTCGATTTACAAAAAAATGTTCATAATTTATTTGTGAGATAACTTAGCTGCAATCATTTGACAAATATTAAACACAAAATTCTCATTCAAAGAGATTAAAAAAAAAAAGATTCAAAATATTCAATTTTTGAACATTTTTAGGAGAAAAATCATTGTTAATATCAAATAGCCAACTTCAGACACATTATTATGTAGTTATGGTACTTTAATTATCTATAGCTACCTTCAACATATATATACAGTGAAAAGTCTACTCACATAGCAAATCAAGATGACACTACAAGTTATCCAAGGGTGAAGTATCAGGAGATGTCCTTTCCCAAGTCTTTATAGATTTATCTGAAAGGAACAATTGTTTAGAAATTTTGTTAATCATATTACTGATAAGAAAATTTAACTGTTTATGACACACAACACACAGCATATTGATAAATTATAGCTACTGTATTTAATTATCAATACATAAAATTTAAAATATTTTCAACAGGTTGCATAATCATAAGATTCCTTCTTTAAATGGTTTCAAAGTTTTTGTTCTCTAAGTTGACCTTTATTATCAACTGTCCTATTCTTAAGCCAAAAATGAGTAGCTTTTCAGAATATTTTTATACCAATAACTTGCCTACCAATAAGTAGCTACACTAAAAATCGTATCATTATGGCCCATTGCCGCCATAACCAAAAAACAAAAAAGGAGTTTCAAGTTTATGAATATAAGCTAAATAATTGTTTAGTAGTCATATTTTCTATTTCATTTTCCAAATATTTTAATTCATAGTTGAAATTTAAAAACAACTTTTTTGATAACAGTAGCCAATGCAAAATATTTTCAAGTTTGAATGAAATCACTATCTTTAGACAGATAAACCAATCACACATTTATAGACAATAACTTATTAAATTTAGCGTCGGAATAATATCACTGCGATTATTTACCCCACAAGTGCGATGCAATTACCCTAATTCTTAGTAAATGTATGCTGTTAAATGATTAACCATCAGAGATACAAGATTGAAAATAGGTACACATCATTATCGAAATGATATCTTAGGATGGTATAAGTATGGAGCTTCTTCCTGAATTGGTTCTTATGTTAGATCAAAGTTTGCAGGAAAGTGAGATGGAATAGTAGAATACCCTAGACGATGATAGGATTTAGTGAAAAATGATTAAATTGGAATTATAAGTAGCTACTTTACTTGCTTTGATGCTCTCAATAGGTAAGACTGTTATTATGTACATGAATAAACAAATTAACTCTTTAGCTGAGGATTTTCAAATTCATTTCAATGTTAGAATGGAGAGAAATTCTTTAGCAATGTCAAATATATATATTTTTGAAAATGAAAATACTGGACTTATTAAGCATTTTGCTCATAATTATACTTCAATTAGTAATATGGATCGAAGTTTGGTACTCCAGTTCTATCCAAATTAAATTGGCTATTTAACTAACAATATAGGTTTTACTGTAAGCATGTTAAGATACCTAAACTCATCATTCTTATCTCACCCAAACTTATAAAGTATGCTATGTAATATCTCATCAATATTTGATACACCAAAATAAAAAATTATTTTAAAAAATCTGTAATATACTGGGTGGCACGAAAGAAATAAAACCCATTTTCAAATTTTACTCATTACTCATCAAGATTTTGGCTACAAGTTACAAGCCATGACCCCACTTTGAAAAATTCTGCTGACCAACAAATGAATATTGGAGGATAAATACTTAGTTTTATAAAATTTGCATCAATTCAATCATAATATTTGAAATCTGTAAAACTTCGGAGTTAGGTAATCAATTCATCAGTAAAGTCCTAATTTTCAAAAGTGGGTCTCAACCAAGGTATAAGAACATAATCAGGTATAGTACCTAGCAGACGACACAAAAATATGACGTCACCACAACAACACATTCCTTGTTTGTGACCGAGCGGCTCATAATTCCTCGTATTTGCATGTTAATATCGAGAAATTTAAAGTCATTTTATAAGGGTTTCGTACAAAAGAAAAGCGAAAATGGTGATTGAACCTCAAAGTTGAACATATAGATATAATTCAGGTGTGTTTTAATTGTTCATTTCTTTTACTTATCTATAAAAAATAGGGTCTTGAACATATGCTACCTAGCAGCCTAAACTAGTGCTAGTTAACTGCTAAATTGTAGTTCCAATGAATAACAAATAAGGAAAAAAATAATGGAAATACAATTTAACCAATGCCTAGTTAGTAATTGATAAGAAAAAATTCAATTTAAAAGTGATTAAGTTTAAGTAGGTTTTTCCATGTTTCAAAGTGTGGTCAGAGTCGCCATTTTGAGTCACCCGGTGGTCACGTCAAACTATAGATTCAATCAGCTGATTAGCATACCCTATGTTACTGTATCCTGGGTCTCAACACTCCATTCCCAATTTAAATATTTCCATCTGTGGAGCAAATACTGCCTATTTGCCTAAGTAGGCTGTTATGCAGTGGTGTGAGCACTATTGGCTGGTAGCTATTTCCAGCCATATTTTATTGTATTTTGAACTTTTTGCAAGACACTGACAAACAGCACCATAGATTATTTTCTAGTAGCCAATACTTCAACAACATACTACTTAGGTATGTTCTACTTAAAAAAGAATATCATTATTAATCTAATCACTGTAATCTAGATTTTACAATTAAAATAATAATTTACCTAATACATACAAATAACAGATTCAGACATACTTCAAAAAGTCAATAATCAATAGTTTGGAGTGTTAATTCTCCCAATTATGTTGGTTTTATTTTTTGTACTTAAGTATTTTTATTTTAGGGTGTAGCTACTCTAAGCTTAATATTTTAATAAACTAAAATTAATGGAAACTTCATAATAAAGAGTATTTAGTTTGTAAAATTAATTTGTTGGCCTAAATAATTTTTGATAGTGGTTTTCAGACTATTATTTATAGCAATATTTGCTTAGAAGAATTAGTTCAAATTTTAGCACAAATAAATATTTTGAAATTAAATGTTGAATTATCAATATAACAACAAACTTTTGGACATAACCCAGTATGTAATTGGTCCACAAGAACCCACTTGCATTTTCAAAAAGCTAAAAAAGAAATCCAATAGCTTATTTCCAATTTAATTAATAGTAAACATTAATTAATGATAAACATAAGCATTAATAGTAAGCATAAGAATTAATAGCTGGAAATCCACCGACGTTGCTGGAATATTATTTTCAAAAGGGAAAAACTATATTTAACTGTGAAAGAAACAAAAAAGTGACTAGGTAAGTAGCTAGGTTAAAACTTAAAAGTAAATAATAACTAGTATCCTTTGGCTACACTGCAAGACTTGGTAAAGTGTTCAAGAAATCCTCTAGTTTGCTTTCTGTTCTCAGTAAATTGTAAAATACATGTAAATATAAGAAAATTAAACATTGTAAGTACAGAAAATGTTAAAAAATTCCCATGCTATCATACTCTTGGTCTATGTAGTAAGTAATCAACTTTAGCTAATGCCCATCAGTCTTAACTATTCTTCAAAGGCTGGAGAAAAGACCAAGATATTATGGTAACAAGTTGATAGATTCTGCCCACATCTCAGTCTGCAATATATAGGACATTCTCAACATTTCCTGTGACAACAATCCTTAATATGAATTAATAATCATATCCCCCTATACTAATTATATTTAGCTACATGTATTTTTACTATTTTACATTATCAAGTCGAGAACAAATAGCAAAATAAGAGGTAAAGATTTCTTGGAGAACAGTTTACCAGTTCGTACAGTATGGGAATCTGCCAAGACAGGCCATTAGAGAACTATAAAGTGTTCAAAAATAAATCCTCTATTTAGGCTTCTGTTCTCAGTAAACTACATGTAAATATAGTAGAAAATTAGAGATTGTTCACACAGAATTTCAGAAAATCTTAAAAATGTCCCATTTTCTGCTAACTGACTGGGAATCTGCTGATAAGCTGAGCTTAATAGCATGAGCTCAACTTCACATCAAATTAAAATATCTGAAAGTCAGGAGACCCTGAAGTCACTGAAAGAAGCTACATTATGCAGAATGGGCTAGGATATCTGAAATTTTTGGGTTATAAATAACAGCCTTAACTCTGCTTAGATATTGATAATAGCTGTATTAGGTACATAAATTAAATTTATAATACCAAGTTGTTTTTACAAAATTACAGATAGTGCCTAGAAACCTACCTATATAATTTAGCTACACTATGAATATTTAATAATGAAACAAGAAACAGATAATTGGATACTACTCATCCTGAGTCATCCAGACATTTTGCAAAAGTCTGGTCATTTTGGAGACAGATTTGAAAATCTTTGAGACAGATTTACCACACTTTACAGACTGGTTACTCATACACTCATACTAGGTCCTACCTACTCCACTAACTGCAGCTCCAGGTAAAATAGTAATTCTCATAAACTCTCTACCTACTTGTCCCTTCAAGATTTAAGACTCCAGCCTCCAGGTAATAAAGCATGTCCAATTTTGAGCCCTGCGATTGCAAATGGAGAGAAATATCTAATTTTCTCTTATGCTACACTACATTTAAAATGTTATTTTGGGGAGATTTAATGATAATTTGGTCATTTTGGAGAGAAATTTGGTGATTTTTGAAGAGAAATGGAGAGACAAATGGAGAGTTTATTAAACAAAGAGATATACTATTTTACTATGGTCTTAAGCTAGCCTGAGCTAGGCTCAAATTGTCATAAATTCTACCATAAAAAACATTGTATGATCGTACTAATTGTAGGACTACCCAGAGGCAAGAATAACTAGGAGAAATGTCTACTGCCTGAACCAGACTGCATTTTATGGTAAATTCCGCTGACATGTCGGGTGTAATTTTGCCCTCTTTGAAAATAAAATTCTAGCTAAGTTGGTGGATTTCTAGCTCTTGCTGCTCTGTATTCCTAACTATGTAACCATTAATCTTCACTTTTTAGTAGAAAATCAGCCTAATTTTTGGAAATTGTTGGTGTATTTTTTCAACTTTTAGAAAAAGTCAGTGGAATTTTGTGTACCAAATACAGATTGATATCTACATTTGCAATGAAGGCCCGAAGTTCTTAATTTGCTCAAAATAATTGTCATTAACCCACAAATAAAATAGCAAGAATGGACATCCAAATCATCCATATTTCAGAGGCTGGTAAATTGTAAGCCAATTTGGCTCATTTTTCTTTTTTTGAAGATTTCAAGCCAAAAATTAACATTGGAAGTTGGAACATAGGAATTAATTCATAATTTTAAGCCAATTATGAATAGGTATCTGATTTTATCTTTTGAAATATTATCATGGATAGACATAAGTTTTAATAGGTACTAGTCAGTGAGCCACAAGGTAGTTAGTACCTGGGGCTGGGGTTTATATAAAAGTTTATTAACTGGCCCGGCTAGTCTGTATTTGGTCCACAAAATTCCACTGACTTTCTGAAAAAGCTGAAAAAATCCACCATAAATTTCCAGTAATTTGGCTGATCCACCAACATTTTAGTGATTTTACACATTTTTCCACCGAAAATTAATGATAATATAGGAATAAATAGCTAAAAATCCACCAACTTTGCTAGAAAACTTCCACCGACATGTCAGAGGAATTTACCATAAAATACAGACTCCATGTATAAGAGCATGTCAGTTAAAGCCAATTAATTAGCTTATATTTGAAATGGTCAAATCTCAGATATGTCTAATTGGCTTTAAATTTTGAATTAATTCCTTTTTTCCCATGTTAATTTTGGCTTGAAATCTTCAAAAAATGAGCCAAATTGGCTTGGTTCATATTTTTTATTGAATTTTGGCTCAAAAATTGGCTTACAATTTTCCAGCCTCTGAAGAAACATGGTAACAGACTGGTAACTGGGTCCTACTGAACTAGTAGGTATCTCTCAACTTAACTAGAGTCTAGTCTGTCTAGAGAGCTCAGAAAGGCAGGTAACCTACATAGTATATACTAGCCATGTTTTAGAGTAGGTAGGTATGTCAGTTAAAGCCAACTATATAATTGTCTTAGATTTCAAAAGGTCAATACCTACTCAGATAAGTAGGTATACCTAGGTACCTAATTGGCATACAATTTTAAATTATTTCTTATGTTCCTATGTTAATTTTGGCTTGAAATCTACAAAATAAATTAAATTGGCTTAGCTCGGAATTTTTGTGAAATTTTTTGGCTCTAAAATTGGCTTAGGTACCTACCTACAATTTTCAAGCCTCTGAAACATGACATACCTAGGTAATAGCTACCTATATACCTTCCTACTATTTTGTAATTTTAGCTTATAAGCCATAGCTAAGTGGTACTTCAGGATATAAAACAAATTAAACTACCAACCTAATTAGGTAGATTGGCTTAGCCCAGGTACATTTTCAAACTCAAAATATCAAAAGACGACTTACCTGATGAAGAGGTTTTGTTATACAAACATATTTCGAGCGGATTCTCAATGTTAATGAGTTTTTGGACCTAGATTTACAATTTAAACTAGGTATAGGTATTTCTAATTTCAAATCTCTACAGTGTAACAGATCTAAAGCACAATAGAATGGTCTTGATATTCGTGCCGAATTAGGCGGTAATAAAGGGTTGAGAAACAAAAGCTAAGCGTAATGATTGGTATACAGTTTCAAACCCTTTCTAAAAACTGTTTGTAGATTCCAGTATCTTCAAACAGATTTAATTGTTTGAGAAATAGTTCGGCTAAGTGTTTTATACTATATTCAGATTCACAGCATAAGCTGTATCTACTCCAAATATATTTCAAGGAACTGAATGAATTTATCAATAAATACATAGGTAGTTTTAAAATTAATAAAAATATTATTTTTTATACCTAATGGTTTATTGATATTCCTGATTCAATTTACGTACTTTTCATCGAATGAATCATTCTTTCCGGACTAAACCTATACTTTTTTATTACATGAATAGTTATTACAATTCATTATCCATAATTATTGTATATATACACTCCCTTAAATAACATTGCAATAATTAGCTATATATATACTTCGTTTTCTATGCCTGCGCTTCGTTTTCTATGCAATGGGATGCGGTTAAGAGACTCTTGTTTGCCGCTAACTTCAACCGTTTTACGTGAGTGTTAAGCGCTTAGCACATCAAGATTGTATCTGTTTTCACTGGTGCTAAGCGCTTAAGAGACTTTACCTTGAGCAACCCGATTTTTGCGGTTAAGAGACTTTGGCTTGTGGCCCTTCATATGTAATAATGCGTTATTTAACCATTAATGATCCATTTAGACGTCTTCTGTTCTCTTGGTACTTCTGTTGTCAGGTATGAAACTACAAACAGCAATCCACCCAATAATCAGCATTTACGACCAATTTTGAAGGAAAATTTTACTCGGCCATAGTATTTACAAGGGACTTCAGCATATTCTGAGAGTTGTTGAGCACTCCCACGTAGCTACAACGATTACAGGAAAGTTCAACGCCCTCAATTCACGTCCGGAAAGTCCACTGCACTCAATTCACCGCATGGAAATTTCACCGCAACTCATTTCACCGCATATAAGTCAATTTAATTTCAAGTTATTTTTATTGATATTTATTTTTCATTAAGGTTTATATGTAAAAGATTTTACAACTGGATGCATTTATTATAATGGATAGAAAAAATATTCAAATAATTATTACATTACGTCTAAAAAAACTCCTCATGAGTATCCATGGCAGTAAAATCACTACAAATAGCAAATATAAATACCAATAAGAAACAATGCATTATAATAATTAAAAATTAAAAAAAATAATTATGTGCAATGTCTCGTACATATTCTAGGACATCGAAACCAACACTATAGTCTTTGTAAACGAGCAGTTTCAGTGTAGACCTTCCTTCCCATATGGTTGGTATCCCACCAGCAACTAATTGTTCAATTTTGATTTCGGTTAGTTTTATGCTCTTGCTTGATGTTGTCAAAATTTTCTGAAGTCATTTGTTCAGTGAAAGACTTTTGGTCTAATTTCTTCAAAAAGAATATATACATCCCATATTTCTGTAGAATATTTGGGACACCTACGATGTCCTCATCTGTCTGGTCGTTTAAGCCACGTATCTTCGAGATAACCAAGGAATCTTGAGCCTCTGAAGGAAATGTACCACGCACACACAATATAACCAAATACTACTCAAAAATAAATTAATGTCGAAACAACAATCATCTATTAATTTATATTATTTCATATATTCTGAAATAATGTATTATTTGAATACCTTCAGTAATAATATATTGTTTAATACATATATTCATTAATATATATCATATTAAATATTCATGAATAAAATATATCTTCAATTTCATATTTTCAGTAATATTCATTTAATTTTAACGTACATCATTTCTATTTAGTTTATTATTATTGTTATAATATTTCATAT
Source organism: Caprella mutica (assembly GCA_947561585.1). Taxonomy (NCBI): domain Eukaryota; kingdom Metazoa; phylum Arthropoda; class Malacostraca; order Amphipoda; family Caprellidae; genus Caprella; species Caprella mutica. The sequence goes on along the minus strand of CANNZV010000327.1, from coordinate 328,371 downwards.
CATTGTTATATTTTATATTAAATTGTTTTTACGGTAAATTGAGTTACGACGAATTCAGTTGCGGAGAACTTTCCATGCGGTGAATTGAGTGCGGTGAACTTTCTGGCAGGGAATTGAGAGCGGTGAACTTTCTGCACACCTGTTACAAGGTGTCTTAATACAGGATGAAACTAGACTTTGTTTGCTTCAAGACTGTAAATTCTCAGACTGCTTTACCTGGGAATATCAAGCCTGGAAATACACATCAGAGAAAAATTAAGGCAGGGCCACTAATATTCTCCACCGTGATTGATGTAACAAAAATATTGTAAATGAATTTATGAGACATATGTACGATCGGGCTCCACTTAAATAGGAGATAAATAATGAGTAATTAAAGAGAATAAAAATTAGAAAATAATTCTCCTAACTTAATTTTTATTCATTACATTGTATTGTTTTTTTTTTAATTCAAATTACATTATATGATACTTAAAATGTTATGCGATTTAATTACTATTGTACGAAAATGCAATATTTTTATATAACATTTTTATTCCAATATAAATGTCTAGTATTGTTTTAGTTTTTTTTAGATATTTTCAACTTCTATTTATTTCTAATATTTATTGTTTTATTTAATGTTCATACGCTTAACTATGATCAAACATTATTTAAATATCTGATATAAATCAATAGCTTCAATATTCTTTTACTCAAGTTTTTCTCTTAAGAAACCGACAAATTCCCTTTACAATTTCTATCTCAATTTAGATGTTACACATAGTTAGCTTAGCCACGTGTTAATATGTTGTACCAACTCCTGGTATGTGAATACATGTTAACACAGTACAGAAAATATAACACTCTCAAACTATTGTTAGTACGATTACCTTATTGTAGGATACAAACAATTGTAAAATTCTCTTCCGTTGTGAGCACCGTTACTTTATTGTAAAAATACTCATATAATTATTGTAACATTTTCTTCTATTCTATCTTCTAAGTACCGTTACTTTACCCAAGCAATCCAAGTTAATGGGGCCCATGTTGGCACTAGGTGTACAAATCATATTGGTACTGTGTGGTTTTTTGCAAAATGGGCCAACATGGTGACAGCATGGGCTGTTATGTTGAAACCATCTTGGCCCAAGATGTTGCCAATATGATAATCAGTTTCAGCCATTTAATGTTGACACGTTATATAGTAATCAGATTGGGCCAATATAACAATTCCGTGGGATGGATTCGCCACATTGATCCAACCTTCTCCCAAGGTAACATTCCATGAGAATGGAAAACCACATTATCCCCATGTAATTTCTAGGTTACTTTTCAGTCTGTCATCTCTTGCCCATCTAACCATCTAGTGCCCATGTTGGCACAATGTGTCATGGTTGCTTGGGTAATGATAAAACAGAATCAAAATCACTGAGCCAAACTTAAGCCACGACATAACCTCTAAGATCTTCCTCTACGAAGGTTTTAATTACTATATAGCAGAAAAAAAAACAATGCAGGGATTGGAGGGGATTAAGAAATTAAAAGATAGAGCAGTGAGCTTCTGTATCTATGATACTGATAAAGATTTAGAATGCAGTGTATTGCTGTATCAAAGATACTATAAGCGAGTTAAGATGCAGTGTATTACTGTATCAAAAATACTACAAGCGAGTTAAGAATGTAGTGTATTGCTGTATCAAAGATACTATAAGCGAGTTAAGAATGCATTGTATTGCTGTATCAAAGATACTATAATCGAGTTAAGAATGCATTGTATTGCTGTATCAAAGATACAACAAGCGAGTTAAGATGCAGTGTATTGCTGTATCAAAGATACTACAAGCGAGTTAAGATGCATTGCATTTCTGTTTCTATCTCCCATTCACTCATTAATAGCCAGTACTAGTTCTCTAAGTACCTCAATCTAAAAACCTCAATCATTGATATTTTCATATTAGGAGAGAGATTTCACCATGTCAGTGCCACCTCCTGAAGTTTCTTGATGCTCAATTGCTGTGAAAATCTACGGGACTAAAGTTTCAGCATTCAATTTAGAATTCAATTATTTCTTGAAATTTCTTCTTCTCTCTCAAAAGTTCCGACATTGAAATATACAAATAGTATTACGGCTTGAGACACTCAAAGAAACTTTTCAACTGTGTGTTTCTGCGTCCTGACGTTTGTTTAGATATTTGTGTTATTTTTATAACGAAATAGTAATGCATTGGCTATATTAATAAAATATTATTTCTGATCATAAAAATGTAAAATTTTAAAAAGTTTACACCATAACACAGAAATAAAAGAGAAAGAGTAGTTAATAGAAAATGACACCCTGTATAACACATTATTTGTGATATAGGAAAATGAATTACTAAACCTTTCGGGAAAACTAAATTGATCAGAATAAATAAATTTGACTTCTTGTCTTTGTGGTAAGTTACGAATAATCGGATGTTCCTATTTTTTAGTTGTATAAGTATTTTGGGTACAAATAAAAATTAGTACTAAGTTTGATAATCATTCAATTAGTTAGTTCACAGGTCAACACCTGTCACTACTTACTAAATATTTTCTATAGTCCCTCATCCTCACTGTGCCTCTTTTCTCCAAAGTAATTAATAGAATATTTCACCCCAGGCGTTAATGTTGTCTTTTAAACTCCCTCATCTTTTTATATTAACACAGAAGATATCAACACTCTTCACAACTAAATCACAACTTGTGAGTCAAGTTATGATTATAGTTGCTGCTGTAGGTGATTCAACTACAGAGACAACTAACTTCATATATATTTAGCAAATATAACTGGAATGCAAGGACTAAATTCCTGATGATTCGACAGAAATTGCATGGGCACCGAGTTATAAATTTGGATAGGATTGTAAAGTATGTACTTTAATTTATTTGAGCATCTTAAATAAGCAGGTTATGATCAATGTGAATTAAAGTAACTCTTTAGATATACCATCCTGTGAAGTATATCAATAAATGATTTACCAATTAAATATTTGTTCTGAGCATTCAATATCAATTGAAGAGACATATCTCTCAATCCTCGTTATTCAGGTTACTGCAAGCAACTAAACTGCAAGAAGAGCATCTTACCTTTCTCCAAAAACACCTCCAGCTTTGCATTACGCATCCGTACTCCCTCACCTCTATTCCAGTCTGATGGTTCCCATTCCTGGAATACAAACGAATGGATTGAATAAGGTGTTAGATATTCATACCCTGAAACACTTTGCTTTATGGCTGCACAACTCACAAAATTCGATCTCATCTAGAGCCGTAAAAAAGCTAACTGAAGGGAGATTAAAAACTTTGGTGGTTTAGAAAATTGGAAGCCAACTCATTCTACATCTTGGAATGATTATTTAATGAAAGAAACTTTGTATGCTGATATAAGAAAAAATAGAGAACGTATGGGTTTAAATATAGCTTTAAATTAGGGAAGGAATGGGTTAAGATATAGCTTTAAAATAGGGAAGGAATGGGTTTAGATATAGCTTTAGAATAGGGAAGGAATGGGTTTAGATATAGCTTTAGAATAGGGAAGGTGCGTGTTTTGTATTTACCCGTGAATATGAAATAAAATATCTTCAAGAAGGAATTACAGAAAATTATTGCCATTATCATATATATGATTTGTTTAGTGAAGAGTTACAATAATCCAATTGTTATCGAGCTAGACAGTAGACAATTACCATAATTTGACATTAACAGTAAACTTTTTCACAATACTTATTTGAAATAATTATTATTATAATTAATTACCAAATTCTGGGACAATTATCTTTTTTCATTCATTTAATTTTATTAATAAGGTGACGATTTCATTTATGTTAGTTGTTTGTGGTTACCAGTTCACTGGTGCGGAAAGTAATGTTTTTCTATCACGTTATTCCTTAGCTCCCTACGTGCAGTATCTTTTGTAGTAGAAACTTTTTCATTAGTTGTGAAATTGTTCCCTATCTTCCATATAATAATGTGATTTTTCAGAGAATATTTTGTTCAATATTGAATATTTATTTAAATTACTAAATATTTTAAATAAAATAAGGTTTTCAATGTTTTATAAATTCATGTCGTCTAAAATAACCTTTAACGATGAATATATTACGTATGTTATCCTAAAATTTCAAAATTTCAGACGTTTTAGACGATAATAATGTCCTGCGAAAGACGCTAGACTGAAAGAGGTTTTAATTTGGAATAAATTACGTTTGTAATTCCGTTGACTCGTTTATCACAGTTGCTAGATGGTATTTTCACCATCTAAAATAATCATCATTCGAAACTGACGATGGATGAACACCATCAAAGGATTTAGCGTCTCAATAAATAATAAAACTACGACAATCTTCAGGTCTACCGAAACAGGGCAATTGACGGAAAGGGATTTGTCTGAACTGTGGAGGTGGAATTTGAATTTTGTGTCCGAAATGCGATCGAAATCATATGAGAAAACAAGAGAAGTGAAATGACTTCGGAAAACTGAAATACGGACATATTGTGATGGTTGGGGGATAACTACAACATATCTATCTATCTAATAACTTATATTTTCATATTTACGCAACATTGAAGGATTATAGTTTCAGATAAAAGAAGTTATTGGAATGACTTTATGTATAATTGTGATTCTGCAATATGAAATATATTTGTTTGACTGCTATTCCAATTAATAAAATGTATTTAAAGCAGTTACCAAATATACAATTTATAAATAGGGACAGCACTGTGACTGCACACTATAAGGTGTCTCTACAGTGACTACACATTGACTTGACAGTGACTGCACACTATAAGGTGTCTCTACAGTGACTACACATGGACTTGACAGTGACTGCACACTATAAGGTGTCTCTACAGTGACTACACATTGACTTGACAGTGACTGCACACTATAAGGTGTCTCTACAGTGGCTACACATGGACTTGACAGTGACTGCACACTATAAGGTGTCTCTACAGTGACTACACATGGACTTGACAGTGACAGCACACTATAAGGTGCTTCTACAGTGACTACACAGGGACTTGACAGTGACTTCACTCTATAAGGTGTCTCTACAGTGACTACACAGGGACTTGACAGTGACTGCACAAATCGTTAGTATGACAAACGAGTTCAGCAAAATTTTAGTTTGTCATTGCAAATCCCAATTAGGAATTGAATATTCAACTCAAAATGTTAAACATTAAAAGAGATAAGTTGAATAGTTTACATTAACATGAAAAGGGAATAAATAATAATCATGAAAGTAGTTAACAAATTTTTTAATAAATATTTTATAAAATTCGGAAACCCTATTAAAATGAGTGAATTAATATATATTTCTGTTAACCCTATTTATTATTTTCACAATCCCTTTTGTTTACGAAATATTAACTGATAGCACCTACTTTTGTTTTATAAGAATACAATTCGTAATCTATCCCCACCTTCCCACACTGTAACTGTCATGTATCCATCCTATCATCCATTCACTGTACCACATATCTGATGTATCCATTCCGTCACTTGGATACCCCACCATCTATCCCCAAAATGAAATCACACTGTACCATATGTCTGATGTATCCATTCTGTCACTTGGATACTCCTCCATCTATCCCCAAATGAAATCACACTGTACCATATGTCTGATGTATCCATTCCGTCACTTGGATACCCCTCCATCTATCCCCAAAATGAAATCACACTGTACCATATGTCTGATGTATCCATTCTGTCACTTGGATACTCCTCCATCTATCCCCAAATGAAATCACACTGTACCATATGTCTGATGTATCCATTCCGTCACTTGGATACCCCTCCATCTATCCCCAAATGAAATCACACTGTACCATATGTCTGATGTATCCATTCCCTCACTTGGATACCCCTCCATCTATCCCCAAATGAAATCACACTGTACCATATGTCTGATGTATCCATTCCGTCACTTGGATACCCCTCCATCTATCCCCAAATGAAATCACACTGTACCATATGTCTGATGTATCCATTCTGTCACTTGGATACTCCTCCATCTATCCCCAAATGAGATCACACTGTACCATATGTCTGATGTATCCATTCCGTCACTTGGATACCCCTCCATCTATCCCCAAATGAAATCACACTGTACCATATGTCTGATGTATCCATTCTGTCAATTGGATACCCCTGCATCTATCCCAAATGAAGACTCACTGCCGATACTTCACCACTGACATCTAGTCTCTGGTAAAATATTTCCTAGTCTACGTGATAAATACGCCATGCCTCGCACATGATACGATGGACATTCTACTCCTGTTCTACCCCCCCCCCCCAGTGATTTAACAAGGCTAGAGTGACAGTTACAAGATGGACAGTGATACATAAAACTAATATGTATTTCGGTGAATGGTCAGGTACGACGTAAATTTCGAATGCAAATTTTACCAGGTTATCATTTATAGAAGGGGCTTCAAGATATGAAACATATTCAGTGTAGAGAGATGCAATGTGATTGTTAAGAACGAACCACATTCTCAACAATTGAAATCTAAATATATCATGTTATTATTCACTAGTAATATAATTATTAATCCTAATATCATTTTTCAGTATTTCAATTATTAACAGTCGCAATTTTTCAGATGTTTTTGTGGTACTTAAATTCAAGGTAAAAGAATTGTATTCTTGATTAAGTTAGATCTTGCTCACAAGACTATGCACAATCCTTTATTACTTTTAAAAGATAAAACGACAATTATAATACAATAGTTAGATATAAGTGATGCAAGCAAGGGATCTAGGCTGATTTTCCGAAAACGAATTGGCCGAAACCAAATTTGCCGAAAACTAATTTTCCGAAACGGATTTTCCGAATACGTTTTTTCCGAATCCCAAATTGGCCGAAAACGGATTTACCGAAATACAGATTTGCCGAAGGACAAATTTTCCGAAAGACGAATTTGTCGAAAATCAAATTTAATGTATTTAAAAATAATATTCTTTGTAGTTTTAATCATAAAAAAACATTTCTTATATGAGTTTGACATTACTATTGCAATATAAATATGTAATTCACTAATTCGGTATCATTTTGCTAAATTCATATATCTAACTGTATATATTAAATATTAATATGTATATGGCATTAGTAAGAAAGAATTGATAGAAATCACATTTTTTACTTGAAATAAATTTATTCATGCAAGTGACACTATCGGTAAAGCTAGAGGTATATTGAGAAGATATAAACATACCCAATTGTTATATTATTTATTACTAACAATTTATATTTTTAACGAAATAAATGGAACAAATATTAATAATGTCAGCCACAAAATACCTTCTGTATAGTATACTATTAACAACTGAATGAAAAATATGCAGTAAACATGGAATATTCACAAAAATGAATAAACACGCTAAAAACACACAATATTAAAACAACCAAACGCTAAAATGAAAGAAATGCAACATGCTCCCATATCTGATTGACTGATTCTGACTGAATAAAGCTTGAACGTCTTTAAAATAAGAAAGACAAAGAATAATTTAGTGGTACAAAGATTAACACAATGATTAACGAAGAGATAGAATAATAATATTAAAGGATCGTTTAGTGTAACTAAATAAGGGTTATGATTTCGATGTTTCGTTTCTTTTTCTGTAACTATTGTGTAATCTTACATTCTGTTTTAAATTTGTCTTTCGGCGAATCTTCACTTCGGCGAATCCGTTTTCGGACAAATTTGGCTTTCGGAAAATTCGTATTCTGAGAATCCGGTTCGGCGAATTAGGGTTCGGCAATTTAGTTTTCGGAGAATTTGGTTTCGGAAAATTGCTTTTCGGAAAAAACAGCCGGATACGTAAGCAAGATTCTTGCACAAATAACAAGATCAATTACTTTCCATTATTGTAAACTGAGTTCCATTTAATGTTCCTCAAAGAATAATCAACATCAAATGTTTTTTTTCCATCTTGTAAAGATTCAAAATAATATTTAGTTAACAGTTTTTCGAAGAGGATAACCTTCACTCAAAGGCGTGCAGGTAAGTCTTCTCACTATTAATATGGCGTCTCTAATTAATCCTATGTTCTTGATACTGATCCAGCTGTTCCGTTAGTTAACCAGAAAACTGTCTCCAATCTTACTGCGAAGTTTTCACGAACTCTTTGAATAAGTATTCTCGGTCGAGTGATTCTTATCATAAAGTTTGTGTTCTACTCTCAAACTGTATTACTAAAAGAAACTAAGATTACATTTGTTCAATTATTTAGAACAGGCGTTTTATTTTCCCTTCTATATACATAATTAGCCATTGTAAAATATTTAAATGGAAGCTAGAAGAATCATGTGAAGAGCAAACAGACCTTTTCTTTAAATTACGGCCAAGTTATATTTTAAATCTCTATTCCATTTAACGTTTACTCAACTAAGAACAATTAGAAGGGAAAGCTCGATATTGATTTTTAGTTCTCTTTCCAATGTAAATTTTAAGATGTTGATAAAATTACTTGATTATTTCCGAATCATGATATTTCAAGATAAAATACTATCAATATTTACCGTAATCGACAATAACAGACGATCTTCCGATGATAAATTACCAACTAGGGACACCAACTCTATCAGACGTCAAACGTTGGCGTTAGTGTTTGATAGCGACGTGAAGGAGCTGTCGTCACTATTGTACGTATTTCCTATCGGGTATGTACGTACATAGGATAGTTACGGACATTAATTCCCTGTGACGGAGTATGTTTTCTCGGGGGAAATTTACACCAACCTCTAAAGATTGATGATGGTGTGAAAAAATAAGTGAATGAAAATAACACCAAATGAATAACTATTTGGATTGCAGGGATAGAATGGATACTGAGACTGCATGGACAATTATATGGAAAGCTGGGACAGATGGATACTGAGACTTTATGGATAACTATTTGGATAGTACGGATAGAAAGATACTGAGACTGCATGCATAACTATTTGGATAAATGGGTACTGAGACTACATGGATAACTATATGGATAGGAGGGATAGACTGATACAAGGACTGCATGGATAACAACTATATGGGGAGCTTTGATAAATGGATACTGAGACTGCATGGATATTTATATGGAACCGTCCGATAACTAGGAAATTACCCCATTGGATTATGATGGATGTTGATATGTATTGTGTCATGTCAGCAATAGGGTGGAACGTTTTGTGTATAGTTTGTTTCAATAAAGCTATAGTGATAGAAATTTACACATAGGTGAAAAAGCAGAGTATGGGAAAATGTCACTCCAATTGGTGAACTTCTTTAGTCCCCGGGGGAGACAACTCTTCCTTAATCTAATTAGTGTCATTAAAGTGTAGTCAAACAAATTGTAACCATCTCACTTAATTACAGACTATATCACAATTGTATGTACACTGATGATGGATTTTAAATATTACGAAACATAAAATTTACTATAATTTTTTCCAATAGTACTCTTTTTTTTTATTGAATTTAGCTTCACTAGGAACAAACCATTTTAACTATTGTAAGGCTTTTTGTTAAATAAGACACCATATAGATTTCAGATGATAGTATCTCGTTACCTTTACTTATTAATATTCAAGTGAAATCCAGTGGTTCTTCCTTTTTACTAGTTGTAATCTTATAGGTAATTCAGAAATAGTGCTGTATTAAAATTGATAATATTTACAATGTCAATGGATTGATTTTTCACGCTAATAAGGTTTAACTCAAACAACTTTGAATGCAGAAAAGTATATTAACCAATTCTAATTTTAACAAGTTGAAGTTTTTTTCCAATAAAGATCAATTTAGTTAGAGAAATACAGGAGACTACAGAAGAGTAATTACATAACATTCATAACCAGTCTAGTATCTATACAATTATAGCTAGAGCTCCTATGGTTATAGTCAATACTCTTAAGTCTTCTGTTCATAGCTTTGCCTTCGAATGATGAGAAGAACCGAATTCAATTTGCATAATATGGAACCATACAGCAAATGGTCTTTGAAGTCGTACATGGAGTTGTTGACAGTTTATTGCTGGTCGTGTAATATACACAATTTCCATCAAATGACTCATTAGAATCCCATCTTGGATGATTCTTAGGCATAGGTACGCCTGTAGCCCACATGTAGGTGTCCCCGTTGTCAGTGGAGTTCAATCCGAGTCCTGCACTTATGATTACTGAAGAAAGATTAATTGCTTAGTTATTTTATCCATACGTACTTAATTATACGTTGATAGTACACATTCTATAAATTAAACTTATTTCTCTAATGAAACCTCAGAGATTGTGGATTACAGAAATGAACAAATATTCAATTACGCCGCTAGATGGCGTGAGCAAAGATTTAGTGACAAGTAACATGAACAAAAAAACTTCATGTTTTTACCTCTAAACAGGGTGACCCACCAGAATGTTTATCCAACTTCAAATTTGAATATTTCAACAACTATTGTAGGTACATTTTCCTTTCAAGTAACATTTTTATAATTGAACATTTATCCAAGTTTATTTTTCATAAAGTTTTATTGATTCTTGTGAATATAATAACGATATTAGTAATGGGTGGTAAAAATGGCCTTGCGCAAATGGTAAGAAAACGGACAATGAAGTGAGTTCGAACATCAAAAATATCCTTATTAGACAAAAACCCTATAATACAACAGAACTATTTACAGGTTTTAAGAATATTCATATAACTATTCCTTTTTTTAATAAAATATTGATAATATGGAGAAAAGTGTTTAAGTACAAATTTGATTAATTTCTCCTTACAGAAACATTTGTATTTTTTAAAAGGATCTGTTGTACAAACAAATTCAATACTGTTTTCAGGTCATACTATCATCTTGCGGTCAGAACGACATTTGTTAAAATTTTAATTTGTGCCTTGATTTTTGTACTTAAACACATTTCTCCATATTGTCACTATTTTATAAAAGTAATTATTATATGAATGCCCTTTAACCTGTAAATAAATCTGTTTTATTGATGGGTTTGTTATCTAATAAAGATAGTTTTAGTATTTGAAATTGTCTCATTGTCGGTTTTCTGATCATTTGCGCAAAGCCATTTTCACCACCCATTAATAAATTGGTTATCATTTTCACAAAAATGAACAAAACTTTATGAGAATTTAACTATTAAGGAAAAGAGGTTCAATTAAGAAAATGTTACTTGAAAGAAAACTTTACCTAAGTACAATAGTTGTTGTAATATACAAATTTAAAGTTGAGTTAGCATTTTAGTTGGTCACCCTGTATAGATGGCGTAATATATTATTATACTATTCAATAAGTGTAGTAAATATGATATAGTTCAATATTATTTGAATTACACTGCGTTCGGTTTGATTATGCATGCCAAAATTTTCTATTTAAAAATAATAATTTTTACATTAAATTTCATTTTTACAGATCTATGTAAATGTGGTGAGTTAACTTTATCATTTGGATACCTAGAGTGCTATTTTTTCATTTTATAAACAAGCTCTGGCATCAATTTCAATTTTTTTGTTATGACAACCGTTCAGTTAGATTAAGCAAGCTGTCAATTTCAGACGGTATTCTGCAACCATGGATAAAAGAGCTGGCTTGAATAATGCGGCCCGTGCTAGAATCACTTCCCTGCTTGGTGAAGGTAAAGGTACACTTGAAATTTCAAGAATTATGGGCAGGGATCATCGTACAATAAAGTCCTTCGTGTTTTCCGGGAAAACTGGCAGAAAAACGCGGGAAAGATCCCACTTAAAGAAGGTTTCACCAAGAGATCTCCGTAATTTGAAGCGAGAGATGGCGAGGAGTCCCAATGCGACCAGCAAATCAATTTTCGACGCTGCAGCTGCCCCTAAAGTGGGCAAAACGACGCGATGCAAGGCACTCCAATCCATCGGTAGGGTGAAGAGCCCCATCAAACGGCCACTTCTCAGCAAGAAACACAAGGCAAAGCGAGTTGAATGGGCAGAACGGTATTACAAGCTTAACTTCTCCAATGTTATCTTCACTGATGAATGTCGTGCAACCATGGACAGACCGGATGGCTGGGTGCGTGGTTGGGTCCTCGATCAACGTCAACCAAGGCTGAGGATGCGTCGCCAACAAGGAGGTGGTGGAGTAATGTTTTGGGCTGGCATTCAAGGCAGCGCAATTATTGGGCCATTCATGGTTCCTGAAGGAGTAAAAATCAATGCAAAAGCGTATTGCGAGCTTCTGGATAAGTTCCTTCTTCCATGGTTAGAGAACCAGCCACTGCTGAGAAGAAAAAAAAAATTTGTCAGCACGATAATGCTCCAGCACATAAAGCAAAGTTCAATGACAACTGGCTTAACAGTTACAGCTTCGGGAAGGAAAAGATAATGGTGTGGCCAGCAAATAGCCCGGATCTGAACCCCATCGAAAACCTTTGGGCAATAATCAAGAGGCGTGTTTATCAAGACGGGAGGCAATTTACAAGTACTGCTGAACTGTGGAGAGCAATACAAGATGCTGTTGCCACTGTAACTCCAGCTGAAATCAAGAAACTTACATCATCAGTTGATTCTCGGGTCATGAAGATCATCAAAACTGGTGGTAGCCATATTTCTTATTAATCACCTAAAATAAAACAGTTTTAGTCAACTTTCATGTTGTATTTGAATGTTTTTGGCATTATTAGTGCATCTTTAATTAAATAAAGATAAATTATTAACCTTGTTTATCATTTAAACCTTCAAAATTCGATTAAGTTAAACACTTGCATAATCTAGCTGAACGGATACCAAATCAAAAATGTCAATATATTGTTATTTTATGTTTATGAATTGTGAAATTAGTGTTTAAAGCATTAGAATTTTAAAAATACGTCTTCTAGTTTTGATATATCTGTTGACATCCAATGCATTGTGAATATTATTAATTTTATCATGAAAAAATCAATATGCATAATCAAGCCGAACGCAGTGTATATAATTGTTGCTCCTGAATAAGTTTCTTCGCATTCAATCAAATTATAATAAACCCGTAAAATGAGGGCTCATACAGATAATTATGTACAAGAATTAGTTATTAAATAATCGAACTAGATTACATGCTCTCGGTAGAGCGCATACCTTCGCCACCGCTTTAACCTGTTCTCTCTCAAAATTTGATTAACTGCTAACTGGATAATAACCAATCGTCCCACCAAGTTTCATTATATATGTTTAAATAATTTTTTGAGTTATTGAATTGTAAATGATCTTGACCTTGACCTTTGACTGGATAACTCCCAAAATTCTACCAGATGGTTCCTGGACATTGGCCAATTGTACCATGAAATTTCAGACAATTTGTTGGAATAATTTTTGATTTATTGAGTTACAAATGGCCTTGAACTTGATCTGTGACCTTTGACTCAATTGCTTCCAAAATCTAACAAAATGGCTCCTGTATATTGACCAATCGTCCCACCAAGTTTCATGCAATATGGTTTATTAGTGTTCGAGTTATATAAGTCCATGACCTTGACCTTTGACTCAATTGCTTCCAAAATCTAACAAAATGGTTCCTGTATATGGACCAATCGTCCCACCAAGTTTCATGCAATATGGTTTATTAGTTTTCGAGTTATATAAGTCCATGACCTTGACCTTTGACCGGGTCACTCTCAAAATTTTACCTGCAGGTCACTGGACATAGACCAATCGTTTCATCAAATTTCAGGCAATTTGGTTTGACAGTTTTTCAGTTATGCGAATAACAATATGATAAATAAATAAATAAATAAATATACCACGGCTAAAATATGACCTTCCGCATTCTGTGAAGGTAATAACGACACAAAAATATTGTAATATTATTAAGATTTTATTTTAGAGATTCACCGCATCAACTTGTGGTGCTGCGATAGCTTTATTGAAAACCTTTGAAACTGAACGTTAAAGTCAAGTCACTTCTATTTAGAGTTGATATTACCCAAAATTCAACAAAAGATAATATAAATAGATACTACAAATATTCGATAACTATATTATAATAATTGTTCTGTACCTAGCCAGGTTTCGATTGTAAGTGTGATTGACTCACTCTAATTTTGTTTGTAAAAAATTGCACTCGGTAGGTGACGCTAACTCGGGAATTAATTGAATACTATTTTTCAATGATGGTTTCATTAAATCATCGAACTACATTTTATATCTTTAATCTCTCTTTATTATTTTATTATCAAGAGAGAAAATGTCTGATCTTTCAAATGTTCACTACCCTTTTGAAAAAAATATACTAGCATATTAATAAAGCGCTATTTTTAATATGAATTTGGTACTAAGCTGTGCAATGATAATGAAAATTTTGATAAACTTCAAATTATAGAAAATTATATTGGTACCTACTATCAAAAACTTCAATAAAAAAATATAAGTATTTGGATATTGTTTCGACGGATTTTTTGCTGCTGATGCAAGGAGGAAATGTCTTTGACTAAATTTCGATTCGAAATAGCATTTTACAGTTCGTAAAATCTCTATTCTCTATACCTACTTCTTGTAATTTTCAAATAAAGTAATCTAGTATTTAAATGAAATTTCATGCAAAACTTTGGTACCTAATTTTAAGAGGAAAACAATGAATATTACCATCAACATCGACTAGAAATTGCGAAATGCTTGATTCATCTTTTGGTGCACAGGGCTGAGTTCCGTATTTCTGACATGTAGCGTAGTGGTCTTCAAGGTCATAATATTGGAAGAAATCCATCAGGTGGTAGCGACCTTCAAATGTGCCTAATACATAGAAGTGGTCATAGCAGGTATCCTTATTTTTTTCTGTAATTTAGGAAAATAAATTTATGTGCGGAATAAAGGTTATACGGTGGAAACTGAACAAAGCAAATTATATAACAGTGAAATGAAACCAAAAAATATTGTATTGAACAGGGTCAGGAATATAGAGTTCTGTGGAACAAATAACAGATGCAATCGATTGGAATAACTTTAATTATTATGTATAAATGTTCCGCACTTTTACATTAGATCAATTTTTTGTGCAGTAATTAGTTGTAGACAGTTGTAAACTTTTTCGTTTTATGAACCTACTGTTGCCTTCATTGTAGTATTCATAGTGATGAAAAAATAACCACTATGACAGAAATCATATGTTTGAAAACATCATTTTAGAATATCACATGATCTTAAATTTTTGAGACAGTATGAATATTTTCATATTGAAAATATTGAAATATTGAATGCATTGTGACCTTACTCAAATAGTTGACGCATCTTCCAGTTATACATGATACGGTCCAATCATAATTGCAAACAAATCCATCAACCGTATAATTTTCTGGAACCGTTGGGGTATCTGAAATTTTTTTGAAAATGTAAAAACACGTATTTACAAAAATTAGTGAGTAAATTGGAAATACATTATACAATATTTGATACAATGAACTTAAATTGAATTGATTTAGTTCATTTAGCACTTCTTGAAGAAAGAGATAGTGATAATATACCAGCCTGTGAAGTTTGAAACTATAAGAATCTGGTCTAATTTAAGTACTGGACATTGTATCTACTGAATTTCTTGATCATGTTTCGTCGCTTGTTTCAATTACTATCTGGGTCACACAGTAATGCTTACATTATTACTATTGTAACAGAGGCCGTGTCAGTCGTTCTGTCGGTCACAAATTATTGGATACGAATATGGAAATTCATTCAATGTTTTCATCAATACATGTTGCAACAATGTTTCATTTTGAACCATTATGAATAAATACGTAGTGCAGGAACATAGTCACACTGTTGGTATAATTTAAATTTTCAGTATAATTCTTCACAATGGAGAACTTAAATGATGAAGCAGTTATAAAGTATTAATAACTACAGTCTTGTATGCGATTTTGGTTCTTAATGTGTGATATGTACGTTTCAAAGTGTTATTATTTCCTTTAGTGCAATGACGAGTGTTGATCTAGATCCTAGTCCCTAGGGATTTTTGTAGGCTCTAAACATTAGATATAATATTCACATCATTATTGTACAGTGTTCAATTCTTCGGAGAATCAAATGATTGATTCATTTTTACCCTAATTTTTAAACAAAAAATAAGGTTCTAGGTAAATTGATCGAAAATAATTGCTCGAAAAACAATTGCTCGAAAAAACAATTACTCGAATGAACAATAAGGTGGAGCTTTTTTTCAACTTAACTTTTTAGAGTTAGGTTTCACATTAGGGGGGAAAGTTGTGGAACTGCATATAAACGATGTGTGCAAACTTTCAGACCCCAAGGTTGATTCTTTGAAGGTTCGAGGGTCGTTTGGAAATACGAAAAAATAGCATATAATTTAAAAAAAAATTTATTTATTGTTCTTAAAAGTCGAGATAGATTAATATCGTAATAATAACCCATTGAGAATACCTGACCAAAATTTCAAAGCTCTAATTTTTATCTTCATTGTTCGAGGCCATGGAAATTCCTCTTGTTAGAGGTAATTATAGAAGTAGAAGGGCTTGGTGATTACGTTTTCATCGATAAATCCTTATCCTTATGATATTCAAATGAGCCTCGAACAATGAAGATAATTAGATAGAGCTTTGAAATTTTGTTCAGGTTTTCTCAAAGGGTTATTATTACTAGAGCCCGGATTTCCAGTTCTTATGCTATAAACGCTATTTTGACCATAAAAATAAAGTTCTATAGCGTTTATAGCATTAACGCTACTTTGACTATAAAAGCTATTTTGACTAGAAATTAAAGGATAAAACTAGTTATTACGGTATAAACGACTATAAAACCTATGATAAACCATCCTTTAAATGCAAAATATATTTGTAACAGATTATGATATTATTGATAAATTAAATTTCATACAAGAGACATTTAAATTAGTATGCCATTTCATTCACATTTTATATAGCATTATTCCATAGAAAACGTACAAGCATAATTATTGGTAAATTATACTGAATTGAAAAATGAATAAATCACTACTCCATTCACTGCCTACAGTATAATGTTATGAACTTTTCTTTAATAAATGGAATGATACATGAAGATATGTCCAATAAAATAAATATATGGTTATTATTCATTGTGACAGATTAATTTCGATATTCGTGTAAATAAATAACTTTGAGCACACAGTTTTCTGCACGCCATTGTTGCTTTAGTTTTAAACTCCAAAAATGCCCAAAGTGAAACAACCCTAAATTGTTTTTTTTGAGTTGAAAAAAGTAGAAAGATGCTTTTCAAAATATAAAATAATTTTGAACGACAAGAGACTAAGCAAGACATCTGAAAATGTGTATAAAATGTTGGAAATTTCTTGTAATGATGTGTATCATTAAGATGTAGCATATTTATTATAATAAAAATTATTGTTACTGTATTTGTCATTTGGTTTGCGCTGTTCTATTTGAGTTTCTTGGTTAAATTTTCTCAGTTGGTTGTGACTTGGACAACATAGTTTTTTGGGTAAATATTGTTTAGTTTTCTTTCATTCTGTTAGTTTCTTGTAAAATGAAAGCTATCTATAAACTGTTTACTATTTATTAGACTCATAGTCTGATATATACGATATTATACGTACACAACTGCCACAAATGCTGCGTTAAGTTCTGTGAATAATAATTAAAAAATCAACTATGTATTAACAAATAAACAAGACTGGCATAGTTACTCTGAAATATAATTTCAAAAATTTTCTATAATGTAGATTAAAGAAAGGAATTGAATAAATTTTAGGACACACTCAGCTATTATAAGGACTTTTTTTTAGCGACTTTAAAACTCTTTTTTTAGAGCTATAAAAACTTTTTTTAAGCGCTATTTCGACTACTTTCTTTAGAACTATAAATCCGGGCTCTAATTATTACAATATTAATCTATCTTGACCTTTAAGAACAATATATATAAATATATATATATTTAAATAATATGCTATTTTTTCGTATATTCAAACGACCCTCGAACCTTCAAAGAATCGACCTAATGGTCTGAAAGTTTGCACACTTCGTTTTTATGCTGTTCTACAACTTTTCCCCCCTAACGTGAAACCCAACTTTAAAAAGTTGATAAAACGCTCCACCCTATTGAACAATTGCTCGAAAAACAATAGCTCGAATGAAAGATTGTTCGAATAAACAATTTCTCGAAAGACCATTGCTCGTACGAACAATTGACCGAATTAACATTTACGCGAATGACCAATTACTCGAAAAATAAATTGTTCACATTGTCCAAATTAATAAAAGTCTGTTAATTATGAAGTTGAAACACTTCAATTAGCTGCACCTAATTGTCCTTGTTTCTAATTAGTAATTTATACAGACTGTATTAATTTTTTTCATCGCTAATTACTATCAATCAAGATATTGTTTTTAGATTTTAATCTTCCTGGTTTTCTTATTTCAATTGAACAGGAATACTACAGCAATTTTCTGTACTTCAATTTTCAAATTTTTGTCAGTCAATAATTTCAATGGTCTCCGACGAGATATTTTGAGACTAGGTTAGGGTTGATAGGTTTTAGCAGCACGGGCTATGGGAACTGCCGATGACAGGAGGGAGCGGTTTTCCCCACACATTTAACATAACCTCTGGTAATCGTGTCACTTTTTAATTTTTCTCCTTTTGGTATACATTATCTGGTAAACTTTTCCTCTTATTTTACATTAAGCAAATGATTATTCGAAATTTGATTATTTGAGCAATTGTTAATTAGATTAAAATTGTCAGAAGTCAGAAAATTATGAAGTGAAATCTCTTCGATTAACTGCACCTAACCGTCCTTATTTCTAAGAAGTGATTGGTAATAACTGTATTTTATTTATTTCATATTTTCTGAGCGATTGACCATTCTAGCAATTGGTCATTCGAGTAATTGTTCAGTCGAACAAGTGTTCGTTCGAGCAATTGCTTTTGAGCATGTGTTTTTCGAGTAATTATTTTCGATCAAATGTCTTTCGAGCAATTTACCAGCTACCAAAAAAATAGCATCAAAAATCGAAAGCCTTGAAATGTAAGGGATACAGTAAGCTTTCGATGTGGAAATAACCTTGGAATATATGAGATGCTCATGAGTTAAAATCAAAAAGACATTTAAAACGTTGAATATTTTATAGAGTATCCAGCTGACTGGCTATAATATTAATGAAATATATTTTTTATTATGAGAGTACCTTCATCAACGTTCATATAAACCATTTGGGAATGATCTTTGCCACAGTAATCTGATCTCTCATAGATATCATCCGAAACTTGGCACATTTGCTCGTCAAACAGGAACATCCTGGACCCTGTAAAATAATGATCAGCTGTTAATTTGCATATCTTCCACCTGACAATAAGGTATTTATTCCGTGAATCCTTTCTCATAGTTTCATAAAACATCTCCAAAAATTCACCAAATATCTACACACTGTGTATACTTGGTATATATCTATGCTAACCTGAGGCTGCAGCTGCAGTTGCACACTCCTCAAAAGTCTGGGCCGTAGATATGTTTCTCCAGGAGGATAATTTATCCGCTACCTCATCACTACTTGCAATGTATTTCTCAAACCTGACGTCAGTACTGTTATAAATGACTGGTTCAATGGAAGAAATCGTGCAAGTCACTTGAGGCTTCGTATCAGAGGGAACCTCTCCTTCACCAAGTATGGAGACCTGAAAAGTAGTGAAGTGTCATTGCTCAACAGATTTAGAAATAAAAACATAATCGCATCCTGTTACTTAGGGTTCTGGGTAAATTGATCAAAAACAATTGCTCGAAAGACAATTGCTTGAGAAGAATTGCTCAAAAAACAATTGCTCGAAAGAAAATTTCTCGAAAAACAATTGCTAGAACGAACAATTGACCGAATGAACAATTGCTCAAAGGACCAGTTTCTCGAACGATCAAATTGTTCAGTATTCAATTAGTTGAAAGCCAGTTAGTTATGAAGTTGCATCACTTCAATTAGCTTCACCTAACAACCCTGGTTTCGAATTACTAATTTATAATGACTGCATTTCATATTTTTTATCGTCATTTACTGTTTCTAAATTTTAATCTTCCTGGCTTTCTTCTTTTTATTGAACAGGAATGATGCAGCAATTTTTGGGTACAATAATTTTCTTTTTTTTTTGTCAGTCAATACTTTCACTGTGTTCTTACAAGATGTTCTTGGGGCTAGGTTAGGGTTGTTAGGTTTAAGAAACTCGGCTATGGGAACAGCCTATCCCAGGATGAAGAGAGGGGTTGTTCTCGACACACTTATCATAACCTCTGGTATTCGTGCTACTTGTTTTATTATTTTTTCCCTTCTCGGTAGCCATTATCTAGATGACTTTTCCTCTTCTTGTACCTCTAAATTGTTCATTCGAGCAGATGATTTTCGGGTAATTGACTTTCGAGCAATTATTCGTTCGAGCAACTGTTGATTTGAGTATTTTTTTTCGAGCAATTTACCGGCTACCGTTATTTAGTGCTATGATGTATTTCACTTATCAATTTCAGCGGTATTTAAAATTGTTTACAAATTTAATATTTTCTGGTTAGCTACATGCTGAACATTAATGTGGTATGCTAAGACATTTTCAACTATGAAGGTTCCGTTCGAATGCAGATGGAAATTCCTGGCAACTTTTGGTGATGTCTCCTATGTTAACAGATATAAATCTTTCATTTTATCGCAATTTAACAACTTCATGATAAGTTTTTATTGATTCAGAGACTATTGTGAATCAAAAAAAAAATTTATAATATTTTCAATACTCACCTCAGCCGAGAATTGACCTGGAAGAGAGAAGACATCTCTCACCTGAAACAAATCAATAAACTGATAATGGTAGAAAATACATGAAAACCATTATTATAAAATATAATGAACAATGTTCCTTTAATTTACAAAGAATAATGAGTAGCACTGATTATGTGTGCAAGAATGTAAAATTTAATTAATATTGAATAGAAAATAATAATGCCTATTTGCAATATTATTTTTCTTTTTATTTATATATAAAATTAGTACTGAAATCGGGCAATTTCAGTAACGTACTAAATTAACATGACTTGAAGTTAATCTGTTCTCCATGTAGTCGAGCTATGTCAACCGCTTCCCATGTGTGCAGCTTCCAAGAAGTTATGCCTACAGGATGAGCAGAAGCGGAACACAAACAGGGGCGTTCTAAAAGATGGATGGACGCCCCAGAGCGGCAAAGATATAAAATACAAAGGCTTTCCCATTATTTTAAGGCGAGGGTCTCCCATAGCCCGACCTACGCATAACCAACGAAACCCAAGATCCCGTCAAGATAAAATGAACATCCGTTTGAGTTCAATCCATCCAAATCCATGACCAGGTTGGTCTAGCAGAGTAGAGGAGGAGAGAAATCGTACGAACAGAAGAGGCAGAGGAACAGTGGAGCATAGAGGGAACAGAATGGCGAGGAGGATTGAGAAGAGAAGAAATAAGAGACAACAGACCACTCAGCACGAAAGAAATTATACCAATAACCACAGGTATAATATCGTCACATGGAAAACTGCAAGGGATATACATGCGTGTAACAAACAGGGAAAACTTAGAAACGTCATAGACTACTTCAGAAAAAGAGAATAGAACGTGGTCCTGATCTCGGGGGTTCAAGTGACAGAGGAAGGAGGATGAGAGAAGACGAAGAGCTAACTGCCATCATTCATTTAAGAAGAACTGGAATAATTCTCAGAAGAAGAGCCCTAGAGAAGTGGATTGAGCACGGTAAGAAAATGACACTTACAAAAGCCACAACAATCCATTGGAAATTAAAGTTAAAAATTCTAGTCTAGTTTCCATATACCAATTCATATGAAATTCTAACCCAAATGAGATGGAAATGTATCAAATAGACGTTGAGGGTAGGTAGAGGAGAGCAGATACCCAGAGTTTGTGGTCAATACGGGATCAGATCCTCGAATAAAGTGGGCATCGACCTACTCAACTGGTGTGAAGATCACAGACTAGAGTACTAAATATCTTCTATAACCAAAAGAACTGAGAAACGTGGAGACACTCAGCACATGGGACATGACATGAACTAGATGGATGCGTCATGAATGACACTTCCTGCCCATTCCATGTCACCTCAGTCCTACTTCTCCTCCTATCTCTCCTTCACTCCGACCTCCTCTCTCCAGTGGTAACAGTTGACTTAGAGACAGGCAGCAATAACAATGACATGGTCATTGTTACACCATTAGCGGTTAGAACTTCAAACGCATGTGAAAGACAAAGGAGTTCCATCACTGATGCTGAATCCAGCCCTTCCGGGCAGTCTCAAGAGCGTAAGAAGACGAGGAGGGCGTTCGAAGGTGATATACCGGACCCAAGTAGTCCACCATCAGAACCACCGTCGGGAAACGGCAAGTGACACGAATGAGCGGGCACCGGGTGGGGGGATTGCTCATGATCCTCCTAAATGCGCGCTCAATCAGGAACAAGTTCCTTGATTTTAGAGCAATGGTAGCCACGTCAAATTATGATGTGATAGCTGTTACTGAAACATGGCTCGATACCTGCCGTGGGGATTTTGATGGAGAGTACCATCTCCCCGGCTACGCCATGTTTCACAAAGATAGGGTGGGTCGTTTGGGTGGAGGAGTGCTGTTGTATGTGAAGAGCTACCTAACTGTGATTGTGGTGCGCTCAAAGTTCGTGGGAGTTGAGATTAGGGGTTGCACTCCTTCAGGGTGTTTGTAATGTACAGGTCTCCTCACTGCTTACGTGACTCTGACATGTCACTGTACAACGACTTACCAGAGCTAGTTCAGGGTAACACGGTGGTTGTATGGGATTTCAACTATCACCTGGATTGGAATTTGGGAGATACGGCCGCTGAGGGAATGCGGTTGATCGATTTTTCGAACGACTGCTTCTTTACTCAGATGGTGCGCGTTCCAACCAGAGGACGAAATAC
Source organism: Caprella mutica (assembly GCA_947561585.1). Lineage (NCBI taxonomy): Eukaryota > Metazoa > Arthropoda > Malacostraca > Amphipoda > Caprellidae > Caprella > Caprella mutica. Next base: position 305,484 of record CANNZV010000327.1, on the reverse strand, counting down.
TCTCGACCTCGTGTTCAACACTGAAGAAGAGATGGTGAGGAATGTGGAAGTAGATGAGTGACTTGAAGGTAGCGACCATGCGGCGGTTTCCTTCGAGGTTGTGGTGGGTTCTGACGGTGAGCGTTTTGGGTCCTGTCGTCGCCTCAACCTTCGATTGGCTAACTTCCCGCAGTTCCGTTGTGGCCTGCAGGAACTTCAACCTCAGCCTCACCCATCTGCTGAAGCCATGTGACAGCTATTCAGTAGAGACTTCAAGAAGATCCAAGCTAGGTGTATACCCTTCAAGAGGATCGGTGGGTCGGCCAGGGTAAAACCTTCGTGGTTCACCTTCGTTTTAGCTGAAGCGATTTCAGAGCGGAAGCGCCTGTATCGCGCTACATGGTCCGACTCGTCACCTCATGCTGCTAACCTCCTAGCCAAGCAGCGATGACTTTTCACACGACTTTTTCGTCAAGCCAAGGCTGGTGAGGAGCACATGGTTGCGCTTATGTGAATAGGCACAAGGTTAGGAAAACACTGGGGCCCTTGCAGTCCTCTAATGGACTCCTAGTGAGTGACAATCTTGGGATTGCACAGGAGTTCAATCAGTATTTCTCCAGTGTTTTCACTGTTGAGGATGCTTGATAACCCTTCCCTATCATCACGTATGAGGAGGATGAGCCACTGGAGGATGTTTCTGTAACTATCGATGAAGTTCTCGATAAGCTCAACCATTTGGACCCTTATTAGTCGCCTGGACCTGACCATTTCTTGCCTAATATAATGAAATCCGTTCGGAGTGCGTTGGCACCCCACTTGTGTCAAGTGTTCAGATCCTCAATGGAGAGTGGAGAATTTCCGCTTTATGGAGATCAGCGAACGTCTGACCCATCCATTAGAACGGCCCTGAGGATCAGGCTAGTAATTTCAGACCCGTTAGTCTGACTTCCATTCCGGGGAAGGTGTTTGGATCGGGATGAACTAGTAACTGATTCTCATCATGGGTTTAGAGCTGGAAGATCAAGCCTCACAAATTTGCTGGAATTCTACCACTCGGTCTTCGGTGCCTACGACAGGTCTGGGTCTGTGGATGTCGTGTACCTCGACTTCCAAAAGGTTTTGACAAAGTCCCACACCGGAGATTGATGGCTAAGGTACGAGCGCTCGACATCGTTGGCAAGGTGGCCGACTGGATTGAGGCATGGCTGTCGAATAGGAGGCAGAGAACTGCCATTGAGGGCACACCTTCTGATTGGTCACCAGTGACCAGCGGAGAGCCACAAGGATCAGTTCTAGGACCTCTGCTTTTCCTAATATACATAAACGACATAGACTCTGGGATCATTTCGAAGATGATCAAATTTGCCGACGATACCAATCTTGGTGTCGATGCTGCAAATCCTCAGGCTGTGGCTGAACTAAAGAGGGACTTGGCACGGATCGGGGAGTGATCGGAGCAGTGACAGATTTCATTCAACACGAGCAAGTGTAGTGTCTTGCATGTTGGTGTGCAGAACGCCCGCGCCACCTACAGTCTCCTTGGTTCGCCAGTTTCTCCTACGCATCAAGAGCTTGACCATGGAGAGGTTGTGACTTCCGAGTTTAAGTTTAATGCACAGTGTGTTGCTGCCGAGAGGAAAGCTCAAAAGATCCTAGGGTACATAAAGAGGGTCTTATACACGGTAATAGGCATACGGTGATGACCTTATACAAGTTGCTGGTTCTTCCACATTTGGAGTATGCCGTGCAGTTCTGGTCTCCCACGTACCGTTGTGACGTGGAGCGCCTTGAGCGAGTCCAGGCCAGGGCGACCAAATTGTTCCCAGAGATTAGGAACAAGGGTTACGATAGGCGGTTGCAAGACATCAACCTTCTGACTCTTGAGCAACGTCGACTCCGTGGACAATTGATCGAGACCTATAAGATCGTTAGGGTTCATAGTAACCTTGACCCCCGGCGATCTTCTCGTTCAATATGAACCCGACTCGGAACCATGGGTACAAACTGGATGTACTGCGGTTCCGCACAAATAAGTATCGGGACTTGTTGACCGTAAAGGTGTGTGGCGTTTGAAATGCCCTCCCTCGGGAGGTGGTCAACGCACCATCTGTCGAGTCATTCAAGAACCACCTGGACAAAATCATTCGCCGGCTAGCATAGTTTATGGTGTTCTACACCGTTCATCGGGACTTGCTGCTCTTGCGTTCTCCTTTGGCCGTGTTTCTGTGCCGATTGTAGCCTCCTCCGCCTCGATTGATTTAATCAGGTAGGGTGAGAAAGTGTTGATGGACAGCCTGGTGTGGGGATGTGGCTGGGGGAGTGCACCATGTGATGGTGGTGAGGCTGGGTGATTGGAGTGGTCCACTATTTTCTTCTTGCCGAAGCAGGATATTGCCCACTGAGTAACAAAACCCCAAGAGCCCCATAATGGTTTCGTGTATCCATATGCCTTTTTCCTTGAGTGTGCCCTGTACGCCTCTGCTGGATTGTCTACTGAGGTTGGGGGACATAACGGGTTGTTAGGTCACGGCCTCTGTGCATCATGTTTCCTAGGGTAAAAGGGTAAAATTCTTCACGACACTCAGTGGAATGTCGTTTAGTATATTTTTGACGTGGCATGGTCGTTATATTATTTTCTAACGATGCATCTCTGTTCTGGACTGACCGCAACTATGCTGTCTTGTCTCTGGGTCTCTAATCTTTTTGTAGTCTCCTCCGACTGCATTGTTTTAATGGGGTAGGGTGAAAACTTAGGAAGGGACAATCAAGTGTGAGACTTGGTGGTGAGATGGCTTATGTGGAAGTGAGAGGTCTGGGGCACTGGTGTTAGTATGGATTTTTTGACGGCGATCACAAACGTGTCACGTTCCGCCACTTATTACGGGCTTGCCTGTACTGCGTTCTTTTCTTCCTGTGTCGCTGATCCTAGTTGGAGCCTCCTCCGCCTTGGTTATCTAACTGGGGTAAGGTAACAAAGTGTGGTAGGGACAATCTGGTTAGGGGGCAAGGGCAGGAAGCAGGTAAAACGGGTGGGACCCTGGGCATAGGGACGATTTGTGGTTGTCTTTGGTTGCTGGAGATGTATCCCTTCCTATTGAGGAGAGAAACCCCGCATTCTTCCCGAGGCGGGAGAGGTATAGTTCGCATTACTGCCACTTTTCCTACCCCCCTCCACTCCTACCTTTATTGGGGTGTGTGAGTGTGTGCGAGTGAGTTTCGTGATCAGTGTGAGGCTGAACTAATCCAGGTAAACCCTGATCCCCAGAATGGTCTACTAGCTTCCTGTGTAGTTCCATGAATTCAGGTGGGGAGGGGGGGGGGTGATCTACTATGAATCTAAAACCCTGATTCTGCCGGTGGTGAAGCCCATGTATCAAGTTTCGACCTGGTAGATGGGAGGATTGAGATTGATTGAGGGTCTAAAGTGTGCACTTGCTGAACTGGGATTACCTTCGAATGGACGTATGGCGTCTTTTGTGTATTCCCTTTTCCTTGTGACTCCTTGTGACTCTTACCCTCCTATTTAATTCCGCCCTATCACTCCTCGTACCCCTACCTTGTGGCCCAGGGTTTGTGTGGATGGTACAAAGCTGTGCTTCCATTGCCGCCATCACCGCCCTTAGGCTCAACGAGCCATTGGTAGCTGCCAAAGCATGATCTGCAAATGGACCTTTACTCGTCTGTTGTTTACAGGAGACACTCCCTTGCTGGCAAGGAAAGGGGACACTTGTTGCTGTTGGTGGAGCTCCGGGATGCAAAACTTGCGCCACGCAACCTTCCCCTCCCAACACAGACTGGTGGGAGTTCAGTCGCTCTGAGGAAACCTCAGGCGAGATCCACTTCCGCCGACTTGGAGGCGTCCTGCCGTGGAAGGACTGAGAGAAGGTAAAAGAACCTCCCTCTCTAACCCTCTTCAACATCTTCCATCTAGCTGCCATGTGATGTACAGAGAAGCACCGACCAGAAGGAGAGACGGGTAGTTTCTTCTTAGGCACAGGCAACCGAGATAAAACGAATACAGAGACGCTAACCCATAATTACATCCATTCTATTTTCGCAGACGACACAACAGTGACAGGGACGAAAGATGAAATAGAGGAGGGGGTATCAAGCATAAAGATGAATATGAGTAGGTCTAAAAATAACATGAGTAGTCTACCATGAAAATTATTTTAGCCTTTTCTAAAAAAAACTCATCTTTCTTTACGGAGAAGACCCATTTCGAAAACGTCTTTTTATTTACGGTACAATTTTTTTAAATGTGAAATGGAATTTTAAGAAACTTTCGTTTGTGACATTTTTTTCGATAAAATGAATATTAAAATCTTTAGAATTTTTTGTTCAATTTTCATTTCTCTTGGTCTCAAATTGCAGATAATATTAGTGAGAAAGGTATTAGAGAATTCTATTGTGATTGAGATTCACATTCACCTGCAACAAACCGCATCAAAATTGATAGAAAATTGTAAAAATAAAATTATATTTGAAAAATTGTGATTATAATGAAACGCTCATAACTGCGTTTTGTTAATAGCAAACAATTTAAAATATATTTCTCTACTTCCCTAACAATTTCCAATCAATTTTGATGCAGTTATTCTGCATTAAAGGTTCTTTTTGCGCTTAATCTGATGGACTGTGCCTTTGTTTCAAGCTATGAGAGATTCATATTTCAATTGGTAATTTCTAAATTAGGTAATTTCGAAATATCTGATCTGAGGAAGAAATGGCATATCAAATTATTCATACCAATATTATCTACAATTATCTGATCTGACGGAGAAATGGCATATCAAATTATTCATACTAATATTATCTACGATTTGAGAGAAAAAAAAAGACATAAAATCAAAAAGTTGAAAAATTCATGAACCATTTTCTATGAATGTCTTAATATTCATTTTATCTAAAAAAATTTGGAAGCAAAAGGATCTTAAAATTCAATATTACATACCATGTCAAAATTTCAATATCATTTGACTAAATAAAAAAGATGGGTCAGAATTGGTACGATCCCCTTTCAACTAATAGCAGTAATAGTAAGAAAATCTGGACTTACAGTAGACGAGAGAGAAGTAGATGGTGGGAATTAGGGCAAACCATTTTAATAATTATTTAAGCACCTTGACACCTAAACCAGTATCTGAATTACCGAACTGTGGCATAAATATAAATATTCTATCTGATCCAGTTTACAATACGTGTCCTTTCGTCGCTATATCTATAGAGGAAGGTAATTCCTCAATCAACAGCTTCAAGGAAAGAGGTACATAGGGATGAAAAATCCCTCTCATTTTAGCCAGAATCGTGTTTTTTTAAACTCAGCATCATGTGCATTAATTTTTTTTAGCGTATCAATTTTCAATATGGAGCCTTAACATGAAATTTTTAAACTAGTATTTTTTAGATTCTGGAAGATTTTAATTCTTTTTGGAACCATCACCTTACAGTACTTTTTAATAATATTTTAGTAGGTTTCTAATTGTAATTTTTGAAAAATGTGAATAAAATATGTCTGATACAAATTATTTCAAATTATGAATAAGGTCATGTGTATACAAAATATATATATACGTAAACCCCAAGTTATATAAAAAATAGAATTGACGTAATAGAATAAATTACCAAATAAATTATTAGATAAATAGCACATAGAATGAATCACTGAACTTACCGTTAGTGAAAGGAAAAGAACAACTAAAACTCTCATCTTAGATAGGGTTAAATAAGCTGAACAAATGAAATAAGTAAGTTTGTATATCTGTTGTTTGTATATCTGTTGAATGAAAAAGATTGATTAATTTATATAACAGGAATAAATTTACAGAAGTTCCTAATTTGAATAATTAATTCACATCAACATTTTAGCCAATATCTCTGTGACTAAAGAGAGATATAACTTGTGATGCTAATATTTAAACTTCAAAGACATCAAAAGGTATGAAATTAAAGGCACATAAATAAGAAAATGAACGACTAATTACTGAACACCTGTAAGACTAAGACTCACACCATTCACCCACTGTACCTAACTTGCTAATGGAGTCACAGTCACACACCTCAACTTAAATACCTAATATTGCACCTGTGACTCACTCCAAGGAAGGTATAATAATGGCACTATATTGATTTATTCTCAATAAATGGAACAAATTCAGCTGAAATTAAAGGTTAATTTATCAGTACTATTCAGCTTGCTTGTGAATCGGGACCAAAAGAAGATGAACCAAATGAAGAGTTGATAATATGAAGTGATTATCATTCTAACGTGAAAGAGAACATTACGGAAATAAATATTTACAGAAATAAATATTTACAGAAATAAATATTTACATTCCTAATGTCATTCTCTCCTCTCGTGAGGTAAAACATTCCTAATGTCATTCTCTCCTCTCGTGAGGTAAAACATTCCTAATGTCATTCTCTCCTCTCGTGAGGTAAAACATTCCTAATGTCATTCTCTCCTCTCGTGAGGATAAATAATTACAATGAACTCATAATTGCAATAGTATATACCTACTCTATAATAGAGTAGGTATATACTATTGCAAGTCTCTATATTCACTAAATAATGCAATGGTAAATATTCTCTTTTCTCTCACTAGCTATAAATTTCTCTTGTCATTGATTCCCCCAATAAATTGGCATTAACTGACATTATTTTAAATTCTTTCAATAATTGGCTTTTTCGATAACAATTGAAGATAGTGAGCAAATGAGAACACTTGTTCACTTAGTCACCTGTCTGGACTTCATTTGAACACCTGTGAATAATGCAGGTGTGAAGAGAGGTTCATCCCTCCCTTGTCTCTGAAAATATTTAAAATTCTAGTTAATAGACTATTGTAAGCTCTATTAAATCAATTAACCGCATTTTAGACTATCTACACTAATAATTTCAAGTCCCAAATATTCTCTAAGCGGCACTAGGAGACAAATATCTTGAAACTCATTTCCCATCTTCTCATTCTCTCCTCACTCTAATATTTCTTCTCATTCTCTTCTCACTCTAATGTTTCTTCCATTCTTTCCTCACTCTAATATTTCTTCTCATTCTCTCCTCACTCTAATATTTCTTCTCATTCTCTTCTCACTCTAATGTTTCTTCTCATTCTCTCCTCACTCTAATATTTCTTCTCATTCTTTCCTCACTCTAATATTTCTTCTCATTCTCTCCTCACTCTAATGTTTCTCTCATTCTCTCCTCACTCTAATGTTTCTTCTCATTCTCTCCTCACTCTAATGTTTCTTCTCATTCTCTCCTCACTCTAATGTTTCTTCTCATTCTCTCATCACTCTAAAGTTTCTTCTCATTCTCTTCTCACTCTAATGTTTCTTCTTATTCTCTCCTCACTCTAATGTTTCTTCTCATTCTCTCCTCACTCTAATATTTCTTCTCATTCTCTTCTCACTCTAATGTTTCTTCTCATTCTCTCCTCACTCTAATATTTCTTCTCATTCTTTCCTCACTCTAATATTTCTTCTCATTCTCTCCTCACTCTAAAGTTTCTTCTCATTCTCTTCTCACTCTAATGTTTCGTCTCATTCTCTTCTCACTCTAATATTTCTTCTCATTCTCTCCTCACTCTAATGTTTCTCTCATTCTCTCCTCACTCTAATGTTTCTTCTCATTCTCTCCTCACTCTAATGTTTCTTCTCATTCTCTCCTCACTCTAATGTTTCTTCTCATTCTCTCCTCACTCTAAAGTTTCTTCTCATTCTCTTCTCACTCTAATGTTTCTTCTCATTCTCTTCTCACTCTATTGTTTCTTCTCATTTTCTTCTCACTCTAATGTTTCTTCTTATTCTCTCCTCACTCTAATGTCTCTTCTCATTCTCTTCTCACTCTAATATTTCTTCCCATTCTCTTCTCACTCTAATGTTTCTTCTCATTCTCTTCTCACTCTAATGTTTCTTCTCATTCTCTCCCCACTCTAATGTTTCTTCTCATTTTCTTCTCACTCTAATGTTTCTTCTCATTCTCTTCTCACTCTAATGTTTCTTCTCATTCTCTTCTCACTCTAATGTTTCTTCTCATTCTCTTCTCACCCTAATGTTTCTTCTCATTCTCTTCTCACTCTAATGTTTCTTCTCATTCCCTCCTCACTCTAAAGTTTCTTCTCATTCTCTTCTCACTCTAATGTTTCTTCTCATTCTCTCCTCACTCTAATGTTTCTTCTCATTCTCCCCTCACTCTAATGTTTCTTCTCATTCTCTTCTCACTCTAATATTTCTTCTTATTCTCTCCATACTGTAATGTTTCTTCTCATTCTTTTCTCACTCTAATGTTTCTTCTCATTCTCTTCTCACTCTAATGTTTCTTCTCATCCTCTTCTCACTCTAAAGTTACTTCTCATTCTCTCCTCACTCTAATATTTCTTCTCATTCTCTCTTCATTCTAATGTTACTTCTCATTCTCTCCTCACTCTAATATTTCTTCTCATTCTCTTCTCATTCTAATGTTTCTTCTCATTCTCTCCTCATTCTAATGTTTCTTCTTATTCTCTTCTCACTCTAATGTTTTTTCTCATTCTCTCCTCATTCTAATGTTTCTTCTCATTCTCTTCTCATCCTAATGTTTCTTCTCATTCTCTTCTCATCCTAATATTTCTTCTCATTCTCTCCCCACTCTAATGTTTCTTCTCATTCTCTCCTCACTCTAATGTTTCTTCTCATTCTCTTCTCATCCTAATGTTTCTTCTCATTCTCTTCTCACTCTAATGTTTCTCTCATTCTCTTCTCACTCTAATGTTTCTTCTCATTCTTTTCTCACTCTAATATTTCTTCTCATTCTCTCCTCACTCTAATGTTTCTTCTCATTCTCTTCTCATCCTAATGTTTCTTCTCATTCTCTTCTCACTCTAATGTTTCTCTCATTCTCTTCTCACTCTAATGTTTCTTCTCATTCTTTTCTCACTCTAATATTTCTCTCATTCTCTTCTCACTCTAATATTTCTTCTCATTCTCTCCCACTCTAATGTTTCTTCTCATTCTCTCCTCACTCTAATGTTTCTTCTCATTCTCTCCTCATCCTAATGTTTCTTCTCATTCTCTTCTCACTCTAATGTTTCTTCTCATTCTCCCCTCACTCTAATGTTTCTTCTCATTCTCTTCTCACTCTAATATTTCTTCTCATTCTCTCCATACTGTAATGTTTCTTCTCATTCTCTTCTCACTCTAATGTTTCTTCTCATTCTCTTCTCACTCTATTGTTTCTTCTCATTCTCTACTCACTCTAATGTTTCTTCTCATTCTCTCCTCACTCTAATGTTTCTTCTCATTCTCTTCTCATCCTAATGTTTCTTCTCATTCTCTTCTCACTCTAATGTTTCTCTCATTCTCTACTCACTCTAATGTTTCTTCTCATTCTCTCCTCATTCTAATGTTTCTTCTCATTCTCTTCTCACTCTAATGTTTCTTCTCATTCTCTCCTCACTCTAATATTTCTTCTCATTCTCTTCTCACTCTAATGTTTCTTCTCATTCTCTCATCACTCTAAAGTTTCTTCTCATTCTCTTCTCACTCTAATGTTTCTTCTTATTCTCTCCTCACTCTAATGTTTCTTCTCATTCTCTCCTCACTCTAATATTTCTTCTCATTCTCTTCTCACTCTAATGTTTCTTCTCATTCTCTCCTCACTCTAATATTTCTTCTCATTCTTTCCTCACTCTAATATTTCTTCTCATTCTCTCCTCACTCTAAAGTTTCTTCTCATTCTCTTCTCACTCTAATGTTTCGTCTCATTCTCTTCTCACTCTAATATTTCTTCTCATTCTCTCCTCACTCTAATGTTTCTCTCATTCTCTCCTCACTCTAATGTTTCTTCTCATTCTCTCCTCACTCTAATGTTTCTTCTCATTCTCTCCTCACTCTAATGTTTCTTCTCATTCTCTCCTCACTCTAAAGTTTCTTCTCATTCTCTTCTCACTCTAATGTTTCTTCTCATTCTCTTCTCACTCTATTGTTTCTTCTCATTTTCTTCTCACTCTAATGTTTCTTCTTATTCTCTCCTCACTCTAATGTCTCTTCTCATTCTCTTCTCACTCTAATATTTCTTCCCATTCTCTTCTCACTCTAATGTTTCTTCTCATTCTCTTCTCACTCTAATGTTTCTTCTCATTCTCTCCCCACTCTAATGTTTCTTCTCATTTTCTTCTCACTCTAATGTTTCTTCTCATTCTCTTCTCACTCTAATGTTTCTTCTCATTCTCTTCTCACTCTAATGTTTCTTCTCATTCTCTTCTCACCCTAATGTTTCTTCTCATTCTCTTCTCACTCTAATGTTTCTTCTCATTCCCTCCTCACTCTAAAGTTTCTTCTCATTCTCTTCTCACTCTAATGTTTCTTCTCATTCTCTCCTCACTCTAATGTTTCTTCTCATTCTCCCCTCACTCTAATGTTTCTTCTCATTCTCTTCTCACTCTAATATTTCTTCTTATTCTCTCCATACTGTAATGTTTCTTCTCATTCTTTTCTCACTCTAATGTTTCTTCTCATTCTCTTCTCACTCTAATGTTTCTTCTCATCCTCTTCTCACTCTAAAGTTACTTCTCATTCTCTCCTCACTCTAATATTTCTTCTCATTCTCTCTTCATTCTAATGTTACTTCTCATTCTCTCCTCACTCTAATATTTCTTCTCATTCTCTTCTCATTCTAATGTTTCTTCTCATTCTCTCCTCATTCTAATGTTTCTTCTTATTCTCTTCTCACTCTAATGTTTTTTCTCATTCTCTCCTCATTCTAATGTTTCTTCTCATTCTCTTCTCATCCTAATGTTTCTTCTCATTCTCTTCTCATCCTAATATTTCTTCTCATTCTCTCCCCACTCTAATGTTTCTTCTCATTCTCTCCTCACTCTAATGTTTCTTCTCATTCTCTTCTCATCCTAATGTTTCTTCTCATTCTCTTCTCACTCTAATGTTTCTCTCATTCTCTTCTCACTCTAATGTTTCTTCTCATTCTTTTCTCACTCTAATATTTCTTCTCATTCTCTCCTCACTCTAATGTTTCTTCTCATTCTCTTCTCATCCTAATGTTTCTTCTCATTCTCTTCTCACTCTAATGTTTCTCTCATTCTCTTCTCACTCTAATGTTTCTTCTCATTCTTTTCTCACTCTAATATTTCTCTCATTCTCTTCTCACTCTAATATTTCTTCTCATTCTCTCCCACTCTAATGTTTCTTCTCATTCTCTCCTCACTCTAATGTTTCTTCTCATTCTCTCCTCATCCTAATGTTTCTTCTCATTCTCTTCTCACTCTAATGTTTCTTCTCATTCTCCCCTCACTCTAATGTTTCTTCTCATTCTCTTCTCACTCTAATATTTCTTCTCATTCTCTCCATACTGTAATGTTTCTTCTCATTCTCTTCTCACTCTAATGTTTCTTCTCATTCTCTTCTCACTCTATTGTTTCTTCTCATTCTCTACTCACTCTAATGTTTCTTCTCATTCTCTCCTCACTCTAATGTTTCTTCTCATTCTCTTCTCATCCTAATGTTTCTTCTCATTCTCTTCTCACTCTAATGTTTCTCTCATTCTCTACTCACTCTAATGTTTCTTCTCATTCTCTCCTCATTCTAATGTTTCTTCTCATTCTCTTCTCACTCTAATGTTTCTTCTCATTCTCTCCTCACTCTAATATTTCTTCTCATTCTCTTCTCACTCTAATGTTTCTTCTCATTCTCTTCTCACTCTAATGTTTCTTCTCATTCTCTTCTCACTCTATTGTTTCTTCTCATTCTCTACTCACTCTAATGTTTCTTCTCATTCTCTCCTCGTTCTAATGTTTCTTCTCATTCTCTTCTCACTCTAATATTTCTCCTCATTCTCTTCTCACTCTAATGTTTCTTCTCATTCTCTTCTCACTCTAATGTTTCTTCTCATCCTCTTCTCACTCTAAAGAGTTACTTCTCATTCTCTCCTCACTTTAATATTTCTTCTCATTCTCTCTTCATTCTAATGTTACTTCTCATTCTCTCCTCACTCTAATATTTCTTCTCATTCTCTTCTCATTCTAATGTTTCTTCTCATTCTCTCCTCATTCTAATGTTTCTTCTTATTCTCTTCTCACTCTAATGTTTTTTCTCATTCTCTCCTCATTCTAATGTTTCTTCTCATTCTCTTCTCATCCTAATGTTTCTTCTCATTCTCTTCTCATCCTAATATTTCTTCTCATTCTTTCCCCACTCTAATGTTTCTTCTCATTCTCTCCTCACTCTAATGTTTCTTCTCATTCTCTTCTCATCCTAATGTTTCTTCTCATTCTCTTCTCACTCTAATGTTTCTCTCATTCTCTTCTCACTCTAATGTTTCTTCTCATTCTTTTCTCACTCTAATATTTCTTCTCATTCTCTCCTCACTCTAATGTTTCTTCTCATTCTCTTCTCATCCTAATGTTTCTTCTCATTCTCTTCTCACTCTAATGTTTCTCTCATTCTCTTCTCACTCTAATGTTTCTTCTCATTCTTTTCTCACTCTAATATTTCTCTCATTCTCTTCTCACTCTAATATTTCTTCTCATTATTTTCTCACTCTAATATTTCTTCTCATTCTCTTCTCACTCTTATACAGGGTGACAATTAAATACGGTAGAAAAGTAAACCTCAATGACTTCAACAATTTTATTTTCACAAAGAAAGATAAAGATTTATATGTAATTTTCAATATTAAAAATAGAGATCTTAAGAAACGTTCCTGCATTTCCTTAGCTACGCTTTGCCTGCATCACAGCGCGGAGAATGTCCACATTAATCTCTCTTATTTCTACCGATATTTAAAAGGAATGTGGGACTGTTGTAGTATACCTACTCTGTTCTTTATCGATTCTCTTGCAGTGCATCAATTGATTCTGAAGATCATCTCTCCTAATTTCTGGGAGGAGGAAATCTTCAATAATTTTGCTGGAACACTCCAAATTGTCTGTCACATCGTTTTCTTCTGTTTTTGGGCGATTTCCTAACCGATTGATTTCTAGAATTGGCGATGTAAACTTGCCCGCACGTTCTCCAAATCAAACATCTCCATTTATTTTCTTTGGGTGAATTTAAACAACTGTCCCATTCTGTGCAAGATCTTTACAACAAATTAAGAGGAGTAATTGATGACATAAATGTGGCCACTCTCCGCGCTGTAATGCAGGCAAAGAAGAGCTTTAAGAAAATGCAAAAATGTTCAGAAGCAGAGGGGCCAACCTAAGATCTCCATTTTTAAAACTGAAGATTGCATACAAAACCACCACTTCTCAGCTTTCAAACAATATATTCATTTTTATTGTGACCTTAAAAATTTTCAAGTTACAGGTTTACTTTTCAATCGTATGAAATGGTCGCCCTGTAATTCTTCTAATTTACGTATTTAAGTTTTTTTACATTCCATGTTAGAGGCGAGGAAGTTGAAGATGTAAAATAAGTACGGCTACAATAAGAGATATAATAATGCGATAATAAAATAGTATAATAAATATATCAATTATTTCTATTCCTACGTAAATGGTAATTCAAAAACCCAAATAATACAATAGGAATATAATTCCCGTTGCTTTTGGTAATCAATTCCAACCGAATTAAATAAACATCGGAATAATATATAATTATTTGAATTAATGGATAATGCTATGTAGGAATTAATCAGGAAATAATTATTATACATCCTCTAACATTGCATTTACAAATTAATGCTTTAATGTTAGCTGATGAATAAATTCATTTTTCATTATTAGAAGTAGAGCAAGTCTCGAGTTATGGAACTCATTCACAATATCGATCATATAAGAATTTAATATTAAATAATTTCATTTTTTAAGTAAGTGATTTTCTTATAGGTTGGGAAATCTGGAACCGGTCAATAACTTGGAACTTACCCCATTTCAACACTATTATTAATAATTGATTTTCATTCAATAAAAAATAAAAAAATAAATGAATTCCAGAGGGAGAATTCCATTAAATTCCAGGATTCCTACCAGGACTTGGAATGCAGTTAGAGGATAACAAATAGAGAGAAAATTTACAGTGAAGGGGAAGAAGAAGAGAAGGGGAAAAAGAAGTGAAGGGAAAAAGAAGTGAAGGGGAAAAAGAAGTGAAGGGGAAAAAGAAGAGAAGGGGAAAGAGAAGTGAAGGGGAAAAAGAAGTGAAGGGGAAAAAGAAGAGAAGGGGAAAAAGAAGTGAAGGGGAAAAAGAAGTGAAGGGAAAAAGAAGAGAAGGGGAAAAAGAAGTGAAGGGGAAAAAGAAGTGAAGGGGAAAAAGAAGTGAAGGGGAAAAAGAAGAGAAGGGGAAAGAGAAGTGAAGGGGAAAAAGAAGTGAAGGGGAAAAAGAAGAGAAGGGGAAAAAGAAGTGAAGGGGAAAAAGAAGAGAAGGGGAAAAAGAAGTGAAGGGGAGAAAGAAGTGAAGGGGAAAAAGAAGTGAAGGGGAAAAAGACGTGAAGTGGAAAAAGAAGTGAAGGGGAAAAAGAAGTGAAGGGGAAAAAGAAGTGATGGGGAAAAAGAAGTGAAGGGGAAAAATAAGTGAAGGGGAAAAAGACGTGAAGTGGAAAAAGAAGTGAAGGGGAAAAAGAAGTGAAGGGGAAAAAGAAGTGATGGGGAAAAAGAAGTGAAGGGGAAAAAGAAGTGAAGGGGAAAAAGAAGTGAAGGGGAAGAAGAAGTGAAGTGGAAAAAGAAGTGAAGGGGAAAAAGAAGTGAAAGGGAAACGTTGTGTATTTAACCCACAATTTTTAGTCAACATGGCCAAAATATCTGTTCATTTGACCAACAATGTTAGTCAACATGACCCACACATCTGTTCATTCAACCACGCAATAAGTTCTCTATTCCAGCCACAACTTGGAATTCAATCAAACTACCAATAAGCTTTGTGAGTTGGAATATTCATTCCTAGTTGCAATATACATTGCCAGTACATTTGGAATATTGCACACTCCTAATTCCCTTAAATTAGATCATAATTTGGCAATAGGGTTATAATCTCATTACCGTGCAGACATCAATGACTGTGCATCTGACATAGCACTGTGCTTGTGTGATGCCTCTTGCCTTAGTTAGGGTAAGTTACGAGTTACCGGACAGTTACACATCTTCGGTGAAATGAGAAAGTAGAAAATTCAACATTTTGTTTTTGTATCTCTATAGGTTTTCCCAATTAACGGAAACTATCTTTAACCCTTTCGACGGGGATTTTTTCTGCCGAATTGAGAAACATTTTGATTGATATTTCCGTAGATTTGAGTACTAATGGATGAACTTAGATCGTCAGCAAATGTGAATATTTGATGTGGTACATATGTGTACCCTCAGTAACATGTGTACTTGAAAATGGGATATATACAACACAAAAGTAAAACGAAATATCGAAATGATTCATATAAAAGCATCTAAATGACCAATCTCTCATCAATCAGGGTAATAAATCGACAAATTGAATTTAAAATCTTATCCATTTTCATATCGGAGTAAAATGTTGGGACAGATGTAAGCTAACCTCGTCGAAAGGGTTATATTACTATATTTTAACATCTATTCAAGGTACCTACATTTTTTCTTCCAATTATCATTTTGTTTGTTGAACTTTTCTCCATCCACAGTTAAATGTTCATAAAGATTTATTCATTCTTGTGAATATTATAACGCTTTTATCGATGGTTGGTGAAAATGATTTTGCGCAAATGGTCAGAAAAAAAACGGACAATGAAGTAAGTACAAACATTAAAAATATCCCTAAAATAATCCCTCTGCTTATATTTAAATAATACTCCATATAAACCTGATCAAATATATTCTTGATAACGAATTGATTTATTTTGATATCGAAGCATTGTTTTCATCTCGTGCCTTTCACTTGTCGAACCACCTACAGAATAGTAAATCCCCTCAAAATCCACCAATCCCCCAACTCCCCAAATTCCTCCTATAAAATCCCCTCCCCTTCAAAATCTCTCCCCTTTCCCTCCCAACCACCCCCCCCCTCCTTCGTCGTTTCCCATCCATTGTCTTTTTCAATTCAAAACTGCCAACCTACTCAACAAAAAAAACTAAGGAAAAGGGTAAAACTTGGCCTCTCACAGGGGTCAAAGGGCCCGTACAGTCAAACGTGAAAAACTGTACTATTTATTAAAAACCACTAACGCTGGTGAAAATTTAGATTATGAATGATATTGATGTAAAAATTTCACTAAATTTTACCGTTTACAATAATTTGCTGCTATGACAGAGAAATTGAGCAAAACAATAATTATTCAAGACGAATATTTGAAATAAAATTCAATTTCAATATTCAATTTAGAAAGATTTTACTGCAATTAATTTCTTTAAGTACATTCACACGCTAAAATAATCTTCCAAACACACTCACACACCTACACACACGCACACACACACACACACACACACACACACAGGCACAGCTCTCCATGCTATCTTTGCAACTCTTGAATCCATATTTGATGTCCAGCAGAGAAGAAGGTGAGAAAACTCTCCCATTTCCACTGTCAACATAACTTGTTTGTGTACCCACCCCCTGCCCCCTCTACTCCCCCCCCTCCAATTCCAGATGAAAGAAGCAGTGTTTCCATTCCAGTTAAGATGAAAGTACAGCATCTTCTCCTGGGAATTCCTCTAATTTGATTTCAATGTCTGGCCATGTCTCATGCACGGATGCTCTTGCTAGAAAAATCTACAGGATATTTTGCCAGGTGTGGAATTAGCTATTCAAAGTATATACTGCATATGTATATACTCAATATATTAAGGAATAATGTAGATAAATTTAAAGAGTGCAGTATTTAGAATTAGCGTATCAGATGAAATAATCAAAATATTTTAGGAAAAAAGAATGTTCAATTAATTAACTATTAGATGATTGTTTTTAATTTTCTAGTTCAAAAAAATCTCTGTGTTTATTAATTTTAAAATAATTGACTCGAATACACCACTATCAATGATACATAAATTTAAATATATATCAAAAACATTACAAATGAAGATAAGAAATAATTCCTGCATAGACAAGACTTGTTATTCCAAATACTGTTCACTAACAATCTTCAATTCATTCATTTAACTAGAGTGTTCGAATTATTCGTATGTCAATTAAAGTTCACAAACTGTTGTTGTAAGTTATTCTTGGAGAGGAACTTTCACTACAAGAATACCTGTCAAATTCACTAACTCGATATTGAAACAAGGACCAACTTCTGCCAATCCGAATATTTAAACTTACGTATAAATGTATAGGAAGGGTTATCTAATACTGTGCTATGATAAGATCAGAGTTTTTTAAATGCTTTAGACACACCTAATGAAAGAGAAATATATCATTATAACTATTTAACTTGCATTTTAAATTGGTTTCCATGAAATCTGAAAATTGAGGATAAATCCATACGGTAGTCAATTGGTAATTGGTAATTGTAGCTTCACCCTATGCTGTTCAAGTTAATTGTTATAGTTTCATTGTTATTGTTTCTGTTATAAATTAATCACCGGAACTACATATATATTTTTCTGAAATAAAAGAATAAAAATCCATTTTATGCAGAAAATATTCTTTTTTAAGAACAAAATTTATTATCAATATTAATGTCTTTTTGATAAAATCAAACATTGTTGTAGTCTTAAAAGTTGCCTTTTCTCCTCATCCGATGATGTATAAGCCTAAGCCTATAAGTATATTATTATTTGATGAGTATGATATATTATTATTAGCTTTTGGCTTTTTATGCAGGAAGAGTTATTACGCTTGACAAAATAATGAATTATTTGATGATTGTAAATACATAAAAATGTTGAATTTGAATATCATGGAGACAAACAGGAGGATGTGGAAGGAAAATGGTTACACTAATTGAATAGTAAATTTTCACTATTTCTTTTTTTCCAAATTACATATATCCGCTCATATGCAGTATTTTTTTTAAAGCAGACCTCCTTTAAATAATTAAAAAAATTATATTTATTTAGACAATGAACATTAAAAAACAAAAGAGTAGTATGCAGTATTCTCTTTGTATTTCAACCATCTACCACAAATTCTCCGTATTTCAATCTTCTGAAGCCATTCCATTTCTCTTGTTTTCTCATTTGACTTCAATCGAACATCGGACAAGAAATTCAAATTCCACCTCTGCAGTTCAGACAATTCATTTTCGTCCACTGCCCTGTTCCGGTAGACGTGAAGATTTCCGACGTCTTTTTTATTTTCCGAGGTACAGTTACGACATATTCGAAAATTTAAGAACGAATTGAGCATAGGAACTATTAAACATTAGTGTATATAGAGTCTACAGTCAAATAGATCCTTTCTTTGCTAGAAAATAGAGATTGAATAAGCTAAATGATAGATATGGTAGAGATATCCTTTTCCCGATATAACAGGAAAATTCTCAAAATGATAAATAGTTACTTTATTCTTTTTTAGATAGGTTTAATTAATTGATTTTGAAAACAATTATTTATATCAATAACATGCCCCGTTTGACGAAAATTTAATTTGAGTTGGTTTTGTTATATTTTGAACAAGAACATCTAGATATCAAATTTTAATAAATATTATCATTCATGAAAAATTAAATTGGGTAAAATATTTGAAATCATAAAATCGAATATTTGTACTTAGGTTCAAATCGAGGTGAAGTTTTAGGTGTTTTTTCGAACTTCCTAAGGTAAAACTTTTCAGTGAGACCTAATGTACTTTTTAGATCATTAAGGAAATGATTGATAAGAAAAAAATTTGAAGGGAAATATTTTTAAAAGTTTCTTACTCATATTTGAAGTATTTACCAAAAAGATTCATAATCAAATCCATTGATCAAAAGGGCACTTAAATTCAATGTTATCGGTTATTTCGGTTTCTAGCTTTTTTTACATTTAATGTAAACAACTAAACATATGCTTGAAAACTAGTAATGAATGTTCATTTTATATAAAAATTATATAATTGAGGCATAGATTTCAATATTAACATCTTTCTATGAGAAAATGAAAACATTTAAGCTGAATAGTGTTTGATCTATTTATGTTCCATTAAAATTGTATTAAGTACCATTTAATATTTTCCATTTCACATCACTCTCCAGTCTACTATAGATTATTAATACCATATTCTTTTGACGAGCGTAATTAGCCATTCAGGTTCACAAAATGTGAAAAAGGGACATAGAAAAGCGCTCTGAATATTTCTCTCAGATTTCAGAAGCCGATATTCAGAAAAGAAGAGACTTTGTGCTCTGAAATATTAGACTCGTATTGGAAATGTTAGACTTTAGCCCATTCTTCTCAATCATTTTGTCAGGTGGGAGAAAATCTCTGTGCATTGGGATTTTAAATAAAACAGTAATGGATACATTGGATGCAGAACTGCAATGGATACATTACCTGAAGAACTTCAATGGATACATTGGATGCAGAACTGCAACGGATACATTAACTGAAGAACTTCAATGGATACATTGGATTCAGAACTGCAATGGATACATTGAATGCAGAACTGCTGTGGATAAATTGGATGCATAACTGCAATAGATACATTGGATGCTGAACCACAATGGATATATTGGATGCAGTGTGGTGAAATTAATGCATTTCTGTTACTGATTTTTTTTATAATCTTTCCAAAATTTAGCATAAATTTAGGTTAGAAAACAACAGTGTTACATGTATTCCGTTATAGACAGAAGGTTCAAATGGTGTTAGAATATAATTACCACCTTCCGAAGACAGAATTCTATTCTGGGAGTCTTTCCTCAAGTGATGATATGTGGGGTGGAATTTTAGTTCTAGGCTAGGACAGCTATAAATAAATAGATGTTGTATGATGATTGAAGATAAATTGCGATAAAAAAAATTCTATTCAAGATAATTTACTATACAGAGTATGAGTTTATGCAGAGTACACTTTTAAAATCTGTATACTGAAACACAAGTAAGTTTGGAGCTAAGGCCTGATAACACTACTGTAGCGTGGATCCCATGATTGAAGACTGAACACAGATTAGACAGAGACTACAGTATTCATAGTATAGACCAGGGGTGGGCACACGTTGTGTTTTTCAGTGCCGAAAGATGGAATCTTAGTGCCTCTGCCATTTTCTTTTCGTTATTTAAATTGCAGGGGATACTGATTAATTAAAATGAGGTGGTAGATTATATTGAAGTATGTAACATGGTACATAGTTTGCACATAAATATTTGTAGTATATTTATTATTTGCATTAAAAGGAATTAATAAATGTTATTCAATTATCGTTTTTCATGTGAAATTAATTTATAATAAAAACAAAAATAAATAATCTTGCATAAGTAATAATAAGTAATTAATTATCACAGGATAAATGACAATGGCTACCTATCTTATGAAAAGTAGGGACTTAAAAATGATTGCACAAATTCTTACCACAGTGTTATAGACTATAGACTCTATAGTATAGAGTGTCCTTAGGCAAACATATTAAATATATAGAAATAACTGATCTAGATACAAAGAGACAGAGGTAAATTTTTTAAATTCCGGCAATATACTGTAACAGTAAACAAAAAAGACAATTTTAACGGATAAAATTTATTATCAAATACATTACAAATATACTGTTCTTCAATTAGTTTACCATCCTCTTCTCTATTATCCTTGTAATTTATAGAGCAGTTATAAAGAAAATAAAGCACCGTTTCCCTGGTGGGCACGAGTGCTACTCTGAGTGCCAAAAAAGCACTGAGTGCTGCATTTGCCTCTATCTATAGTATAGACTATAGATTGTGTAAAAGAAATCCCAACAGATGAATGTTGACATCTTAAAAAGATAATTAAACTATTAGTCATTGAATGTTATTATTCAATGACATTGTTAACTTATGAACAATGCTAGAGTATGAAATACAATTAGCCAAGTTAACTATACCTCAAGAAGATATTTCCTTTGACGAAATAAAGATAAAATTTACTAGACAGTTTTATTATTAAATAGCACTGTTAACTTCCCAACAATATTAGAGTATGAAATTCAGCTAATCAGTCGTATTAGTTTCTATTGATATAAGGCTTTTTATTGGGCGTTGCTATTCCTGAATTGTCATTCAATGCATGTTTTTCTGAGAATTACACCCTTTTAAAAGTAAAAAACAAGATTCCATCGCAGTTGTTACAATGCCAATCTTAAATAGTAATAATACTAATATTCAATCATTAATTAAATTGAAATAATTAATTTTAAATAATACTTTTTTAATGTGTTAAAAGGTATTATAATGCATTCTACAAATGATCTTCTCGTGTAGTGGCCTTTGTAGATACAAATAGTATTCTTTTGCTGGTCTTCACAAATTCTAAATGATCTTCTCTTATTTTTTCTCGTGGTACAATTTACCTTTTTCTTTCATCTCATTGTGTTGATGTGATGCAAATGGTCTTCTTTTCTTTCATCTCATGGTGATGATGTGATGCAAATGGTCTTCGTTTCCTTCATATCGTGGTCTTGATGTGATGCAAATTGCAGGTCCTTTAAGTGATTCAAATAAATGTGATTAGCTCTCTCGCCTCCCATTGAAGAATGTAAACACTTTGAGAAGGGAATACCTACCAGAAGAGACTGGATTGGAGTACTCTGGAGTGTTAGCCTAGGTACCTGGGGCCCAAAGAGGATTTCCGGAGATTTACAGCAGTTAATTGGATGAAAGCTTTAAGAAGTACTCTGTATTTTTGTGAGAATTATTACAGAGGAAATGAAACAAGTTACTCTGTTTGTAGTATGAAGAAAGTTAATGAAAATGGCATTCAGTTAATTACTGTTTTAGAAAGTGTGTTGTAAACTAATATTAATAACCCTGTCGAGAAGTTTTGATAATATATATCTTTTCATTTAATTACCATTTATGAATCATTCACCTGAAAATTTCTCTTGTTATAGGAAATTAGAGTAGGGCGTGGGGATTGTGTGTTTTATGTTCTCATCAACAAACTACCATTCTTTACCAATTTATTTCTATAGCTTGTCCGTCAGTTTATTAGTGTCAGCATATAATATAGAAAATATACTTCTATGATTATAGAGCTTCCATTCAGGGAGATTTTGAATTTGCATACATTGAATAGCTTCAAATAAATATTTAACTAGTGATACTAATTCCATTTATTTCGAAACCACACCTCAATTAACATCCCCAACATCTCCTATCATTGCCAAAGTCTTTGCTCTTGGTCTCTCAAAGCAAATTGGCAGGAAATTCAATTAATCTCACAGGAACAGATTGGTGGCCAAGAACTGAGCCAGAGGGAAATGAACAGAACTCAGACAGAGGAGAATGACAAGAACTGAGACAGAGGGAAATGAAGAGAACTGAGCAAGAGGAGAATGACAAGAACTGAGACAGAGGAGAATGATAAGAACTGAGCCAGAATAGAATGACAAAAATGTGGCACAGGAGAATGACAAAAACTGAAACTCACAGGAGAATGAAAGAATAACTGAGTCAGAGGAAAATGACTAGATCTTAGCCAGAGTAAAATCTCGAGAACGAAACCAGAGGAGAAAGAAAAGAGATTAGCAAGAGGAGAATGATAAGAACTGAGCAAGAGGAGAATGACAAGAACTGAGGCAGAGGAGAATGACAAGAACTGAATCAGAGGAGTAGGGATCCACATCAAAAGTAGCCAATTACTGAAGTATATCCTGACTTATGGTCTTTGGAAGCTATGTATATATCCTATTGCTTCTAAATTGAAGGAATATTTTATTAGCATGTATTTAAGATTCGTATTGATTTATATACATTCGGACACTCAATAATTAGTATTGTGGCAGCATAATCAATTTCATCATATATTAATATATATATTTTGCAGTGAAAGTAATATGTAATCGTGACAAGAACTATTGAGATACAGTCAATGCATTCTCGTATGAAATAGTAGTTGGTCTATTATTCACATCGATTCAGTTATAGTAATTTTATCTTAAACAATACAACTCAAAGCTTCAGCAAATTACAGAATCAAAGTACTATGACATTTATTTTCTGATTGATTCATAACAAGATAACTCGATGAAGAATTGTAATTACGTCTTTTGTAGATTGCCATTTCCCTTTTGATACATTTTCCAATTCCCAAATACTAGGGTACGCGTTTTTGTCGGTACAAAAATAGAAAAACTTAAATGTAATAGCGAGTAAAATAATGGTTATTATTTTTATTTTTTTCTTGATCGACAATGAAGAAGTTCCTGATAATTAAGATATCGCCCTACATAGTGAATTGAATCAGTAGCGACTTCTTGCAACTCTCAACTAGTGAATTGAAACAGTAGCGACTTGTGGCAACTCTCAACAGCCGATTCAATTATCGTCTCAACTCGGGCAATAATTTCATTAGGAGTTCCCGTGCGATTTAAGTGTCGCTACTTTATTACCTCGTGTTTCTTTGCTTTATTTCTAATAGTTGCGATTGCTACACTCGACTCCATGAATTATTAATGTGGAAAATGAGGATGCGGTGTGGAGAAGTGTTTTGTTATTAGATTTAATATCAATTCCAGTACCCTTTTAGTAGATTAAAAATAATATTTCGATTAGATTTTATAAAATAAAAGATCTTAAATTTGAAATATGATAATATATTATATGGAGGTTTTGATTTGAAATTATTTTTATGATTGGAAATTAAATCTAGAATTAGAAGTATGAATTTTTGTTTGAATTGAAAAAATTTAAATAAATCAAAATTACATTAAAAAACACAAATTTAAAGAAAGTTTTCTAATTCCAAAATTTGATTAGCTAAAATGTTAGATATACCAAAAATGAAATATTCGTAAAGTAACATATGATCTAAACTAGACATATGAATAAATATATTCAAATCATAACTTTTTGTGTCAATAATGAAACCAATTCACTATAGCTATATTATACTCACTAATTGACAGTTTTATATCAGTGATTATAAACGATAATAGAAAGATCATCTATCTAAGACCAGAAATTATTAGACGAAATCCTATTTCAATTTACAATAAATGTGAGACAGATTATATTCTTTCGTCTGAGATTTACGAAAAGTAAAAATGTAAATCATAAAACACTCTCAATATTCACCATTATGGACAACAATAATCCTTCCCTTCTTTATCGCTTAGCAATTATCTGAAGTTATGATATTTTACGATAAAAATTGATCAGTATTTACGTAATGACAATAATACCTGCCGATTCTACCTTTCTTTTTGTCAATTGGCGTCCTAGATGCAATGCCAGAGGATATCATTTGCCCAAATCTAATCAAGTGCCTATCAAATTGCCTGATAGACATCTTACTTGCATTTATCGCTCTGAGAGACATGAACTAGTAAATTTGTCAGAGGGATGTTAAGAACTGCTGATTTATGAAGAGAGATATGTATGGAGTACTAAATCTAATAGATAGGAAAGATACAGGTAAACACATATTACATCTACAATAAACAGGGTAAAAAGATGAAAACGTATTGTACATTTACAATAAGTAGGGTAACTAGATTAAAACATGTTGTGCATCTTCAATAGACAGGGTAAATATATCAAAACAAATTGTAATATCTAAGATGAGCCTCAACAATAGACTATATTTCTAAACCTTTTTTATCTAACAAATATGAACAGTGTGTGTGTTATGATTCATAACAAAATAAGTCTGGTTTTGTAAAAGGCTCCAGTTTTCACTTAGACAGAACATGCTGACAATGAACATGTAAAATCGGAGAGAACAACAGCGATAAAGTTTAAAATATTTCAACAAAACTCAATTTGACGAGATTCTGACTCAGTGTTGTGATGTACTATCAGAGAAAAGAGTCACTGTAATGATGTACTCTCAGAGAAAAGAGTCACTGTGATGATGTACTATCAGAGAAATGAGTCACTGTTGTAGTGGCAGAACATAGCCATCAAAGATAACGGCTCTAGTTTATTAGACTGAAATCTACTATTGCCACTAAGGATTAGTTCGCTAAACATTTACATTTAGTTTTGCAAAGGACTCAGCAGAAATACACAGTGAACGGGGAGGACAAAAATAAAAAAAGATATTCTTATAAGTTTTATTACACAGTTAAACAAACACACCGCATTCAACCAACACAAACACACAAAATATTTACGAATAATTAAAGATACCCAAAATTGATAGAAAGGGCTATATAATAACTCAAATAAATCTTTATTAAGAATAGAGTACGTATAAATCAAGAAAGCATAGTACGTATAAATCAAGAAAGCATAGTACGTATAAATCAAGAAAGCATAGTAAGTATAAATCAAGAAAGCATAGTACGTATAAATCAAGAAAGCATAGTACGTATAAATCAAGAAAGCATAGTACGTATAAATCAAGAAAGCATAGTACGTATAAATCAAGAAAGCATAGTACGTATAAATCAAGAAAGCATAGTACGTATAAATCAAGAAAGCATAATACGTATAAATCAAGAAAGCATAATACGTATAAATCAAGAAAGCATAATACGTATAAATCAAGAAAGCATAATACGTATAAATCAAGAAAGCATAATACGTATAAATCAAGAAAGCATAATACGTATAAATCAAGAAAGCATAATACGTATAAATCAAGAAAGCATAATACGTATAAATCAAGAAAGCATAATACGTATAAATCAAGAAAGCATAATACGTATAAATCAAGAAAGCATAATACGTATAAATCAAGAAAGCATAATACGTATAAATCAAGAAAGCATAATACGTATAAATCAAGAAAGCATAATACGTATAAATCAAGAAAGCATAATACGTATAAATCAAGAAAGCATAATACGTATAAATCAAGAAAGCATAATACGTATAAATCAAGAAAGCATAATACGTATAAATCAAGAAAGCATAATACGTATAAATCAAGAAAGCATAATACGTATAAATCAAGAAAGCATAATACGTATAAATCAAGTAAGTAGGCACGATATCTCAGGAAAGTAGGCACGATATCTCAGGTAAGTAGGCACGATATCTCAGGTAAGTAGTCATGATATCTCAGGTAAGTAGGCACGATATCTCAGGAAAGTAGGCACGATATCTCAGGTAAGTAGGCACGATATCTCAGGTAAGTAGGCACGACATCTCAGGTAAGTAGGCACGACATCTCAGGTAAGTAGGCACGACATCTCAGGTAAGTAGGCACGATATCTCAGGAAAGTAGGCACGATATCTCAGGTAAGTAGGCACGATATCTCAGGTAAGTAGGCACGATATCTCAGGTAAGTAGTCATGATATCTCAGGTAAGTAGGCACGATATCTCAGGTAAGTAGGCACGATATCTCAGGTAAGTAGGCACGATATCTCAGGTAAGTAGGCACGATATCTCAGGTAAGTAGGCACGATATCTCAGGTAAGTAGTCATGATATCTCAGGTAAGTAGGCACGATATCTCAGGTAAGTAGGCACGATATCTCAGGTAAGTAGGCACGATATCTCAGGTAAGTAGGCACGATATCTCAGGTAAGTAGTCATGATATCTCAGGTAAGTAGGCACGATATCTCAGGTAAGTAGGCACGATATCTCAGGTAAGTAGGCACGACATCTCAGGTAAGTAGGCACGATATCTCAGGTAAGTAGGCACGATATCTCAGGTAAGTAGGCACGATATCTCAGGTAAGTAGGCACGATATCTCAGGTAAGTAGGCACGATATCTCAGGTAAGTAGGCACGATATCTCAGGTAAGTAGTCATGATATCTCAGGTAAGTAGGCACGATATCTCAGGTAAGTAGGCACGATATCTCAGGTAAGTAGGCACGATATCTCAGGTAAGTAGGCACGATATCTCAGGTAAGTAGGCACGATATCTCAGGTACGGAAGTTACACTACCACCGGTAGGTATAGTCACACAATCACAGTTAGCAATAGTATTAGTTACTCTATCACTGGAAGTATGGTAGTTACACAATCACAGGTAATTTACGAAACAATCCATTTACTAGAGTCTTAGGAATTTCTCAGTTTGGGATTATTGTGAAATTAACAGCCTGAAACATAAGTGGAAAATTAAATATTCACAAGCTGTATTCTGCAAATTGACTAAATATTATCTAATAAAATGACAGTGCACTAACAGAATCGAAATGAATTTACCTGCGAATAGATTTCAAACAAGTTACAAGGAAAACGAACTGTATGTTCCGTACATGACTAAGAACTAATATTTGAGCTAAATGCAACTTTTGAACCTTTTCAACCCAATTACCAAATCTAACCAACCATCAAAATCACAGACATTTACAGTAGGACATGAATATTTTGGAACTACTTTCCAACAACAGAATTAAAGACACAAGATCATGGTACTAAATATACAATAGATAGATACAGTATGACACGAACAGTACCTAGCAGTTTTCAGATAATTAAGTGGCTTCACCTACTGAGGTGCCACATAAAAGTTCTGCAAGAATTTAAAGTAAGAATTCGATGAATTCGGTAAAAAAATGACATGAAGAGATTATCCACTTCACTGTGATGATGTACTATCAGAGAAAAGAGTCACTGTGATAATTTACCATCAGAGAAAAGAGTTACTGTGATGATGTACTATCAGAGAAAAGAGTCACTGTGATGATGTACTATCAGATAGAAGAGTCACTGTGATGATTTACTATCAGATAAAAGAGTCACTGTGATGATTTACTATCAGAGGAAAGAGTCACTGTGATGATGTACTATCAGAGAAAAGAGTCACTGTGATGATGTACTATTAAAGAAAGGAGTCACTGTGATGATGTACTATCAGAGAAAAAAGTCATTGTGATGATTTACTTTCAGAGGAAAGAGTCACTGTGATGATGTACTATCAGAGAAAAGAGTCACTGTGATGATGTACTATCAGAGCCAATTACTATTCCTCTCAAACTCTAAGCATGTAACCAATTTCTTTCCTCGGTTGAATTAAGAGGTTAAGGAGTGACTTTTGCAATTCGGAAGTAGAGGATTGGAAGGTAGCAATGGGGGTCAAGTGAGGGGGGGGGGGGAATTTGAACTAGTGGGGGGATTGGTCCTTGGCAGGGGGGGGGGGGTAAAGAGGGAAGGGATTCAAAATTGATAACAGGTACACGGACGGGGTGATAAAGGTTGAGGAAGTGGCAGATGAATGTAGGACATCTGAGGTAAATTAGAAAAGAATGACATAATAAGGAGGAAAATAGGATGGGGAATAACAAAATGGAAGAGTGGTAGGTATTAAGTGTGGTAAGTATGTGTGAAAATTGAGGATTGAAAAAGAAGGGATGGAAGGAAAGGTGATAAAGAAAAGAGGTGTGTAGGACAAGATGATAAATGTGGAGATTTTTATGAAAGTTGATTAATTAGTTTTAGAAATATGAATATAGGAAAAGGTGAGATAAATAGAAAAAGAGGATGAGGGATAATTAATAAATCAGAGAGTGTGGGACAAAGATAATTAAGCGAATATGATAAATATTGGAAAAGAATTTATCGGATAATTCCTTGAAACATACAAAAATAAATGCGTAAGATGTGCCTTAATAACAAAAAATAGAGAATAAAGATATAGAATACGGAAAAAAATATAAGTGTTTATAACATTGGTATATTTTTTACTTCTTTCAATGTTCTCAATTGATGCACTTGGGTGTGTAAAAGAGAAAATATAAGACACCTTAGTATTCTTTTGTGGTTTTATGGTTTGACCATATTGTTTCTTGTTTGACCATATTGTTTCTTGTTTGACCATATTGTTTCTTGTTTGACCATATGGTTTCTTGTTTGACCATATGGTTTCTTGTTTGACCATATGGTTTCTGGTTTGACCATATTGTTTGACCATAGATTTTTATTGTTTGACCATTTATGATTTTATGGTTTGACCATAGAAGATTTAGATTGGTATGTTCAATGGCCAACCAAATGATAAGAGAAACAATGAATTAATAATAGATTTAATATTTCAAACAACGTCTGCCAAATTAGTATAAAATAAAAACTTTATCCCCAACAAACAATAACCAACCTTGCTGAAATTATTCATACGGAATATTGTTTGAGTGATGTTTTCAATTTGATATCAAATATATTTGAAGGCGTTCAAATTTCCCCTGGGGCCGAAATTCAGACGAATTTCGAACAGAGAAAGACACTTTGTCACACTTTTGTGATTCAGAAAATAGGGGAAAAAAGGATAACGGAATAGAAAAATTATAATAAAGAATATAACTACAATCTTTGTTAGCAAATAACAAAATAGTCTATATTATTTTGTGTAGCTTTTATATTACCTAAACATTCAAATACAATAGAGTATAAGCAAATTAAACGTATAATGCGGTTTAATTAAATTTTTAAATCTCAAATGACAATAAATGATACAAAATCAAACATGCAAACATCAGATCAATTAGAACTGTTCACGACACCTGCATTTCACTGCAGTGGATTTAACAGCATGGTACTGTAATTGCACAAAGGAATAAAAAGGCACACAAACACATAATCTGAATACTCGTACTGAATTCAATGATGAGATACTTACATTAATTCATATTATTTTGTATTTTGTTTTGTAAATATATTGTTTTACTATTTATTCATCCATTACTTAGCAAAGTCAGTTTAACATTAAATGACTAAATAATATTGTGAATCTCAAATTAATCAATAATTTAACTTTTTAAGTATATTAAGGATATTTTATTATATATTAAGGATTTTATTGAAACTCAGAAACATCAATTTTAAACCTGATTGCTCTCATTAATTCAGGAATTTCAACAAGAAAATGGGGTAAGTGAATTTATCTTAGATAATATATATATATATATAATATGGAAAATAAATAGTAATATAAAAAAACAGTGAATATACTTAAGATATCTCCAAATCAAACCAAAAATCTACGGTAATCACTTCTGATGTTTGAATTACTAAAAATTTATTTCATTGCAATATTATTCAACGATTCCTCATGTTTACAATTCAATTCAGGTAGAAAATATTACAATTCAGGTAGAAAAGGAATATATTTTAGTGACCATGGTTTCATTTGTAATGTTTCTATTCTAAATTATTAATAGAAAATATGAAGAATGATTAAAAAAATGTAATATTCTAAATAGAACATAAGTCAAACATTGGAAGTAAATTCAATAGATTTGTAATTTAATTTGGAAATGTATGAATTAAGTATTATACAGGGTGGGGGAAAAGCTACTTTACACTTATACTACAAATATCAAATAAAAATGAATTTATAGACAAAATCTAGAAGTTTTTATTGAATTATATGAATTACAGATATAAGAACACCCGCCAGAGAAACCATGGCCACATTTAGAGAAGCATTTTCAAGTTGCTTAATTCCACATTTCATATTGCAGTGAAATCTCATGGCCCGGTCGATCTCTCCATTTAACCCGTATTGACTTCTTCCTTTGGGGGTAAATTCAAAATCGAAGGCTTACAAAAACAGGTCTGGAAATCCAAAAAAGTTGAAACTCAACAAAATTGAAGAAATTAACTAAATAGCGAGGATTACATTAGAAAATGTTTTTCAAAAATACTATGCCAAGAGTGCGCTCTTGTTTGTACAATAACGAAGAACACCTGAAGGACATCATTTAATTTTTTTAAATCCTTCGTCTATTTATACATTATACATACTGCAAAAAAATCTTTGAGATTTTGTCTATAAATTCATTTTTATTCGATATCGATAGTTTAATCGGTTTTCGTTCAGTAACCTTTTAAAAGTGTAAAGTTACTTTTACGCCACACTGTAAATTACGGTAACATTCATCATTGTTGTATGAATTAATTAATAAATACTTAATTCATTGTGATATTCTATTTTAAATTACCTCCACTCTATTCAAATTCATCCGATATACAAAATTTCAATTAACAGCTCCTAAATAGACACTACAGTGAAAACTGTCAAATATATCAGAAAAAAGAGAAAAGTTAACACCAGTTAATGGCTACTTTATTTGACTACCTAAAAGTTATTTATTATATTTGATTGGCAGGAAATATCATTAAAAAGACTGATTGGCAACTGTTGCTGTGTTGACTCCACTCTACAAATCATCAGCTGACAGTTGAAACTTTCAAATAAATAATTGAATGGAGTATTTAAATTAAACACTCCATTTTAATGAAATAGAAATAAAAAAATAAAATAATTTTTTTTTTCATGGCATATCGGAGATATTTTCTTAATAAGTATTATGTTAAATTAAACAGAAATTAGAGAATAAATCAATATTTTCATTTGAAATATCTTGTGTAATGATAACAATTAAAATAGTATTCCCTAATAAGAGTTACTTTAACCCTAATGAGTTTGACTGTCGAAATCAAGGGGAGAGTTTGACTATGTGTTAAAAAAACACATGTCTTATTTATAAACATACGGTGTTGTATTTTTTACAAAATGTTAGTATATATTCTAGACTAACGTGTACCAAATTTCAAGTAAAATTATAGAACATATAAGAAGAAATAAATACATCAGTATTTAAGACATTGGCAACTGAGAGACCAGATCTGTGATTGGGCGGAGTGTGAGTCAATCATAGGTCGCTTATGTATCTGTTTTTGATGAAAATGTGAACAAATTAGTGCGTATTGGCTAACCAAACTGTATCTCTAGGATGCCAAACGTCATCAAAGTACAATTAATTCCATAATTTTCGTGATTTACGGGGATTTACGACGATACAAATTTTTTTTAAATTTTTTAATACAAAAATATATTTGATATGTATGTAGGAACAATATCAAGAAAGGCCAGTAAATTTAAACGAATGACATGAAAGATATAAAGTAATTGAAAAAAGATGTGCCTAAAAAACACACGTCAAACTCATTAGGGTTAAAGTTACCTAATTTCATAACATGTTCCATATATTTGTTTTACAGTACTACACCTCATTACTTCTTATTTAATTCATTCAGACAATACTGTTCATTATTTTTTCCCCAGCATTTGTCTCTCTCCCTCTCTTCGGATTTAATTTCTTAGTTCCCCTCTTCTCTTTCCTTTGATTACTTTCCTCTCTCTCTCTATCTTTTTCTCTTTCTCTCCGTAAATACAAATTGGCTGTGACATCACGTAAATCTACGGTACTTTCACATATTTTAATATAAGCTGCATGGGGGAGAGGTGTTACTAATATTGTTTTTATATTATACAGTATGGGGATATATTTACACAAAAACTATGCAATTAGAGTTATTATTACTAATGCAAAAGGAGATGAATAATCATTTGAATACAACATTATTTTATTTAGAACTCAGATTTATTTGTAGATGATTTTGAAAAAATTAAGTTTCATATTTTGATAAAGCCAGACTAAAAATAAATTTCTCTCAATTAATTGATTAAAAATATAGATATTAATATACACATTCGGAATATTTATTCCAACTATCTCTCTTTAATATTATTTTATCTATTTTTAAATTTATATTTAAAAGCATATTTTTAAATTTACCAACTCTGAATATTAATAAATATCATTCGAAAAACTTGATGAATCATCACAGAAAAATTGAAGAGATTTAATGTATACAATGGATGATAAAATTATTCAGAAAAACTCTTTTCAATGCTAGTATCAATATAAGGCAAAGGTCCCAGTTTAATTAACGATTCAATTTTTTTCAATCATGCAAGGTAGTGGTGAACAATAATAATAATTAATTTTATTTGCATCCATGTTTACTGCAGATATCGTGAATACCAATTAAAATTAATTTAAATAACATAAATCATATATTTCCCCTACAATATTGTCCAATAAGTAGAACCATCCAATAACTCGTAACTTCCCCCTTGCATTTCTACTGAAAAGTTCAATGGGAATATTTTTGTTGTCCTTAAATTGGTTCGTAGAATAATTTATTCATCCTATGTTTGATGTCGGGAATTTATTATAAAAGATACTTTTATTGAATATTCGGTATATTGATTAAATAATAATGTAGTTAGAGATTATCATATACATAAAATATTTCATTTCAAAGTGAGAGTCTATCATAAGAAATGGTTTTATTCATAGAGAGAAAAATTAAATAGATTTGAAAATAATGAATAACCAGAATATTTTAAATGAAAGAGACTTTATTTCAATTTCAAGTTAATAGTAGTTTTTAAAAGATGTCTACAAATTAATAAATGCGTTTCTATATTCTATCTACAGTCTCCACTACATACGGTGTACTACCGTGTAGCTTATTATTCTACTTCCAGTGAATCTTTCCGTTACGTCAAATTACCTCAAATAGCGCCATTTGTACTAACAACTCATCTCTTTCAGTTTCGTCGCTGCCTTCACACAGTGAGTTAAATTACCTCAAATAGCGTCATTTGTACTACCAACTCATCTCTTTCAGTTTCGTCACTGCCTTCACACAGTGAGTCAAATTACCTCAAATAGCGCCATTTGTACTACCAACTCATCTCTTTCAGTTTCGTCACTGCCTTCACACAGTGAGTCAAATTACCTCAAATAGCGCCATTTTTACTACCAACTCATCTCTTTCAGTTTCGTCACTGCCTTCACACAGTGAGTCAAATTACCTCAAATAGCGCCATTTTTACTACCAACTCATCTCTTTCAGTTTCGTCACTGCCTTCACACAGTGAGTCAAATTACCTCAAATAGCGCCATTTTTACTACCAACTCATCTCTTTCAGTTTCGTCACTGCCTTTACACAGTGAGTTAAATTACCTTAAATAGCGCCATTTGTACTACCAACTCATCTCTTTCAGTTTCGTCACTGCCTTCACACAGTGAGTTAATTTACCTCAAATAGCGCCATTTGTACTACCAAGTCATCTCGTTTAGCGTCGCCTCAAAAAATTTCATATTACGCACTTCAATCTTCATTAAAACAAATGACTGCAGTCGCGGGATCCAAATAGCGATTGTGTAGTTCTGACTTACGGCGTAACGGACACCATCGGAGAATAACCTTTAGGGAAAAGAGAATATGACTATTTAGCAAATAAGAATTAAAATTAGCAATGAAGATGTTTGTTATAATAATATGTTCCATGACAATATCCAGATGTTGCTTTATAATTTTTTATAGGGACATTACCCACATTGTTTGACAATATCACGTAGAATGTGCCTCACTTTACATTACCCACATTGTTTTACAATATCACGTAGAATGTGCCTCACTTTACATTACCCACATTGTTTGACAATATCACGTAGAATATGCCTCACTTTACATTACCCACATTGTTTGACAATATCACGTAGAATGTGCCTCACTTTACATTACCCACATTGTTTGACAATATCACGTAGAATGTGCCTCACTTTACATTACCCACATTGTTTGACAATATCACGTAGAATGTGCCTCACTTTACATTACCCACATTGTTTGACAATATCACGTAGAATATGCCTTACTGTACATTACCCACATTGTTTGACAATATCACGTAGAATGTGCCTCACTTTACATTACCCACATTGTTTGACAATATCACGTAGAATGTGCCTCACTTTACATTACCCACATTGTTTGACAATATCACGTAGAATGTGCCTCACTTTACATTACCCACATTGTTTGACAATATCACGTAGAATGTGCCTCACTTTACATTACCCACATTGTTTGACAATATCACGTAGAATATGCCTCACTTTACATTTCCCACATTGTTTGACAATATCACGTAGAATGTGCCTCACTTTACATTACCCACATTGTTTGACAATATCACGTAGAATGTGCCTCACTTTACATTACCCACATTGTTTGACAATATCACGTAGAATGTGCCTCACTTTACATTACCCACATTGTTTGACGATATCACGTAGAATATGCATCACTTTACATTACCCACATTGTTTGACAATATCACGTAGAATGTACCTCACTTTACATTACCCACATTGTTTGACAATATCACTTAGAATGTGCCTCACTTTACATTACCCACATTGTTTGACAATATCACGTAGAATGTGCCTCACTTTACATTACCCACATTGTTTGACAATATCACGTAGAATGTGCCTCACTTTACATTACCCACATTGTTTGACAATATCACGTAGAATGTGCCTCACTTTACATTACCCACATTGTTTGACAATATCACGTAGAATGTGCCTCACTTTACATTACCCACATTGTTTGACAATATCACTCAGAATGTGCCTCACTTTACATTACCCACATTGTTTGACAATATCACGTAGAATGTGCCTCACTTTACATTACCCACATTGTTTGAAAATATCACGTAGAATGTGCCTCACTTTACATTACCCACATTGTTTGACAATATCACGTAGAATGTGCCTCTCTTTACATTCCATTCCCGTTTATCGGAATTCACTCCATAGAAGTTATAGGAATCAAAGACAGGTTAGTTATTAAAGTCACGTCAGAACTTCTAACAAACTTCACAGTATATGACTTTAGAGGTACGTGTACCTCGTAACTTGAGCTACTGGGGATGCCCTGTGGATACTTTGGGGATACTCTGTGGATACTTTAGGGATACTGTAGATAGTTGAATACCGATGTTAGATAGGTTAGGGTTCCGAGTGGACGATTTTATATTTTCGATTATTTAAGAAAATATTATATAATAATTATTATTCCATTTTGGTATTATTTATCACTATATATGATCGAAAATGTGGAAGGTCCAATAACTAGGAACTAACTATATAGTATGTAAAAAGTTTAAATATCTATTATCCACATGTTTGGTTCAAGCTCTCAAACTGCATTTAATGTGAGTGAATGTTACTCCACTGCATTTAATGTGGAGTGAATGTTACTCCACTGCATTTAATGTGGAGTGAATGTTACTCTACTGCATTTAATGTGAGTGAATGTTACTCCACTGCATTTAATGTGGAGTGAATGTTACTCCAATGCATTTAATGTGGAGTGAATGTTACTCAACTGCATTTGATGTGGTGTACAGTGAATGTTTTAGTTAGACAATTGAAATAAAGTAGAGTAATTAGTGAGAGAAAGTAGAGTGTGTACGCGGAGTTGATTTCACTCCAGGGATTTCGCGTCACTTCCTATGTCTTGCGGCTAAAAAAACTTACTAAAGTTCACTAAAGTCTAGAAAAGACATTCAAATACAAAAAGTTTTGCTCCTAATTATTGGATGGCTTCACATTTTCAGCAATGTAAAAAAATAATAGATGATATTTATTATATTTTATTTTGCCTTCTTTGTTTTTAGTGGTAAACACGATTGAAAGAATATTCATATAAAAATATTTAAATATAATTTTCATATATAATCGAAGATGTGGAACTGTACGATAACTCGGAACTTACCCTAGCTCTTAAAATCTATTCAATCTATTTAATATCGAGAATACTATTCCTTCACTCTAGAATAGCCTCTAACTCCATCAACTAACATGGCCGTATAGTTCTACTTCCTCAGCTTATTCCTAAACATTCACTCCGATATTTTCTATTTACTGCTCTCCCAGGTACTAGAAAGCTACTTCAGAATGCAGATATGTATTGGACAACCATTCTACAACAATGTTTGTCTACAAAACACACAAACACAAGTACTCCACTCACTGAAAAACAATAGAAACAATGATAACAACAATTGACACAACTATAAAAACAATGATAACAACAACTGCAATGGTGTGTACGTGAACGTAAAATATTTTATAAGAGGTCACCATCACAGCAGATACAATTTGTGATTTTATTAATATCAGTTTATCCACATAGTATAATTGAATTATTAATTAGGCAATCTGTAATTCTGTATCCATGATAAATGCTACCCATGATAAATTGTAACAAAAATACGTGTGCATTATGAATCAAAAACAATATAATAAAAATATTGTGTTTAATCCATAACTAATTTCTCGCTCTCATTCACTAATTCTATCGTTCTCACACTCTATATAAGTATATATAGTATTACTTACTAATTATTTGACTTAGTTCTTTTGAACATTCACTGAGGAACTGTAGGAATTAACTTTGAAGTTCAGAGAGCCCAAATAATCTCTAAATGGCGTAACTTCGATTTCTTCCAACTGTGAAGAGAAAAGAAGGAAGGGGAGCAATGGAGTGCTTCTGACAGATTCAGTACCTATGCTGAAAAATAAAAGAAGAAACATTTATATCATTAATTTTGAAATCAATTTATGTAGATTTAGATCCAATTGTCAGACGGTTTCACGCTTCGATCATGAATTAGTATCCATTTTACTTTCAGGTATCATGGATAACAATTGAAATATAAGTTGTATTTTTTTCATTTTATGCCCAAATTAAGGAATCTTGATAACTGGAAATTTACCCTATTTAAATTACGATACAGGTAGAGCTCTAAGCGGACGTTTTTTAAACGGACAGCCACTACTAAGGACAAAGAATTTCCGTTTTAGGGGTCATGCAGCTCCTGAAACGACCTCTTCAAATTATAGTGTTTAAGAAATATTTTATTAATCTACTAAATAGATAGTCAAACATTGATTATATTCAAAGATAATATAATTTACAATCAACATTTAATGTATTGTTTTTCAGAAATTCAGTAATTTGATCTTGTTACCCTTTTCCGTCAAATTCTTATTTTTATTAGAGAAGTTCTATAAAATTAAAAAGAGGTATAACTATTGTATATTATAAATTAGTTTATACCTAATTTATTAATACCAAACAAAATTATGAAATCAGGGAATGAAATATTTATTTTTATTTTTTTCATTGCAATTAACGATTACCAATTATGCTATGTATATTAGTTTGCATGTAGTAACATAGATTATTCTGGATTATATAATGATACGAATTGAAAAATCAGCATATATAAGAACATCTTCATTCAGTTAAAGGTTTTAATGTTAATAAATGTTAATCCCCAATAATCTAGGAGTTACATTTTCAATCTCTCACTGGAGAGATCTACTCACCCTTTATACAAATACAATAACCCTCCAAATCTTCTCCCATCCCACTACTGTTCAAATAACTTCACCCTAGTGTGTCACATGTGGTGTCTGCACAACCCTACTCTCCAGATGAGGCCTAGAACCAGTTTGCAGATGTTGCAGTGGGAAGATATTTCGATTGATTATAAGAATAGGCAGATAGGGTGCATTTTATTAACCGTTAGATAACTGATCGTAATTCTAATGAGTTTGACGTGTGTTTTTTAAGCACATCCTTTTCAAATTACCACATTTCTTTCATTTTTTTCCTTTAAATTTGTCGGCCTTTCAAGACTTTTATCCTACATAATACCAAATATATTTTTTCATTTATATCAGGAAAATAATTGTAATGTGGTGACATGTGGCAACGTAGAATTTCATGTAGGTACCCCTCAACACACTACGGTCCATGTTTTCGAAGAAAACTGACACATACACGGGCTATGATTGGGAAACATTCCACCCAATCACAGTTCTGCTCTCATTATTGCCAAGGTCTTTTCTACCTATGCATTTATTTCTCCTTATATATCCAATATTTTCACTTGAAATTTGTTACAAATTAGTTTTTAAGGTCAAATTCATCAGGGTTAAACATTTAGATGACGGATTTCAGGCAATTTGTTGGGAGATCTTAGACATTTAGATACATAATATAGGCATTTTCTTGGTAGGTTTTTATAGCAGTTAGATGCTAGATTTTAGTCAGTTATATTGCATATATTAGGCAGTTTGTTTTTAGATTTAAGACAGTTAGATGGTAGATTTGAGGTAGTTAGATGACATTTTTACGGCAGTTAGATGAAATATTATAGTCAGTTAGATTGTAGGTTTAAGACCTAGTTAGATAGCAGGTTAGGGGAAGTTATATTATATATTTTATGTAGTTTGAAGGTATATTTAGGCATTTAAATAGCAAATTAAGATCACAGAGCACAATCTGACAATTGTAACCCATTTCTAGAAAGATTCCAGTCCAATTGCACTCCCGATGAAATCTTTTTTATCGAAGGACGAAACAATGGATTCCAATTGGAATATCGGTTTGAATTTTTCATCTCGATGTTTTCGGCCACTCAGGAATTTCAGGAATATTCTGAAATTCGGTAATTGGGAAGAACTTCA
This sequence comes from Caprella mutica, assembly GCA_947561585.1. Taxonomy (NCBI): domain Eukaryota; kingdom Metazoa; phylum Arthropoda; class Malacostraca; order Amphipoda; family Caprellidae; genus Caprella; species Caprella mutica. The sequence continues at coordinate 266,411 of CANNZV010000327.1, read as the reverse complement.
TTAGTGAGAATGAGAGCATAAATTGTTGGAGTGGAACGTGTTAATTATTTAACACATTGAAAATAAACTGACAGTATATTTCAAGTGAAGAAGAAAAAAAAATTAGTTAAAATGATTAGTAATATTATGTTATAATTTTCATTAAAAAAAAATCAATAAAAGGGAAAAATGATCTAATATGAAATTTAAACATATATCTATTAAATTATAATAAAACTAGATTATGTGCACTCGGTAGAGCGCATACCTTTTCCTCCAATTTGACCCGTTCTCTCCCAAAATTAAGGAAACTGCTAACTGGATGAAAACCAATCGTCCCACCAAGTTTCATGCAATATAGTACAATACTTTTTGAATTATAAATGTTCTTGACCTTGACCTTTAACCAGATAATTTCCAAAATTCTACCAGATGGTTCTTGGCCATTGACCAATTGTAGCATCAAATTTCAGACAATTTGGTTGAATACTTTTTGAGTTACAAATGGCCTTGACCTTGATATTTAACCTTTGACCTGATCATTCCCAAAATCTATCGAAATGGTTCCTGCATATTGAGCAATCGTTCCACCAAGTTTCATACAATATGGATCGATACTTTTTGAGTTATAATTAACTGTGACCTTGACCTTCGACCGTGTCACTCCCAAAAGACTAGCAGCAGGTCAATGGACATGGACCAATCGTTTCACTAAATTTCAGGCAATTTGGTTGAACATTTTCTCAGTTAAGCGAATATCAAGATGATAAATAAATAAATAAATAAATGAATAAATTCCGATGAAAATATGACCTTCCCGCATTCTGCTAAGGTAAAAATGTATTCTTCATAGATTATGATAATATAATGCTCAAATCAGTCAAGTAATTCCAGGTAGTAAAATGTTGTAACAATGTGACAATGTTGTAACAATGTGACAATGTTGTAACAATGTGACAATGTTGTAACAATGTGACAATGTTGTAACAATGTGACAATGTTGTAACAATGTGACAATGTTGTAACAATGTGACAATGTTGTAAGAATGTGACAATGTTGTAACAATGTGACAATGTTGTAACAATGTGACAATGTTGTAACAATGTGACAATGTTGTAACTTTGGAAAATTGTTGTAACAATGGGACAATGGTGTAACAATGTGACAATGTTGTAAACGTAGGCCAATGTTCAAATAATAGGACAATGTATCCCATTGAACATTATTGGATGAGATAGTATAATATTACAATCAGAACTTAGTCCTATTAGTTATTTTCAGTCAAGGTTTTCGGTCTCCACTTCACATCATTTTGGGAATTCAATCGTCCGAAGCAAGCAATTATCCGACATTCCACCTTACAGAAAAATGTCTCTAATTGCTCAGGCAGGTAGTAGAGGGTATGGAGAGAGAGAGAGAGGCGTATTTCTATCGAGATATATTATCTGAATCATGATGAAGTATTTCGACTCAGTTGTTGTATCTGATTCAAGTTGTTTTTTATATACCAACAACATCAACACATATTATATGAAATTTCCAAATTTGAATTGTCATATCGAAAAGGACCAAAACAAAAACCCTTTGTAGCTCTTTCGTGTAATCAAGATTAGTAAAGTTCCTAACGAATAGTATTCAACTGGGTTTTGTAGATTTTCGACTGGGTTCTGTAGCTTTTCAACTTGGCTCTGTAGACGTTCAACTGTTTTTTTTATGTGTTCTACTGAGTTCTGTATGAGTTCAACTGGTATTTATTTATTTAGAAAAATAATCCCTTACATTTGGACCTAACAGGCGGGAACTGTTTGTTCTTTTACAATTTTTTGAATGGGTATTAGGCCCTAATAAGATTAATGCTTCTTGGGCATCCAACTTAGAAAAAATAAAAATTACTAATTTAGGTTTGCTTACAAAAGCGGCTCATTGAAACTAAAACAAAACAAAATAAATTAAATACTCTGATTTTCAGGAAGGAAAATCAATTTAGTAGATGGTTCAACGTCGGCTTTGGATCCAAGAGCAAAATGCCGACGTCAATAGAAGTTTAAATACAAGGGAATGGAAAAATAACAGTCAGAAAGGAAAATGGCTCCAAGAAAAATAATCTACCAGTGATGATGAATGCAGAGAATCTACTCCGTGAATGCAGCAACTCACCAAGGAATGTGACTAAAGGCGACACAAACACCAGCCGTTGCATTATGTATGTAAGAGGAAAATGAAGAAATAGTAGTATACGTATAAAGTATACGAACCTACTTAACACAAAATCCAAGACCATGTTCAAATTGGTTTTGTAGGCGTTTAACTGGGTTATGTATGTATTTAAAATGTTTCAGCATAACAGTATTGGTGTCCATTGAGCTGTAACATGAATTTATTTCTACAATATGGGCACCAACAATTGGGCCTATTTGATTTTGCAAAAGTTTTCTCATTTTTAAACGGTTATAATATCTGTAAAAACAGATGTTTCATCTTCACAGAAAGGGAATTTGTACAGAGGGAAAGTTACGGTGGGGCCAAATAAGATTCAAAAGGAACCCACCTTAATCTTCCAAAGCCCCACCATAATTTCTTCTCATTGTTTCTTCATTCATTCACAGTACAGTCCGTGACTAAAGGTTATTAAAGTGACTGACTGTATCGGTGAGAACATTAAAAAGATACGCTGTAAAATATCGTATATATTACACCTATAAACTCTTTACAGCCTTTGCATTAATAAGAGAGTAATAAAATAGGTGTGGGTATTAGTATTACACACTTAGCTATGTCTATGTGTGTAGGTATTATTATTACATGCCTTTATTGAGTAGTTATTACTAATTTATTTGACGAGTGGCAAAGGTATATATAAGTTTTAAGGGGACTGTACATGAAAAATCTGAGAATTTTATCGATTTTTTTATTTCAGTAATATATAGTTAATGGTGTCAAAATCTTCATGGGAAATTTCGTATGAAAAAAGTTTATGAAACTTTGTATCTACATATAAAATTGAATTATAAGACATTTTTGTTCGTGACATTTTTTAGATTGGACTCATAGAAAATGAGTTATTCGAAATTCGAATGAACTTCGTATCGTATTTTTTTAAATATAGAACTCAGACAATTTTGAAACTACGGCTTTGAGGTCTTTTGCATTCGAATTGCAATTCGATTCTCTACAAAAAGTTGGAAGTTGATTTTTGAATTTTAGATTTTTTTTCCAAATATATATATATTTTTTTTTCTGAAAAAATGTTTTTTTTGGAAAAAATTGATTCCTTCGAAAATTAATATTATACAATAAAACAATTATTTGTTGTTATAAAAGAATTAGTTATTTATCGTAAATAGATGACCTCTATATAAAATATCATTCTAGTGATTTGTTCCGAGATATCGAATAGTTCCAAATTTCAATCCTATAATACTAATAAATCTTGTTTATTATTATCTTTATTAACTTCTATCCAAGATACCTGCATGACTACTATCTGAAAATAAATGCTGAAAAATAATATATTTATTTCTTTTTTTATAATCGAAAGTGTTTACCGTTTCATTCCCAAACTAATCAAATTATTTATATTAATCATTCTCATCATTCACCAATTCTCATCACTCTTCCTCACGTCTCACTGAACTAACTTCTCTCAATTCAAATTATAAATCAAATCACATCTCCAAAACTCTCCAATGAATAACCAGGCGACCGAACCAGAGAGATAATGTTATCTTTCCCTTGTTAGAATAGTAAGTCAGCTTATCTCGGGAGGGAGATAAAACTCTACAGTGCATCTTACTGCATTAATATTTAAATAACATGGATTAATGTAGATGATGAATCCAACCGAAGTGTTCAATTAATCTGCAGATTATCTTTACTTATGTTGTTTCATAAATATTAAGTTACCATTTTGTCAGTAAAATAATCGTTAATTTTTCATTTATTCAGAGACACTTTTATAGAGTTTACACGCATAAGATATTGATAAAAAGTATATTCAATTGAGAAGAAATACATACAGATACATGTCTAATGTCTATATTATTATTTCCGATTATAATAACAAATAGAGGTTTGCTAAAAGTAAATATATATGTTTTTTTTGATGGGTTAACACTGATTAATTTTACTGAGGTAATTAATACGCATATGAATATTGAATAATCTTACACTACCTTATATTATAATTACTATTAAATCATATAATGGTATTTAACAGCAAATGATATTGTTCACAAAAGCAGGGTTATATTCTCAGTTGAAGTGACAATAACATTCAGTAGTGACTGAATGTGATCACAATAACTATAGGTAATGACTGAATATGATCACAATAACAATAGGTAGTGACTGAATGTGATCACAATAACAATAGGTAGTGACTAAATGTGATCACAATAACAATAGGTAGTGACTGAATGTGATCACAATAACGTTAGGTAGTGACTAAATGTGATCACAATAACAATAGGTAGTGACTGAATGTGATCACAATAACAATAGGTAGTGACTGAATGTCATCACAATAACTATAGGTAGTGACTGAATGTGATCACAATAACAATAGGTAGTGACTGGGTGTGATCACAATAACAATAGGTAGAGACTAAATGTGATCACAATAACAATAGGTAGTGACTGAATGTGATCACAATAACAATAGGTAGTGACTGAATGTGATCACAATAACAATAGGAAGTGACTGAATGTGATCACAATAACAATATGTAGTGACTAAATGTGATCACAATAACAATAGGTAGTGACTGAATGTGATCACAATAACAATAGGTAGTGAGTGAATGTGATCACAATAACAATAGTTAGTGACTGAATGTGATAACAATAACAATAGGTAGTGGCTGAATGTGATCACAATAACAATAGGTAGTGACTAAATGTGATTACAATAACAATAGGTAGTGACTACATGTGGTCACAATAACAATATGTAGTGACTAAATGTGATCACAAGGACAATAGGTAGTGACTAAATGTGATCACAATAACAATAGGTAGTGACTAAATGTGATCACAATAACACATAGGTAGTGACTGAATGTGATCACAATAACAATAGGTAGTGACTGAATGTGATCACAATAACAATATGTAGTGACTAAATGTGATCTTAATAACAATAGGTAATGACTGAATGTGATAACAATAACAATAGGAGGTCACTAAATATGATCACAATAACAATAGGTAGTAACTAAAGGTGATCACAATAACAATAGGTAGTAACTAAAGGTGATCACAATAACAATAGAGGTTAACTGCAAAGTCACACAAGTTCATAGTGCAATTCTAGCTCTGTTTGTTAGACCAATATTTTTCTGGTGTATTTTTTGCCGATGCAAATTCTCCTCCATTGGTTTTCTATAGTCTGCAATGTTAGTCTCCTGCCATCTGAAAATAATCACATGTTGGTTAAATCCAACAACAGGAAAGCATACAGTAAATATTGAATTCTCAACATTTAAATTGGAGAACATGGACTAGGTTAAAAATAAATATATTATTTATAAGAGAGACTTGTATTCAAGTGAGAATTTTATTGAGGGGCCATAGAAGATAAATAGGGGATCCCAAATATAACAGAGGGAAATTTTAGATACGAAAGAAGGTGATCCACTCATAGCAGAAAAAACCTCATGGTGGGCCCATCAAATAATTTCCTGCTTCTGTTCATAGTTAATAATGTACCAATTAAGATAGGTGATCAATCTTCTCTTGCCCCACCGTAATTTCTCTCCTGGTGCAGGTCAAGGCGTTGTCATGCAGACTAACATTGAATCTCTGTCTCGAAATTAAGGTTAGTTTCATTCACATTTGCATAACCAACGTGAGATGTGAATTATTCAAATTACTAACGACTGAATATCCCCGCACTGGATACCTGAAAATGGCAGTCCATGCTCCATGGAACTAATTCCACGACTTGTTTTGGAAAACAGTTTGCAAAAACAAGTTCAGATATTCCTACATTTAACTCTTTGAAAATCGGAATAGATGTATCTTTTTGCTCATAAATTCTACCTGGCTATTTATTGGAAGCCTTCGATGCTCTGGCTTTCAGCCAAACTTTTAATCACACATTAAATGATTAACCCGGGAGGCATGGAGCTGATTAACATAATCAGCAGCACATTATTAAACTGATAGGTAGTTTGGACGACTGATTATTCAGATTTGTGAATTATATTTTGAAGGAATCATGTCTGTAGAAAATGGAAATAAAGTTCCTATACAAAGGTCCGTGTGACAATGAATTATATATGAGTAAGAAAGTTTAGAATCGGTAGATTCTGTATTATTGTCCACTAAGATATATTGATCGTATTTATCGTAAAATATCAAATTTTAGATATTATCTTCGGAATTTTGTCGGAAATTTGAAATGAATGACGATACACAAAGATTGCAATCCAATAATATTTGTGATTTTAATCCAAAGAAAGGCGAAAGTTTAATATTTACACTAAATAACGGTTAGATTTTCGTTGAATCACTTATCGTTGCAGTCATATTATCTTTTATTATCGACTTATCGACTTGAAGATAGACAATTTTTATATCAATGATTATAATCACAGATCTGAAGCCAACTGTCACCCTAGTGTAAGCTAGCGACTGATTTCTATCTCAAAAGGTTAATCTAATCTCCTCTAATAGTTCAGAAGACGTTCCACAGGTTCTATGAGGTCTGTCCTAATGTTCCTCAGGTTCAATGAGGTCTGTCTTAACGTTACACAGGTTCTATGAGATCTGTCCTAACGTTACACAGGTTCTATGAGGACTGTCCTAACGTTCCACAGGTTCTATGAGTTCTGTCCTAACGTTACACAGGTTCTATGAGGACTGTCCTAACGTTCCACAGGTTCTATGAGGTATGTCATAACGTTACACAGGTTCTATTAGTTCTGTCCTATCTCCATTCAACTCATCAATCAGACAATGGGGGGAGAGATAATTCTTCTTCACCTCAGTAACAGAACGATAAACTGAAAACTTCTGGACTCGGGTGAGTTACCGGGCTTTTTATTGGGGAATGATGGAGGTAGTTTTGATTGATTTGGGGGATGGGGGAGGAAGGCATAGATTAACGTAGTCTGTTGCAAAATCGAATTAGAAGTGAAGGAATTACAGGCCAGTTTCAATACCTAAACTAAGCTGGCACTATAGGGAATGAACTAAACAATTGGAATACCATACTGTTTAGTACTCGATCTTTTAAATCCGGTTTTATCCAAAATGCTGCTACTAATATATAATCGCTGTGAATAGATTGTTCTTCCTACACAATAGTGTATTATCTAATGTATTCCGAAATATTTCTTCATTCAGGTAAGATGCGTGAAATAACTGATTATGAAAAAGAGCAAATTGTTGGCAGTAGCTTGGCACCAAAACCGCTGAGATTTTTTAGGTTTTGCGATAGCTACCATGTCGAGATCATTGGCAAAGTAATTTTTCCAACCCCTGTGTGTTGAAAATATTTTCAATTATATTGTTTTGTAAGTAACAGAGTGTTATTAGGGTACTAACAAAACAAAGAATATTCAAAATACTGAAAGTGAGCGTTAGAATGATGTGATTTATGATTGAAATATTATGACCGATTTTAAAACCCATTTTATAAGTACTGTCACCTTAAATAAATCTTCAAGTACTGTGAAGTCATCCGATTCCTTTCAATATATTTTGAAATAAGAAGATAGATATATACTTACCTCTCTATCCTACATCTTTCCTATAGCTATGGATTTAAAAAGTCTCTATTTTCCTCTCTATCTGACACCTTTCCTATAGCTAAAGATATAAGAAGTCTCTACTCATCTCTCTTTCCTACACCTTTCCTATAGCTAAGGATATAAGAAGTCTCTACTTACCTCTCTATCCTACACCTTTCCTATAGCTAAGGAGATAAGAAGTCTCTACTCACCTCTCTATCCTACACCTTTCCTATAGCTAAGGATATAAGAAGTCTCTACTTACCTCTCTATCCTACACCTTTCCTATAGCTAAGGATATAAGAAGTCTCTACTCACCTCTCTATCCTACACCTTTCCTATAGCTAAGGGTATAAGAAGTCTCTACTCACCTCTCTATCCTACACCTTTCCTATAGCTAAGGATATAAGAAGTCTCTACTCACCTCTCTATCCTACACCTTTCCTATAGCTAAGGATATAAGAAGTCTTTACTCACCTCTCTATCCTACTCCTTTCCTATAGCTAAGGATATAAGAAGCGTCTGAAGTGTCATGCTAAATGAACTGAAGTTTAAACGTATTTTGCCTATTAGAATAATGGGGTTATTCTAATTATTTTAAATGATGTTACCAATAGGGGTGTAGTAAGTTGATTTGTTGCTATGGGGGATGTTTTTTAATTAGGTGGTGCATGTTAACATGAAATAAAGGACTGACTACGCTTAATTAACTGTGAATATTTTAATTAACTAGAAGTAGAAATTGTTTGTCAAATCTGAAATACAAACATAATGATCATAAATATCTATATTACGTAAGGTTAAAATGTATTTATGGAAATCGAAAAGGCGAATTCGAGATAAATATAACATTCTAATTTTAGAAAAATAAGTTTAATACCAATCAAAATTAAAGCCAAAAAGGTAGTGAAACGAAGACAATAATCTTTCCATTGCGTATAAAGCTTCTGTTGCTGTCAAATCCATCCTCTGCTATCAACATTATGTTAGTTTTTGCTGACGTCATCACTTTTTCACAACATCAGCAGCTTTTCTCAATTCTCTGCCGGTCACCAGATTATTAATAGACTATTTACTAGAAATGACAATGTGAAAAATTGGCCATGGCGGTGAACTGTCATGCTACACTGAAATATAAACCAATTCTCCCTGTCTGTATAAATAAATATGTATAAGTACCTACTAACACTGCTTTAACCGCATAGAAACAATATTGAGTATATAGAAGACGGGAACAAATGTTTACCGATATGAACACAGACGATATTTAGAGGCACAAGTTATTAGTAATTACTTACCTAACAATTTTAGATATAAAATTTAGTTTATTTCACATTCGATACTAACTAACTTGTTATTTAATTAATATGATTATTACTGAGAAAATGTCGAGTTCCAGCAGGATTTTTAAGAAGTTAATATTTGTTCAGTTCAAATTTCATTTAAACTGAACAGAAGTAAAAAATCTCAATAGTCTGGCTTTTGTCTTCCTGTTTTACCTTCAAATTATTGGAACATTAAAAAACCCGTAAAAGAGTTAGAGCTGAAGAGAATGGTGAGTTGACTAAACTTTCTTGTCTAGACAGAACGTATGGTGAGTAAAGTGACTAAACTGAGTACCTGAAGTGATTATGGTGAGTATAGTGAGTATGGTGAGTATAGTGAGTATAACATACTTTCTTGTTTAGACTCAACAGCATTCTGAACTCTGAGTATAGTAAACTTTCTTTTCCAGCAGAAAATACAAATCTTGGTTACATCTCGTAAGTTTGGCGATCATGAAGTCGTCCTGGAAATCTTCAGTTGTTTTGTTTTTAGTTATTTTGTTTCGGACAAAACAATTCACCAGACCAGAAAAACAAGACAAAAATTTGTTGTGTCGGATGTATTTCAGCAGTGAAACGGATACGGGGTAATGTTTTCTAACTTCAACCGACCAATTCAAATAAAAATAAATAGAGTTACTTTGAAGAAAAGATACATCTAGATTTCGAAACAATTAAATACCAACGACTGAAGTGTAATATATTGATGGTGTATGATGTATGGGGTAATATAATTTGAATTAGATTGAAAGCAACCAAATCCATTACAAATTTTCCCTCTAACTTCCCTCCTGAATCATCTATCCCAATTAAAACATCATAGCATAGATGGAAATTATTGTTTTTTCTCTAAATTTCACTCGCCTTCTGATATACATAAATACAAAATATCAGATTTAAAAATGAAAATCTATGCGGCGAGAGTTAATTTGATTGATTTATCACAAATCTAATATCTGGTAAACATATAGTTTATGATATAAATAGACCAACTATTTGTCTATTACCTCATCATATCTTCCACACTAATATAAAGTTATAAAAAGATATACATTTCCTTTAATTGTCTGTTTGAATTTTCACCATTATTGAGAGGAAAATGAAGCGTATTAGTCGATGGTAAGGTTATACCTTTTTCGAATAAAAATTAAAGAGATATTTCTCTTACGAAATGAAATAATTCCCTTTCTATATAACAAAGCAAAATTTTTAATTATCTTAATTTAATGATGTTAAGAGTGTTGCTCGGTGGGCACCATCATTAATTTGGTCTAAAAATCCTGTTAACGAGATGGAAGGTGATTTACTTTGTTGTTTTTCTTTTCTTTTTATTCCACACAATCTCTTTGTTATATTTTCTCTTTATTGATATTGTGTGTATTTTCAATATAAATTTCTATATTGACAAAGTTACACTTCAGAGTATGAATAGAAAAATTTTGTTTCCCCATACTGGCCACCACTTCAAATATTCTCGAGTTACTTTAATGTACTTCAGATCTTCCAGTGAAATTAATTTGTTTAGTGAACATAAATTTTGGATCACATATTTTTATTTACTTTCTTAATTTACTGAATTGGTTTATTTTACAATTTTCATAGGAACTTGTACATAATTATTTGTTGTTTCATATTTCAAAGTTTCGCATATACTATAAACAAAGGATAATGAAAGTTGAGTTACTATATTAACTCTAATTGAAATATGGCTACGACAGAGGGCAAGTCCCTTCAATAATGAATAAAAGAATTTCATTGAAAAAATTACCAAGTAGTTTATCACTAATTTCACCAGATATGGATTTAAAAGTTAGAGAATGAAGTTAAATAAGTTAGAATTTGCATACAGCTATAAATGGTTTAAAGCGTTAGAAAGAGAACCACATGCAATGAGTGATAGACTGATAATTTCCATAGCTAAGCAGACTGGGTTGACTAGAGGTTCGATCATGGTTGAACGTCGAACGATCTTGTCTAATTACCTAAATACTTGTTGTGATTATTAATCATAATAATTTTGTTCTAGTTCTAATAAAAGCGTTAAAATAAAGAAATAAACACATTTCAAATATTCAGTTTGTTGACGGGAGTTAACCTTCTTTATCTTCTATGAACCCACCAAAAATCTCCCTTCTTAATCTTCTATGGCCCCACCAATAACTCTTACCTGAGTAAAAGCTGAACATGTATAATTCTCTCTATCTTTTATTCATGGTAAAGTTCATTAATAGTCAATGTGTTTAAATGACAGTACATTGGCTATGCAGATTTATATTCAATATTAATGAATTGATAAGGAAAACAAGTCAAAAATAATCAGTAATGGACTGCTGATTATAAGAGGAAATTATCTTATTAGCAAATTGTTTAAATAACATTACACAGAGTATAATACAAAGTGTTACCATTACACTGAGTTGTACCCAGTTTTACTAAGTGTTACCCAGTGTTACCCAGTATTACCCAGTATCACCCAGTACTACCAAGTGTTACCCAGTGTTACCCAGTGTTACTCAGTATTACTCAGTATTACCCAGTGTAACTCAGTGTTACGCAGTGTTACCAAGTATTACTCACTGTTACCATTTCTTTCATCCCAAAGTGTTACCTCTTCCAATCTTTCATTTGGCATAAATTAACTCATTTGTATGATTATATCTGGCATGTTCCCCAATTTTGAATTAAATTATTCATAATTCCAATATGGAGTAATAAAAATAGAATGGAGTTTGAAATACTTAAATGAGCTATTTTTGCTTTATCGTGAATTCAGTACATCACAATACAGCTATTAGATTTTAAATAACTATTTAGATATATTAAAATTTGCTTATTGGTAATTTATATCCCTCCTGTTGATTACAATCTAAATTTCCAGTCAATATCTTACAGTTTAATATTGCCATTCTAAATTAAAAAAGAAGTGTTAGCAGATAGGTTCAGCAACTGGAGGTAAAAATATCACCACAAAAGATTACCAGGCGATATCTCTCTCTCTCTCCATTCAGATTTCAATAGTCATTTATCAGCATAATTGCTAAATGTACTGTTAATTGCAATCTGTTTCTGAACCACTCGATTGGTATTCCATTATTGATTCCAAACAACAGATGCACTGGAATTATCAGCTAGTTTAAACGAGGATTTAATATCTTACGGAACCATATCGTGCTGTTGAAAATAGTGGCAAAACATTAGGAAATATAAATATTTTTCAGTTAAATTATAGCAAAATATCTAACCCATTGATAGCGTTTGGTATTGACGGGAAAGCAAATATCAAACCTATCGATAGCGTCTAGTATTGACAAGCAAGTGAGGACCACTATTATTGAAATCTTTGATGCTTTGTCATGTAAATTCTTATTTGAAAAGAACCAAAATGTTCGAGAATATATTGCGTACTTTGATAAATGATGCAAATAGAGTGAAGAGGAAAATGTGTGGGCCTCGATAGATATAAAATATTGAATAATTATTGCTTAAATGGAAGACTTTTCAATTTTACCTGATTGTATATTATAGATATATACAGTAAATATATACACGTGCACAATGTATTATAAAAATGTTCATAATATTTTCAGATGTTCCTATATTGTACTTGGTATACTTCTCTATTCATTTACTATGTTTAAACTGGTTCAGTGAGATGGAAGAGTCACGTGTTTCTGCGTGGTCTCTTATTTGTGATGCTGATAGTTGCTTAATCTATTGCCTGTGCGATGACAGCATCCAGCATGCTAAATTGTTTTTATCGCATATAAAAGAAGAATAGCATATAAACCTTATTAGAGAATCATAGCAGGGCCATGGAAGATTAAGAGATGATCTCCCTTAATCTTCTATATCACCACCATAAGTTTATCTCAGTGTAGTGGCCGTAAATAAAAAAAAAAAAACTATAACGACATAAAAAATAACCTCAATTTAAGTTAAAAATACTATATACAAATCACTATCACTTCTGTACTTGATTGTATTTACATCACCCCGAACAGTTGATCAGTAATAAGTAATATTTATATTATTTCAAAATGAAATATATTTCAATATAATCAAGAACATTAAGGAGATCGTTCTCCTTAAAAAATTTCTATTTTATTATGCATCATAGTACTTTGAAATTTGATTCATATATAAAACATCGAATGAGAAATGTTTTTTATTACCGGCAAAGTATCACATACTCTTTGTATCGAAACAAGAAATCGAAAAAAACATAAATTTAGGAGGGGAATCCAAGAAATGTCTCTCATCCGATAAATGTCACATACAATGTTGGAATAGATATCATTAAATAAGGAAAGACTTTGACAGCAATGTGGAGATCACATTGATCGAAATTTCTACTTTATTATTCCAAAACGAAAAATTCTGAGAGGGAAATCAATTATTTCAAAAATTTCTCTTTATGATGTCGTAACTCTTGATAAAACACGAATTCTTATAATTGTGATTGTTTTTCAAATGTTTACTCACACAAAGTAGTACTTCTCTAGAGAGCCTGAAATAATTTTTTTTCTCTTTTAATTCCAAAATTGACGCTCCGCAACAATAATGTACTGATATGATCACTTTATCTCAAAAATTAAGAAAGGATATAGATTCCATTGACTCCTTCCCCTAAAATCACGTTATCTTCCATATCTCGTTTTACATGAAGAAAGTGTGATAATATCACGAACAAAAAAGAGTCTTCACATGATATTTTATTTACCCATCAAAGAAAATTTCGCGTAGGGTTCACAGTCACCTTCTAAGTGAAATGTAACTATTAAAACTCTTTTTGTCAAAATAGCAAGAATATTATCATCGTGATATATATCAATAACATGATATAGTTTTTCATTGATGTATATTAATAATTGAAATCTACCCACGAGTTAAAATAATAATTACACATCAATATTTTTTTACAAATAACAAATACACCCTCCCATCATTCATGACTAATAAATGAACATCCATATCATTTCTTCACAGAGAGTTAGTACACATCCCCATCATTCACAGAGAGTTAGTACACATCCCCATCATTCACAGAGAGTTAGTACACATCCCCATCATTCATTCACAGAGAGTTAGTACACATCCTCATCATTCACAGAGAGTTAGTACACAACCCCATCATTCATTCACAGAGAGTTAGTACACATCCCCTTCATTCACTTATAGTTACTACACATCCCCATCATTCACAGAGAGTTAGTACACATCCCCATCATTCACAGAGAGTTAGTACACATCCCCATCATTCACAGAGAGTTAGTACACATCCCCATCATTCACTTATAGTTACTACACATCCCCATCATTCACAGAGAGTTAGTACACATCCCCATCATTCACAGAGAGTTAGTACACATCCCCATCATTCACTTATAGTTACTACACATCCCCATCATTCACAGAGAGTTAGTACACATCCCCATCATTCACAGAGAGTTAGTACACATCCCCATCATTCACTTATAGTTACTACACATCCCCATCATTCACAGAGAGTTAGTACACATCCCCATCATTCACAGAGAGTTAGTACACAACCCCATCATTCACAGAGAGTTAGTACATATCCCCATCATTCATTCACAGAGAGTTGGTACACATCCTCATCATTCACAGAGAGTTAGTACACATCCCCATCATTCATTCTCAGAGAGTTAGTACACATCCTCATCATTCACAGAGAGTTAGTACACATCCCCATCATTCACAGAGAGTTAGTACACATCCCCATCATTCATTCACAGAGAGTTACTACACATCCCCATCATTCATTCACAGAGAGTTAGTACACATCCTCATCATTCACAGAGAGTTAGTACACATCCCCATCATTCACAGAGAGTTACTACACATCCCCATCATTCACAGAGAGTTACTACATATCCCCATCATTCATTCACAGAGAGTTAGTACACATCCCCATCATTCATTCACAGAGAATTAGTACGCTATGAACTGCAGATTTAATTTGATTTATCAACTCTAAAATTCATAACCTACAGCATTGAATTTAACACTCCGATGATCTGCTGTGATTTCCAGTGATGTGTGGTGTGTGAATATATTGTAAATTGTATTATTATGTTGGGTCGGACGGGGTAGCACTGCACATACCCCTTTTATTGGGTATCACACCGCACCTCTTATAATTTTGAAACCACTTGTTTTAGCCTAAATCTGATTAAACCATCACTTCAAGCAACCTCTTTTCTCCTATAAACAACATTACGCACCATTATCCTATGATTATTTCTAGAGATAAGTTGCGATGTATGTGGAGCTCTCAGAACGATCTGAAAAAAGTTTACGCTGGTGTTTTTCTATTTCCGCAAACTCTCCAATAACTCTAGAACCGAGATTTGAAGATTCATATTGTATTAACATGTTAGCACAAACATCAACAGTTACATTATGTCATATTTTCAACTTCTCAGTTTTAACGGTTTTCCCGCCACAACCGTGCACAGTGATACCCCAGATAATATAGAGGTAGAGGGGTATCACTGCGCATCATTAATAACCATATTTGTATGCAAATAAATATATAAAATAAAAGGTTTTTAGCCTTAATAAAGGCATAAATATTGAATAAGGTGCTATTTAATTGTAATTTTGGTTAACAATAAACTTACGATCGTAGTAGCTATTCAACTTGAGGTGGGGGTATTAAGATAGGGAGATGGGTTATTTAGGTGGAGAGGGGGAGGGGGGGGGGGGTGGTGAGAGGTAATTGAATTAAAGTATTAATTAACAATAAACTTTCGATCGAATTATATTACTTGATATAAGTAGTTTGTTGCAGTTTCATTAAATATGTGTTTAATAGGTAAAGGACAATTAGATTGGGGAGAGGGCATGTAGAGAGGGAATCACAGACATTTTGATGGGGACTGGGAAATTTAGATGGGGGAGGGGGGGGGGGGGGAAGTTAAGAGAGAGAGAGAGAATATTTAGATTGGGAAGAGGGGAATTTAGATGGGAAGAGAGGGAGATTTCGATGAGAGTAGAGGGCAATTTAGATAGGAGAAGAGTGGGATTTAGATGGGAAGAGAGGGAGATTTAGATGGTAATGAAGGAGGTTTAGATAAGGGGGAGGTATTAAAATAGGGGAGAAGAGGTATTCAGGTGGGGAAAATAAGTGCTATATTTATGCAATGCGCAGTAATACCCCTCCGTGTGCGCAGTGATACCCCTAAACACTCACTAAAAGTTGCGCACGAAAAATTTCCAATAATTATTTCATTTATTCATGTATTATTTCGAAACTGGCTGAGAACCATCCTCATTCATGACCATTTCATCACGAGAAAAAGAATTTCTTCAGTACCTTCAGTTTTCGAGTAAGTACAGAGTTTGCGGGTTTGTGCGCAGTGATACCCCGTCAGACCCTATAGTATTGAATTAGTATGATATAATTATTGATTGGTTAGTTACAAAAGAATGAATTCTTTATTCCCTTCTTTAAGATATCTATGCATGGATAATAAATAATATTAGTAAAGATCAACATCATCAAGATATATATATTTTTTTAATTAACTGTATATAAATGAAGGTTTTTGAATCATATACAATTTTAATGAATAATTCAGGTTAATTTCACTGAAGAGCTTATTGTTTCTAAATAATGTTAAGTGTGATTGTCTGTGTGTTGAATTATATACTACACTGGACACAATGTCACACCAATGCTATAAATACAGAAAGGGGAGGGAGAAAATGAAAAGGCGAAAATGAACATTGTACCTACACCTACATTTTGAGTCAATAATTTTGTCAAATTTATTAAATATTAAAATTATTAACCCTAATAAGTTTGACGTGTGTTCTCTAGGCACGTCTTTTTTTAATTATTGCCGATGTCATTCCTTAAAATTTACTGGCCTTTCTTGACTTTGTTTCTACATAAATAGCAAATATATTTTTGTATTTAAAAGTTAAAAAATATTTACGTATCAGTGTTAATTATGGAATTACTTATACTTTAGTGACTTGTGGCAACTTAGAAATACAGTTTGGTTAGCCCATTCTATGGAGCTCTGATTGGTTCACACTCCACCAATCACAGTTCAGTTCTCTCAGTTGCCAATGTCTTACATAGCTATGTATTTATTTTTCCGTATATATTCAATGTTTTTACTTGAAATATAGTGCACATTATTTTAGTATATACTAAAAACTTGTAAAAAATATAGTAGCTTAGGTTTATAAATAAGATATATGTTTTTTTAACACATAGTCAAACCTTCTCGTTGATTCTGACAGTCGAAAACTTATTTGGGTTAACAGTAGGAACTGAGTCATCAAATGAGTGTAAAAAATTATTACACAATCTCAGGATACAGGAACTTAAACGGGTATAGTAACCAAAAGACGACGCAAAATATGACGTCACCAAAACAACACACGTGACGGGTGGTCACGTCAATCTAGATTAGATCAGTTGATTACCATACCCGATATGTTACTGTATCCTTCACTCACTAGGCCCATAATCAAAATTTAAATAATTTGATTTACTGACACAAATTAGAAGTTAACCAGGGAATATAGTTTGAATGTTCCTGTCATTATTCCTACAATATTACCTTACAAACTTCTATCTCTATTGGCAGACATGGCGTAACTACAACCTCCTAATGTCTCGTTTAACCTCCTGGTATCAAACTTGAACTTCAGTTATACAGTTTGGGTCGTAAGAAGGCAGATCAGAATGACACCAACTGAAGAGTTAGCCAATTAATGCGTAAATATCACGAATCTATGTTCTAAATCTCATTCAATCTGATATTTTTCAATAAGATAATACATTATAAGTTCTGAAAAGAGTTTTATTCATTCAAAATTAATTATTTCTCAAATTAATTGTTTTTTCCATATTTGCTATATAATTTCAAATTTTATTCTTTGATGATGTTATATTCTATCCATCATACATACTCTGAGGAATACTTAGAATAAAAGGCTGTAAGAGTTATCCTTGGACAAAACTAGCAAATCAATATGATAATGGCTGTAACTATCCATTCATGGATGCATCATTGCATATACATGATATATATGTAATGTAAGGCATACCTCTATACCTGTTATATAATGTAACACATGCCTTTATACCTGTTATATAATGTATCTTCCCCAACTAATCTCAGCCCTAATGAACTTTTTGTAACTAATGTAATCGAAGGAATTAATGTTTGCAGGACATGCGAACTGATCAGCTGTGATCTTGTGAGTAACAATTGAAGGGAGAGTGAAGAGGGCATGTTTAGATGAATGGGTGCATGTTTTGATGAAGAGGTGCATGTTTAGATGAGGGGGTGCATGTTTTTGATGAAGGGTACAACTGAAGGGTACGAATAGACCTAGTCCAACATTCATCCCGATTCGTGAAAAAGGGGTGGAATCATGGGCCCCGCCCCGTCGGGTAGGCTCCGCCCCCTTTTTTTAGACACTACACACATAGTCACCCGTTCTCTGCAAGAGCGCGGGCGACCATAAAAATAATTATAAATTTCTGCATAGAAATTATTATTAACACTATTCTTCTCTTGGGATCAGGTGATCGGACTGTGGACCCATCGGAGGCTCGTGAGATTTGCGAAAACGATTGAGCGTTTCGGAAACCAAATTCTCCTGCCTAGCGATTGTGCTCGGTTTGGACCCTCTTGTGGGTGCCCCAAGGGATTTTGCCCCGATCCAAATTGGACACAGTTGGGGGATCAAAATTTTTTCCCATAATTATTTGTAGAAATAAGCAAGAGAAAATATGTTTACTTCAATTTTTTTCGATTTGAGCCGAAATACGGCCCCCAGGGCTATCCCAAGTGGACGAGACGAAAAATTTCACTTTATTCACTTTTTCTCAAAATCGGCTCTATGAATTTCTTAGCTTTTTACACCCGTCGTACCTGAGACCGCCATACGCGTCGTGTTAGAAAATCAGGGAAATCCCATCCTAACGATTTTTGTAAAATTGCCCAAAAAATTCAGCCTTTCCCAGACCATTTAATGGGTATTTCTTTTCGAAAATGGGCTCGCTTTGAATTTCTTCCGGGTCCAGAGACCACCCCGAATCCGATGGTGACAATAATTTTTTACTCAGGCTTGATCGTCCGCGACCAAATTTTTACTAAATTGGGTATTAGGTCATGAATTTTTCTTAAAGTGCATCATGTATCAAGGTATGAGGCTGCTGATCATGCATAAGTGTCTTTTTTTTTAGTGCAACCTCCCCGGTCCAGAGATATTGGGCTATCCACGTTGGGGAAACCTTGCCCCGAACCGTGGAGGTCTTTAAATACGTCCGATTTCAATTTTGAAAAAAGTTTCAGATTTGTCTCGATCCTGGTAGGAATCTTAGGTTTCTCGATTTTCCAAAATCCCCCCAGTCAACCCGAGATTCAATTTCAACCCTTTTTTATTTTGCACTGAAATGGTCCTTCACTTTTTCTCAAAATCTGATGGGATGATCTCTTAGCTTTTTTGCACTGTCGTAAAAAATCAAAAAAAAAAAACAAAAGTTCCTCCGAAGGAGGAACTCAGCATCGTCATAAAAAACAACAAACGTTCCTCCGAAGGAGGAACTTAGCATCGTCATAAAAAACAACAAATGTCGTCATAAAGTACAAAAACCAAAAGTTGTCACTGATAGAAACAAGACAAATGTAAATAATTATGAGAATGTACAACACACACACACACATAGCACAGCCAACACACATGATGTATATATATTTTGGGGAAATGAAACAGCCATGTTTCATTTCCCAATGATCCGAAAATTGTAAAACGTTGTGTGTCGCGGGGTATGTGTGTGTGTGTGTGTGTGTGTGTGAATATCAAACACACACACACTCTTCTGTGCACTAGGAGTACATAATGTACGTGTGCGTGCACAGGAGAGAGAGGGAGAAAGGTATAAAAAGAAAGAGAGGCAGAAAGGGAGGCAGCAAGAAAGAGAAGAGAAAGAAAAACAGAAATAAGAAAGAAAGAAAGCAAAAAATATGAAAGCGAGGCAGCAAGAAAGAAAAAAGAAAGAGAGGAATGAAGAAAGAGAGAGAGAGAGAAAGAGAGCAAGAAACAAAGGAAAAAAAGAGAGAGAAAGAAAGGGTGTGTGTGTGTGGGGGGGGGGGGGTGTTCTAGTGGTACAACTATATGCCACTTGTCATTATTTTTAACTTTAATTTAAACAATTCGATCTACAATAGTTATACCTTTGTTTTTATCTTACAGACAATGTCAATAGGTACACAGAGAGACATCCAGCTCCTCTCGTTACCTTGAAACATGTACAATGGTTCATGTGTGAAACTTTTAATATTCATTTGCAACCACTAAAAGTTTTAATCAATAATATTTCAAGAACAATCCCCACTATGGTTTTAAATGAAATGTATATAAATCTGAAACTTTTAAAACTTGACAATGTCACGGACTATTTTTTAATGAAATTGTTACGTAGAGCATTATATTACGAGACTCATCTTTTAAATAAATCTTTTACTGACTTCATCCCTTCTCACGAGCATAATACCAGAACAAATAGGTTTTATCTTCCTCCCATTCGAACAGAATTGGAGCGAAATTTTACTATTTTTAGATCCATAGAATTGTACAATAAACTTCCTACTATTTTATTAGAACCAATGTCAGATTTTAAATTTAAGAAGCTTTTTAAAGAATATTGTTTTAGTAAATATAGTACTTAGTTTTTATTGTTTATAGATTTTTTAATTAGGTTTCACAAGTTTTAACTTTCTCAGAACCTTAGCTGCATTTATTTGGTATTCCATTTGAATTGTGTATTCCTTAGTTTTACTTTGTATGTAGTTTGTAAGCTCAAATAAAGACAAAAAACAAAAAAAATACAATAACAATAACAAAAACTTGCAAGTTTGGAGAAGTCAGTTAGGCTAGACTTCGGGTCGAGCAATAATATTGTAGTCAATATGTTAAAACTCTTATAGTCTATCATTCAACACTGCGACGATTATACCAGAAATTTAGATATTTTACACAATATTAAACCTATGTTTACACTAATCAATAATTTAATTGTTTTTAAGCTACCGATTTCTGTTGTGAATTAATTCCAAAAAAGTGTGATTCTACGGTAATTGCTCATATTATTTGACTTATAGTTCTATACAGTTCGCAACATAAACATTAGCGGTCTTTTACTTTAAGATTACAAACTAATGATTAGAAAAAATTAAATTTACTTGGACACTAAACTAATAAAAATCATATAATACATATCAATTATAAAAATCTACTATTAAGTCAATTACAATTTGTATCATAATTTGTTAAATTGCATTCTAAAGTTGAGAGTGTGATTGCCCGGTCCAGTATATCATTTGAGTCAATATCTACTGCCATATGGTCCATTTGTGTGATTAATTCTAGAGTATAATCTCTACTATGGTGGGGAGGGGAGAGATTCATTGAAAGATAAAGAAGCAATGCACTGTACTAGATGCTACAGGATGACTGTGCTTTAAGTCAGACTATAGTACATCCCGTTAAGAATAACGCTTTCCCAATAGTATCAATAGTTGGAACTAGTATTCTGGCCCATTATAAACACGACATGTTGACACAAAAGGGTAAAACACGAGAGAACAATTTTGCACACAATCTTGATGACAGGGGGTGGGGGGGAGGGGTGTAAAGCACTCCCTGCACAGTCATGGAGACACAGTAGAGAAAATCTAATAACTTATTCAGTAGGGATATGAATTATCGCACACAATCATGAGACCACAGTTAGGCAAATTAATTCTCTCACAATCATGAGATCATCAGAGTAGGGGAAACTCCTTTCGCAAACAGTCACACAAAGAGCGTCATAGTCAATTAACTATATTCATTAATTTTACTACCAATTGAATCTTATTGTCACAGCGAAATTCATGCTATAAAAGAGTGTGAGTGGTTAGATTCTTCATACAGAAAGATGTTCGATTAAAATTAACCCTCGCGATGAGGTGTAAGACACTTGGGAAAATGTAGCTCTTTGCAGTGTGCATAATAATAGAATTATGCGAATTGTATTGAAACTACTGACTATTTCATAAACTACAAAATAGAGTATAGGATCTACCACAAATTTGTGTATTTTGTTGACAAAAATTCGATTCCACAAGAAAATGCATGTGATAAATTCTTACAGTAAAGAATATCCATACAATATCGATCAATTTACAGTGAATACAAATAATTTTACATTTGGGGTGAACTCCAACAGGGAAGAACATTCGTACAATATAGAATTGTAGTTAAAATACATATTATTAAAATCTGTAAATAATAACGTAAATGAGGTGACGAATTCATCTTATTCTAAATCACAGTCTGATAAATCTATCCAGATCTCCTAAATCAAATGGCATCGAGAAACTGAAACGGATATTCGAATTGCATCACAGTTTTCGAACATTCAAACTCTGAGTTGCGATGGGAAATTGAACGGAAATGGGGCGTTTGCCCCCTTTCCCGTTCTCTACCATCCCCTCTCCCCTCCTTCTTCACCCCCATCATCGTATTGTTCGTTTCAGTTACGAATTTGAGAGGTAGGACGAATAATTCGTAATAAAGGTGGTATTACACGAATTCTGTGATCTTTTAATCTATCTATTAATCGGTGCATTTGACTGATTAGCAATCTCTTAAGATGAGCTGCGGGTTTTGATGATCTTAGAATCGTTTGTATCATCAATTCTTTCCTCCTCTTTAGATACGATACCCTCGAGTACATAAGCCCTAATGAATGACACATAACACCAATCTTGTAACTACATAACTAATGTTTCTGGATACAAGACCTGATTGGGTACAAATTACCCAACTAGTGTATTAAGGCATCTAACTTGCGAAAACTCAAATAGAGTAATTAGGTACAAAGTTGAAATTACCCAACTGGGTAATTCCCCTCCATTTTTCCCCATCAGTGGCATCCCTTCTTCATACCATTACATCCCTTGCTCAATCTCGAGATTGCCGCTTAGTTTTTTATTTTAAAATCATGCAGAGAATTCTTAAGATAGCGCAAAAACTGTACATTGCGTGAATCAAATATAACGTTATCTATCATATCTTTATCTTCATTCTGTTGATAGATATCTGATGTTCAATATTTGTTATTAGTAGTGATGAATCATTGCTTTGTGGTACTAATATTCGATACTCCAATAAATATTGGAAAGAACTTACCCCTCGTATGAAGGTACACTCTAACTCATATTGGAGATGTGAACTATTTATGTGAGTAACGAATTATTAGACAGTTACACATCTTAATTGTGTCATGCAATTCTAATCATGTAAATTAAATTGGCACCCGTTTACATGCAGATATCATGGAAACCAATTAAAATATAATTATTGTATAGTTTTTTACATGATTGGAGATTTCTCATTATCCGATAACTTGGACTTTACTCTAACTTTCATGATTGATAGCATGTACATTTATATAGTCCTATTAAACTATTGAATAAATAGAACATTATTATGTTATATGTAATCTTCATTGAGATGATGGTACATCAAAATCGTGAAATTTTCTGTTCATATATTCACTCTGGTTGTATCTTTGAATAAGTAAAATCTTTATTAAATTATCTTTATATTTGTGAAGATAAAACATTTTGACAAATTGTATTAAATAAAGAAATATAATCTATTACAATATAAATGATCATAATAACACTCTAAATTAAGAGTGATAATAATGAACATAACAAAGCCGAAACATGAATATTGAACTCACTGATAACAGGTCAGTTATTTATGTTCACATTTTTCAGGTCAAATTGACTATGTTTCATTCTGTGAGAAATATTGAACAACAAGTTAGTCAAATAGACTGTATTCTATTCTGTGAAGTATATTGAAATACAGGTTAGTCAAATTGACAATAATTCATTTTGTGAAGTATATTGAACAACTATATAGTCAAATTGACTATGTTTCTATAAAAGTACTAGAGTAGTGTATCTACTTCAATCTCCAGGTCAGTTTAACTACGTTTCTCTCTAACAGCACTGAGCAGTACAAATAATATGAGTTTCGGGTCAGTTTGACTCTGTTTTTCTCCACCATTGCTACTGTCATTTAATTGTCACTAATTTAGATAAGGTTGAGATAAGAGTAAGTACTGTCACAAAGTCTTGTCACGCTATCAACTCACTCATTGCACTGGGGGAAGTGACGAATTATTGGACTGGTACACATCTTTCACATAAATAGATTTATTAATTAATATTTCACTTTACTTGTTAACCATGATACCAATTAAACTAAATGTTGAGTAATAATTATTATAATCATTTTCTTATATAATTGAGAATGTATAACTGTAATGAGTTTAACGTGGGTTTTCGAAGCACATTTCTTTTTTAAATTACTTCGTATCTTTCATGTCATTCTTGAAAATTTATTGGCCTTTTTTTGACTTTGTTCCTACATAATTATCAAATATGTTTTTGTATTTAAAATTTTAAAAAAATATTTACCTATCGGCAAAATCAGCGTAATTCACGTAAATTAGGAAATGAATTGGAGGGTAGAGAGGTAGAGTTAGGTAACTACGAAGTGTCGCTCTCCACGAAATGAAGCTTTTCCTCTACGGTAAAGTTAGGTGCATTCTTACTCAACTGTACTTCTAAACGAATTGGAAATATCTCAAACGGTGTACCTATGTGTGTTCTCACCCAACTACACCGCTCACATAAAAGCAGTATTCTATTGCGGTAAAGTAGTGTGTGTTGTTCCACAACTTCACCTCTCACTGATTCAGTCAATGATATTTAGGTAAAGTTGTGTGTGTAGTTACCCAACTTGTCCTCTCAATAATCTACAGTCTCCTGGGCAGGCGGGGGGGGGGGGGGATCTATCCATCGATTAGGAGGTGAAGCTGGGTATGTAAATAGATACCCAACTATTCTGGAATCATACATATATTAAAAAAAAATTCTCATTAGTTACGTAATGAGCATTAGCAATAATTCTATTAACATTATAAGCTGGTACCTAATAGCTGATTGCTTATCATAAAGTAATTTGAAAGCACGAACACAAAACAATTACTACCTCTTGTTATTCATTCATGAATAGCAAAATACAAACACTATTATTTCTCATTTATATATTGTATATCAAACTATAATTATTTTTAATAAAATATCATCGTAATATTCAATTGTTTACCTACCTACTGTTAGTGCAGCAACAATACTATTTTGATATATTCACTAAAACTTATAGGTTCTGGATGTATTCAACCATTTATAGATACTAATTTAGCAACCAATAATATATCGATTACTTTTCAGTAGGTATATATATTTTCAATCTACCTAATCATTGATATGTTCAGATAATAATAACTTGTTGCATTTACTGATAATTTAGAAATGAATTAGGTAATATAAAAATAATATAAATACAATGAATCAGTTTAAGTAATTAAAATATGTTTAGTGCATAGTGACAATGACACTAGTCATCTTTTGATGCATTGAAATATTGATTATTCTAAACCTAGGTATCTGAGAAAACTAGGTTTCAAAATTTCTGTAATGTAATGCAAAGAAAAAGTGATTAATAATAAATGGTAATGTTAGCATAATAAATATCCAATAATAAATAAAAATACTGCAATATTATAATGTTATTTATGTATCAAATAATAGTGGGTATTTATTATTTATTAATAATATAAATACGCTCAAAATACAATATAAGGGAGGGGAAGAGGTTGGCAATATATAAGGAAAAAGGTAGTGAATGATAGGTACACTGAGAAAACAAATCTACAATCAAAGTATGTACTAATATTTCTTTGTTAACTGCTATTTTATTTATGACAAAATAGTATATAACAAATGCAATTCGTGTCTAGTTTTGATTCAGTTAAAGTCGTTAGCACATGTACGTACGAATGTTCTTGTACAGTCACTTTCACTGACGATTTTATCGCACGTTATACTCATGATTAATATAATAGGTATAATAATTATTAGTGTTGCATCCAGCTATGGTTTAATATTAGGTTATAATTAGAAAATATATTTAAGTTCTAAATTATTTTCAACTATGGAAGTTTATAATCTTTACATTTTTGAATGAGCTAGGTTGATGTGCAATGTTTTTATTCTATTATTAGGTTCAGGTAAAGTAATTTGCTTCATAGTTAGCTAGGTACATATGTAAGAAATTGTATTTCTTTCAATTTTGCGTGTACGATATAATTTTTGAGGTTTAGTAATATTAGTATTACCTAGGTAACAGTTTGTCAAATGGAATTCAATTTTTGCAATAAAAACTAACTTTTTCTTGACAAGGCAATAATAATTATTTATCTTTAAACATAGATCACACATAAGCTATACACTGAAAAATTAAATTATATTTCTTCAATAGTACTTGTATCCTCATTATTACATGTATTACGTACCTTAATATATTCATCATTCCAATACTCCACTACTCTCATTTTAACGATACATTTAACTTGTATGTATGTAAGTTAGTGCCACTTTTTCACGTCAATTTCATAAGCTTCAAAATACATTCAAATTTGAATAGGTACTACCTACATGAATGAATCTTTCATAAAAACAGGTAGTTTATAAAACTTATTCTGATATATATACTGAACCATACGTCATTATCAAATATGTGTACTAATTCATGGTTATCTGAGGTAAGTTACGAATTATTTGACAGTTCCACATTTTCGGACAAAAGAGAAAAAATAAACATTCCAATAAAATATATTATATACTCTTTATTTTAATAGGTATTAGTGATAATTATCCGGATACCAATTATATATATGACCGAAAATGTGGAACTGCCTGATAATTCGTAACTTAACCCACTTCCTATGTCCATTTATTAAATATTTTAGTGCTGAGCACTGATAGCGCAACGCAATACAAAATACTTAATTCAGTTAGCTACCTAGACCAATGTTTGAATATTATAATATCTCTTAATAACTAATTGACGAAGAATACCTTCCTATTGGTTTAAATATTCGAATTGAAGATTTTTTGTACTGATGGAAATTATTTATATTATATTTATATTATGTATACTTAGGAACCAACAGATTAAAGAGTATTTGCAATTACTATTTACGAAATAATACGGTCAGGAAATTTGAAGTTTATAATATATAAGTACTAGTTTAGTTTATGTTACTATTCATTGGTCTTACGCACCATTAGTTCGGGGCCTCATTAGTCCGACTACTACTTAGTCCGACGCCACATTAGTCCGACACTTTTGCAGATTATATCTGATTTAACAACAAATATATTCCCCTGCCATGTCATTAAATAATCATTTAGTGTGCAGTACAACAAACTAGCGGATTCAACAAGCTACATTATATGATAAAATACAATGAATGATTGCATCTTACAAATTCCTATTAAAAATAAAGTCAACTTATAAAGGATTAAAGGAATGTAAAGTTTAAAGTACCCCAAACTATAGGATCTAGGTACCTAATAATATCCCAATTGGTGTATGTAGGTCCCTAACTTACTTATACCTGATTATAGTATCTATGTACATATTTAGTAATTAACTATAACTAATGTAGCAAGGTAATTTCTACTCTCCAAAATAGTGTTTCTATGTACCAAACGAGTAACTAACTACTCAACTGCATTTGTATCTTTCAATAAACTTCTATGACCGAAAATAATTTGAAGTTCAATATTTTTACACTATTTATAGCGCTACCGGTATAATATAAAATTTATAGAAATATTTATCCCTTATAATCACGAGCTAGTGTACTAAGTCATAATGTCAACATTGTCTTTGACAGTCAATCGATCAGTGTTTTAAATCTTGAATACGATAGACAGTGATTGAGAAATTAACATGTAAGTCCACTAGTGTGAGTGATCTTCTGAGAACAAACATACGTACACATACATTCACGGATTATGAAGAATGACCAGTGACTAATACGCTGAAATTTAACTATATATTAACTCAAATGTATTGTATTTAGTTGTAAAAAAATATAAGTTTATAGAGGAATAGAAGTACACAGTTAAATAGGTTATTTTTTCTCTCTGTTATCATTTATTGTCAAATTATTTGTAACTGTATATCAGTGTTTACGTACAGATCCCCCACTCTTCATTCATCTCACACCTCCCCCCCCCCTCTATCAGTAGCTACCTACCGTAATGTTTAAAAAAATTATTTATGAGCCTTGAACTCCAGAAAACTTAGAATTGTCAAATAATAGGAATGTATATTATTATACTTAAATTATATTATAATATTGAACTGACATATAAAATTATTATAGGATATGAATTTTGATTATCTATAAGAATCATACAGTTTGATCACTTTTTGTGTTTCTAAAAGAAACATTAATATAATATTAAAATCCAATTAGGTAGGCTTATCACATAGTGTGGATAATAAGATGTATTATTTTGACCGTTATTTGAATGAAGATTTGTGATATATTGAGTGATAATGATAGCATTTTTAGGTATGATTGATTGAATTCATTGTTTATTATAGTTCAGTTATTCAATTGAGATGTTTGAGATGTAAATTTAAATAAATAAATGGATTTAAGAATATTGATTAGTTATTTACACTTTAGGCACCTGACTAATTAGGATAAGTTCCGATTATCGAACGGTTCCATATTTTTGAGCAAGTAAGCGAATATATTATAATTATTTATTTAACTCTCATTTTAACATCTTCTACTTATTCGTAAATCTGTAACCGTCCGATAACTCAGAACTTACCCTATAGATAGGTATGAATTATTTGATTGTTTTCCCCTAATAAACTCAGTACCTAGCAACATACCGTGATTTTAAAACTTAGCACCCAAGGGCTCTATCCGTTAGCTGTCTTTGGTGAATGGGAAAGAAGGGGGTGGCGTCCCTTAGGCCCCGAACTGTTGTAATTTGGATTATGTATTTTTTTAATTTTTACATGTTTACCATTTTTTCAAACTACTTGCAGTTTAAGAGGACAGTGCTTGGGTTAAACTCTTCAACTACGAGGTCTTAGGCAAATTCATAGGGTTACTATTCATTGGCCCGACAACACCATTAGTTTGACGCCCCTCTAGTCCAACATCAGTCCGACACTTTTGCAGTTTTTTACTGCTTAACATCAAATATATGTATATGTTGGGGCGTGATAGGTCATTAAATAATCATGAAGTGTGTAGTACAACAAACTAGCGGATACAACAAACAACATTATATGATGAAATACAATGAATGATTGCATCATACAAATATATTAGAAATAAAGTAAACTAAGAAAGGAATATAAAATTCTCAAAATGAAAGAAAAAAAATATTATTAGGATTATTTATTAATGGAGCATATCTATTTAAAAAATATTTTTATTTTAATGAAAAAGTAAAACGAGAAATAACACAGAAAACTGTAACACCTCTTCATTTTCCTCTTCCATACGTGAGTGCAGCCATCGATGCTTGTGACCTTTTTCGTCACATTCCTTGGATAGTGATTGCATTCACGGAGTAGCTTCAAGTTGAACCATTTCATATATAACTCGAATTACTTTTTTTCTAACTTTTTAAATATAACTTGACTTCTTTTAAATTAATTTAAAAATGTTTTAAATTTAAGTTAAAAAGGTGTAGTACCTACCTAACTACCTAGAAAAGTATCACTACCGGCCCCAACTACCAGTACGACAGTACCTACAGTCAGTCATCAATGATAGTTAATTTAGTGTTTATTTTACGATGAAAGTTATTTTCCCCACCTACCTAATCAATAATATGTTCAAATAACAATAAATATATAGCCTAACTGAAATGTGTCACTAAAGAATACTATGATAATAAAATAATGTTACTAATTATTGTAACAATCTGTAAAATCTAACCAACTGGTTCCTGGATAATGTTATCCGAGAACCTAGCATGATTACAAATAAATAAATACTGCCTAAAGTGTAACCTTCTGCAATCTGCGAAGGTGATAAGATAAGTTAAAATCAGAACCTAGTAATAAAATAATTCATTTTATGATACATTATAAGTTCAATAACTGTATGTGAATAAAAAAAGGTTTCAAAAATTCAGTAACGTTTTTTTACATAAGAAGGTTTTCTCTAAAGTTCCATTTCATTACTCAGGAAGGTACTTTGTGATTTTGGGGGGAGAGGTACAGGGCGAGGAGAGGTGTAACTTATTATCGGGGATGGGGGGAGAAAAGAACGAGTGGTTAATTACACAGAAAGAAATTATCTTCTAAGTTAATGTATGCTAATTTATAAGCTGATATTTTATATACAACATATACAAATACATTTGTTTTCACATATGATTTAATTTCAGTGTTTTAATCATTGGTCATTCATGAGAAGTGGTGGACTGTTTAATTTTGTCAAGCGCGCGAAAATACAGTCACTTCCACTGGCTGCCTAACTTATGTCACTGGTTGTACAACTGTCAATCATCTGTCAATCATCTGAGACACTACTTACTTAGGTCTCACCAATAGACCGAAGGGGAAATGATTAAATTATTTATTTGTTTATTTATAGGGCCTAGTAACAAATACATAAACTATACATAAATTAATAATTATATTGCAGTGAATGATTTATATTATTTACAGGTATAGAGAAATATGCCATCCTGTAAAAATAGTATGATGATCATTATTTGCAGTACATGTTAACTGTGACTGATTCAGTGTTGTGAAATAAACTTAAATGTACATGATATATTGCCAACAAGGTAAATATTATTAGGAAATAAATAAGTATTTTATTAATGAGATTATTGGAGGATAGCACACATCCCGCCACTACTAACCATAGCGCTACTCTCCCCTGTCCCCCTTAGCCTCCTCCCTTACGACCCCCCCCCCCCCTAATATTATGTCACTCTAGGCACCATATAGTGTGTGAAGTAAAGCACTCATTGCTCAATCACAAATATTTTCTCTTTTACTTGAGAGTAAGAGAGAACTAATGGATAAGTATAATCTTTAAAATATCCTATGATATGTACTATATACTTAGTGTTATTTAATTTAATTTATAAGTTACAAAGAAGATAAGATCTTTGTAACTTATAAATTACAACAATATTTCACTATTATCATAGTTATGAAATCTTCAACTCAATAATTACATTATTTATAGTAATATAACCGAAAACCTAGATTATTTTCTAGTTTAGTACTATCTACCTTGATTTGTTGTAGAAAATTCACTTTCCGAGAACTATGGGTGTCCGAACATTGTTACGTTTCCTATCAGTTTTAACTAAAAGACTGTATGTTGCTAGGTACCACGTTACTAAAACAACCAAGTAAATCATACCTATCTATAGGGTAAGTTCCAAGTTATCGAACGGTTCTAGTTTTACGAACAAGTAAAAGAGGTTAATATGAAGTATAGAATAATAATTATAAGATATTTGTACGTGCTAGAAAATGAAACTGTTCGATAACTTGGAACTTACCCTAATGAGTCTGCTATCCAAATTGTACATAACTAATCAATATTTATTTAAATTTAATAACAAATCCCTCAATCGAATAATTAAACTAGGTAGTATGAACCATATTATATGTAAAATTACCATTAGGTATAAAATTTACTCAATATATCACGAATCGTCATTCAAATAACAGTCACAATAATACATCTTTTTATCCAGAATTTGATTTTAAATATTTCAATAAATTTTTTTACATCGACCAAAGATGTGAAAATGCATGATTAATTTAGATTTTAGAATAATCATATCCAATAATAATTATATGTTAGTTCAACATTATAATATAATTTGGTTATAACAATAAAGAGATTTATCAGTTGTCATGATATAGCTTTTCTTTGCAGTTCTAGGCTCATTAATTTGTTAAACATTTCGGTCGGTAGCTAAAAACTACTGATAGAGGTGGGGGAGGGGGGGGGGGGTGAGATGATGGGGCGGTGTGTGTGAACGTATAATACTATATACTATATAGGGATATACAGATTGGGAGAAATGTTGTGGCGGTATATGATAACCGAGAGAAAAATTAATGTTTATAACTGTGTACTTCTATTTCTTTATAAACCGTTATTTTATTTACAAATATATACTATACATTCGTGTTAACATCTAATGTAATTCATTGTATTAGTTTCTGGTCATTCGAAGCTTGAATGTTTGTTTGTAAATAGGTTTGTTCTCATACAGTCACTTGGGGTGGACTTGCGTTTAGTAAACCACTGTCTATCTGACTCTATCATATTCAAGATTTTAAACACTGACTGACTATCAAAATAAAATGTATATTTTATGACTTAGTTTACTTGTGATTATGAGGAAATTAATGATCTGTTTAATTTCGAATTATACCGATAGCGCTTTAAATTACGTAACATTATTATACCTAATGAAGTTCAAATTATTTTCGATCATTGAGGTATATAGAAGATACACAGTTTGAATGTAGTTGAGTAGTTAATTACTCGTAAAGTACATAGGAACATTATTTTATAGTAGAAATTACCTTGCAACGAAGACGTGCCATTATGCTGGCTGACGCCCCCTAGTCCGACAGTTATATCTCTCTGTGTTATTATTAGTTTTTATTTTTCGATTAAAATAAAAAAAATGATTAAATAGGTTTACTCAATTAATAACTTATCTAAATAATAAAATAATTTTTAATTTCTTTCATTTTTTAAATTTAATATCACTCTTTCATATCACTTTAGTTCTATAAATATATTTATTATTTATTTATTCCTTCATTGTATTTCATCATTTAATGTAGTTTGTTGTATCTGTAGGTTATTGTACGGCACAATTCATGATTGTTTAATGACTTGGCAAGGGGGTTCGGGGGGTGGCACGTGCCCCGATATACACATATTTTATGTTAAATCAGTAATAAATTACTAAAGTGTCGGACTATTGGGGCGTCGGACTAGTGAATAGTGACCCAAAGGTTCGTAGACTATAACAGGTTAAACGAATAAAAATAGTACGAAATGTTACTAAGAGCTGAGTCTACAAATCTTTATATGAAAACCTTTTCATTAGATTAAAACCTATGTTACAAATAATTGACATTTTACATTGTTTATTTCTTATTTTATTATTGCAATATTAGGTTTGTTCTTATTTTAGGATTTTAGCTACAGTAATTAAAGCGGATTAAAATGTTGACCAGTGCCCATTAATCAACGGACAACGTCGTGAATAGCAGTTAGCTTTTTGTTCTTTTAACAGTGGAAATAACCATTTCTTTGAAATATTTTTTATACCATTCGATAGATTACTAAATTCTAAAGAATTCTATTCTGACTCACGCCCGAGTTTAATCTATTGTTTAAGAGATATTCAAGAAGACAGAAATTGTTCCTTCCATTGCTAATTGTCGTAGTGAATAGCAGTTAGTTTTTGTTGGTTTTGTAGTGATAATAACCATTTTATTGAAATATTTTTTATACCATTCGATGGATTATTAAATTCTGAAGAATTCTATTTTGACTCACGCTCGAGTTTAATCTACCGTTTAAGAGATATTCAAGAAGGAAGACAGAAAATGTTGTTTTCTCAATGGCAATTTTTTCCACATTCGTTTAACCTGTTATAGTCTATGAACCTTGGGTAACCCCTAGCAACATTAGTTTGTTTTTTACTAGATAGGTACTATAGTCAGGTAGTAGTAAACCAGGGATCTACATACACTAATTGGGTTATAATTCCACCAAGAAACATTAGTTGGTTAATTAAGCTTGAGTTAATTACTAAAGAAAATGTAACAAAACTGGTATCGTAATATTACTAAGATATCGAACATTCTAACAAACGTTTGGAATTAACCTCATCAATTTAAACTTTATTAAAATCCCTATTTCTCTCTCATTATTTGACCATGGTGTTCGTTTCATTTTGTTCAGGTTTCTTACTCTACCATTATATAGTCCGTTTCATCAAACTCACATTCTCAAAAATAATGATAATAAAATTAAAAAAAAAACATTTTTTTAAAATGTGGTTACATTTTTCCATAGACTTTTTACACGTTGTGGAATAACATTTCATCTGACCGTAATCCCACGCGAACTAAGAAGGGGGTAATCATAAATTAATAATTTTCTTATATTGATAACCATTTTAAGAGAAAGCAATTAAGAGTATATATATTTCAATTTGTTTTCCATATCTATATTCTTTAATTTGCTGAATTTTAAA
Organism: Caprella mutica; assembly: GCA_947561585.1. Lineage (NCBI taxonomy): Eukaryota > Metazoa > Arthropoda > Malacostraca > Amphipoda > Caprellidae > Caprella > Caprella mutica. The sequence continues at coordinate 232,099 of CANNZV010000327.1, read as the reverse complement.
TTCAAATATTCCTTTTTGGTATTATTTGTATTTGTAGTTAAGATACTAATTTGTCTGTCAATTAATATCTATTTGTGCGATATATTTTAATCAGATGAAATTTAAGTAAATTTGAGATAAATTAATTTAAAAATACCCCCTTCCTAGTGCACGTCCCTACTTCATTTAGGGACGTAAACTAGGAAGGGGTATTTTGTATGTATTTATGTTAATAAATTTTATGTAATTTATTTTAATGTAAATAAACTTCACGTATAATGCATGAAAGATATAGATAGACAAATTAAAATGGAGGATTTTGGAGATTATTATGGTGGACAATGATAGATTATTATGGTGGACAATGATAGATTATTATGGTGGACAATGATAGATTATTATGGTGGACAATGATAGATTATTATGGTGGACAATGATAGATTATTATGGTGGACAATGATAGATTATTATGGTGGACAATGATAGATTATTATGGTGGGCAATGATAGATTATTATGGTGGACAATGATAGATTATTATGGTGGACAATGAAACATTATTAGGATGTGCAATGAATGGAAGATTATGGTGGGCAATGGAAGATTATGGTGGGCAATGGAAGATTATGGTTGGCAATGGAAGATTATGTGGGAAATGGAAGATTATGGTTGGCTATGAAAGATTATAGTTGGCAATGTAAGATTATGGTTGTCAATAAATTATTATGGTTGTCAATAAATTATTATGGTTGGCAATGAAAGATTATGGTGGGTAATGAAAAATTATAGTGGGCAATGAAGGATTATGGTGAGAAATGAAAGATTATGGTGGGCAATGGAGGATTATGGTGTGCAATGAAGGATTATGGTGGGCAATGAAGGATTATTGTGGGCAATGAATAATTATTACATTGAAAGATTATGGTGGGCAATGAAAGAATATGGTTGTCAATGAATTATTATGGTTGTCAATGAATTATTATGGTTGTCAATGAAAGATTATGGTGGGCAATGATAGATTATGGTGGGCGAAGAAAGATTATGGTGGGCAATAAAATATTATGGTGGCAATGAAAGATCATGGTGGGTAATGAAAGATTATGGTAGGCAATAAATATTATTGTGGGCAATGAAGGATTATGGTGGGCAATGAAAGATAATGGTGGGCAATGGAAGATTATGGTGGGCAATGAAAGATTATGGTGGATAATGAAGGATTATAGTGGGCAATGAAGTATTATGGTGGGCAATGAAAGATCATGGTGGGTAATGAAAGACTATGGTAGGCAATGAAAGATTATGGTAGGCAATGAAATATTATGGTGGGCAATGAAGGATTATGGTGGGCAATGAAGGATTATGGTGGACAATGAAAGATTATGGTGGGCAATGGATGATTATGGTGAGCAATGAAAGATTATGGTGGGTAATGAAGGATTATAGTGGACAAAGAAAGATTATGGTCGACAATGAAATATTATGGTGGGCAATGAAAGATCATGGTGGGTAATGAAAGATTATGGTGGGCAATGAAAGATTATGGAGGGCAATGGAAGATTATGATGACCAATGAAAGATTATTGTGAGCTATGAAAGATTATGGTGGGTAATGAAGGATTATAGTGGACAATGAAGGATTATGGTGTGCAATGAAGGATTATGGTGATGAATGAGAGATTATGGTGGCCAATTATAATCTCTCATAAATTATACAAATATATTTTTTATATATTAAATGTTAAAAGCGTTACTTTTTACTTGTAAGACACAAAATGTGAGGTATCGGAATGAAAATATTCAATAATTTCTCGTAGATCAAATATTATTTCACTTGGATCAAATATTATTTCACTTGGATCAAATATTATTTCGCTTGGATCAAATAATATTTCACTTGCATCAAATATTATTTCACTTGCATCAAATATTATTTCACTTGCATCAAATATTATTTCACTTGCATCAAATATTATTTCACTTTGATCAAGAATTATTTCACATGGATCAAATTCAATTGCATAAAGATCAAATTCAATTTCACATTGAGCAAATTCAAATTCACTTGGATAAAATTGATATTATGTTGGATAAAATATCATTTCATTTGGATCAACTAGACCTGTAAAATGTATAGTTGGGTTCGTTCTTTCCCGACTTTACCTCTCACCGTAAGGACAATACTGTTTAGAAGAACAGTTGTGTATAAACTCACCCAAGTGTGCCTCTCACTGCACACACAATTTAGTGTTGAGGTAAAGGTAGGTAACTCCGCACTCGATTTTACCACTCACTAAATGCGCGAAATAAGTGTATATATAACCTACCAGGAGTTACCCAACTTTACCGTTCAGTAAATATTAGATTAGACGTGCGAGGTAAAGTATGGTTAGTTCTGACTGGATCGTAGTTACCCAACTTTACCTCTCAACCCTCCAATTGTACTGTGGTGACGTCTGGGAAGTTAGAAATACAGTTTAGTCAGCCCATAAGCACACATCTGTCCAAACTTTCATGGTTTCATTTCGTCTGACCACGTTTTCACACAAACACATATGCGCAATCTGTGATTGGGTCACACTCCACCCAATCATGCGACAGCTCTGCTCTCTCAGTTGCCAATTTCTTACATACCTATGTATTTCTTTATTCCTCCCTATATGTTCAATATTTTTACCTGAAATGTGCTAAACAATAGTTTAGTATATATACTAACTGCATGACTATCAGGATATATTCTTTCAACGAAAGATACATCTCTAGTCAATGAGTGAAATTTGAGAGTCATTAATAGACATAGGTATAATAACACTAATTGGTAATTTTCCATCCTGTAAATAGTAAATAATTATAATCATTATTTGTTTCACTACCCCACAGCTATTTAAGTTATTTACAGAAGGGAAAATATTACACAACAAAGGAGAGAGAGAGACAAAGTAGTTGCTTTGAGTCGTAGCTATTTTGTAGAGGATCAGAACATGGCCTCAGGATTGAATCTGGTCCTTGTAGATTGGATTGGAACGTAATGGAACTAAAATAATGGAACGTGATGGAACTAAAGGAATGGGACGTCATGGAACTAAAGGAATAGAACGTCATTAAACTAAGGGAATGGAACGTCATTGAACTAGAGGAATGGAACGTCATTGAACTGAAATAAAGAGACCAAATGAACGATATTCAAATGAAATAGAATAAAACAAAAGTAACTATTTCCAGAAAGCTTTTCAATGTTTGATAAAATGATGAGAATGAAGTGTTGAACACTATATTTGTTCTACCATCTAAAAATATATCGCAAATAATTTTGACAAATTGAAAAAAAAATATTCAAAATAGAATACAAATTAAAATCCATTTGTGTGATCCAAATTTAACTCTTTCAATAAAGTAATTTCATTTTTCTTAAATTCTATCAGCCACTATATATTATTATATTCTGTTATAAATAGCGCTATAGTTTCACTCTCTGTAACTAAATATAGCGCTATAGTTTCAATATAGGAACTATAGAAGGAGAGGTAGATTTAATTCCCTAATTGGTCTAACATTCATTATAGAGCTCCCCTCCTCATTTGATTTCACGGTTAGATAAACTAACTGCATTGGAGCTGCAGTGATGTAGAGTGCATTGCAGTGATGTAAAGTGCATTGCAGTGATGTAGAGTGCATTGTAGTGATGTAGAGTGCATTGCAGTGATGTAGAGTGCATTAAAATCACGTTCAATCAAACTTATTTTCCGAATATAATCTCAATACTAATGATATTGGAGGTAAACTAATCGTTTTTCGCTGTTTAGAAAGTGTAAACTCTGTCATGAGAAAACTATATTGTATTGTTTCTTTTTAAACTGGAGATAAGTATTTAGAGCCATGGTTTACTTAAATAAATAATTATGAAAATCAACATATTGGAATAAAGAGAAAAAGAATCTAACTAACACATAGACCCATCATACAATAATTTTAGGAAGGATCTTCACTAATAATTATTGTATATTGTAGCTTACTACATAAAAAAATACATATCAAGGGTATGGATTTTTGCAATTTTTACCGTTTATTTTTACTTAAATTCCTTAGAAAACAGTCTAAAGAAAACGAACAGAAAATTTAAGTTCACTGAGACAACTGTAAATGGGTATAGGGTGCGAATGATGGAAGGAGGGGATTTTGTTTGTTTGTGAGTTGTTGTGTAATAGCCTCCCATTTTTGGTGGACAGTCCAAATTTTTGGTCCAAACGAAGTGATATGATGGTTTTTTGGTTTACTCCATTATTTCAGTAAATTTTTATCTCAAATAGTACTCGCGTCAAATCTATAGACTCAATGGGGATTGGTCATACAGAAAAATTTATAGGAGCTAATATGTTTTACTTGAAGTTATTAAGATTTTCAAGAACAGCTCTTTTGATTTTCAATCTCTATTTTTTTATTTATAAAAAAAATGAACAAATAAGATAATGAAATATTTAGATCGAAATTCATAACGACCTTAGGATATTGATAGAAAAAAGATTAGCTTCTGTAATTTTAACCAAACTGTATTTCCACGTTGCCACACGTCAACAAAGTAAAATTAATTCCATAATTCAAGTGATTTACGCCGATATGTAAATATTCTTTAACTTTTAAATACAAATTTATATTTGATATTTATGTAAGAACAAAGTCAAGAAAGGCCAGTAAATTTAAAGGAATGGATATTAAGTAATTTCAAAAAGATGTACCTAGAAAAAACACGTCAAACTCATTAGGGTTAAGAAGATTAAAAAGTGGTAAACTGTTCAAAAGTTCATTTAACTGTTGGGAAAATATAGGAAAAATGTTGTTTAAATCACAGATTTAATTGTCGGTGATTATATTGAATTTTTTATTTCATAATAATATCCTTACCTTTTTTTTGTATCGTAATAGTATTTGGTAAACGTTTGAAATAATAATCATAAATAGATTATAATAGTTGTAGTATTTTCATAATCGCAGTAAAAGTCATTAAACCATCTACAAACATCCATCATCTCATCAAACCATCTATCAGCACCCATCATCTCATCAAACCATATACAAACATGCATCATCTCATCAATCCATTTACAAACACCCATCATCTCATCAAACCATCTACATACACCCATCACATCATCAAACCATATACATACTCCCATCACCTCATAAAACAATCTACATACACCCTTCAACTCATCCAACCTTCTAAAAATATCCATCACCTCATCAAACAATCTACATACACCCATCACCTCATCAAACCATCTACATTCTACATACATCCATTAACTTATCAAACCATCCACATAAAACCATCACCTCTTCAAACCATCTACACCCATCACACTAAACGGTTACGACTAGGCACAATTTTAAGCCAGTTTGCTCAATAAGGAACATTTCTAATATTTTTGAGCTAGCAATCCTCACTTTCCACATACTTTTAAATCCACATATTTAACCCCAATGCACCCATATCATCCCAATAAACCCCCATTGCCACAATACACCCCCATTACCACAATACACGCCCGCCCACCAGTCTGAAGAGCCAGTACAATCATCAACTGTAGGGACGATCTTGGTGGTGCTTTTCTAGCTCTGTCTCTACTGTCTCGGTACAACTAAAGCTGAAGAAAATCTGAAACAAACAAGAACACAGAATTACAATATGAAACAGTGTCACAATATGAAACAGAGTCACAATGTGAAACAGAGTCATTATATGAAACAGAGTCACAATATGAAACAGTGTCACAATATGAAACAGAGTCACAATATGAAACAGAGTCACAATGTGAAACAGAGTCACAGTATGAAACAGAGTCAACCAGAAATGGTTTGTTATTTCAGCAAAATGTCCATAGGTAAATGGTTATTTAGATAAGACGTGTCATTTGACCAAGTGTCCGTCAATCCGTTTTAACACTTATCTTACTAAAAAAACTATTTTATCACGAATTAACCAGTGAATGTGATGTTCGGAATCTACTGTAATACGTTATGGTACGGGAATAAATAACTGTACGGAAATATGTAACTGTGCGGGATTATGTAACTTTAAAACAATTGCATAACAACTAGAATACGAATAATAATCGTTCAGATAAGCTATTAAATTATATAAGGTATAAATATTCGCAGTCTATTACCAAACAGTATAGCAATTAAGAACTCGTGAAAATTTTTAGCCGTAATGTTTCTTGAGAATATTCTGTAAAATCTAGAAATCATCGATATTTTAAATATATTAACAATAAATGTTGAATATTCATCAGCTTGCTTATCATTAATTTTATCGAATATGACAGGGGACAGAAAACCGACGATTGCCAGTTTCGACAATCTCGTTCTTTCGGTGAAATTCAAAAAATGAAACTTGATTAAAACATAGGGTTTTACTGTGCGATAATTCGGTAATAACCCAATATAAATGAAATGTGCACTGTACAGTCACAACAAGATAACCTCTATACAATTAATATAACTTCATAACATTCAGTACAAATCAACGCCATATCACTACACAAGCTGTTCTCACATTCCGGTTCACCGGTCGGTCTTCCTCCCAAATTTGAGGTCCCCTAATTAATGAAAGCATCCCTTTGATAATGGACACTGTTGAGATTCTTCAGCGTCAGGCCAGAGTAATGGTCCCCTTTGTAATCTTCTGGAGCACATGTCACCATATAATCGCCTAGATTGCTCCACACCATTCTCACTAGATGGCGTCAATTAATCACCAGCACTCATTTAGCTCAGATATCATAATATTTGGGACGGTTTGGAGCAGTTCTTTGTGCCCCTCCTTAGCGCTTAATGTCTGCCGATAATATTACCCAGTGGGGACGGTTTAACGCAGTTCTTTGTGCCTCTCCTTGGCAGTTAATGTCTGCCGATAATATCAACCAGTGAGGACGGTTTGGCGCAGTTCTTTGTGCCCCTCCTTGACAGTTATTGTCTGCCGATGATATTACGCAGTGGGGATGGTTTGGCACAGTTTTTTCTGCCCCTCCTTGACAGTTAATGTCTGCCGATAATTACCTTTGCAGAATGCTGGAAGGTCATATTTTCATCGGAATTAATTAATTTATTTATAATCTTGTTATTCGCTTAACTGAAAAAGTATTCAACAAATTTGCCTGAAGCTTAGTGGAACGATCGATTGGTCCATGTCCAGTGACCTGCTGCTAGAATTTTAGGACCGACCCGGTCAAAGGTCAAGGTCATGGTCATTTATAACTCCAAAAGGATTGAACCATATTGCATGAAACTTGGTGGGACGATTGGTCAATATACAGGAACCATTTTCTTAGATTTTGGGAGCGATCGGGACAAAGGTCAAAGATCAAGGTCAAGGCCATTTGTAATTCAATAACTCCAAAAGTACTCAACCAAATTGTCTGAAATTTGATGGGACGATTGGTCAATGTCCAGGAACGATCTGGTAGAATTTTGGAAGCGATCCGGTCAAAGGTCAAGGTCAAGGTCATTTATAATTTGATAACTCAAAAAGTATTGTACCATATTGCATGAAACTTGGTGGGACGATTGGTTTCTATCCAGTTAGCAATTTCTCAAATTTTGGGAGAGAACGGGTCAAAGCGTAGGCGAAGGTATGCGCTCTACCGAGTGCTCATAATCTAGTTATCTTTGTTGTAGAGACATTTTCACTTGGTTTCCATGGAAAAAAATGGTTATTCTGGTTATACAACAATAACTACGGTATATATATGAAGAAATATTGATTTGTTAGCTATACAGGGTGGCGCAAAAAAAAAGGAAATCCATTTTCAAACTAGTTTTTTTACAAACTATCAAAGCTAGTTATTTTCTAAAAACACAGTTTTATTCGGTTATTTTTTGTGCATCTAGCTTGATAATCTATTGAGAGTTACAACAAAAATGAAACATTCAGCAACGAATTAAAAAAAGGTACATAGAAATGGCTTGCGCGAGCACGAAATATATGAAAAAAATCATATGAGGTATACTTCATTTTATATGGATGTAGAAACATTAAATTCTATTATTTTTTGTAACAAATAAGAGAAAATAAAACAATTAATTAGCATCTGAAAGTTGTTTTTTGAAGTTAAAATTGATATCTTTTTTAAATCATCTCGCCATTAATTTTTATCTCCTATTCGATACCCTCAAAATGCAGCTTTCAAAAGAACAGAGTTTTTGTTGTGACAATTTTTTCTAAACACTGAAGAAACAACTTTAAATTTGAACAACAAATTGAACATGTCGCAGGAGAAAAGAATGAACACATGAAAACATTTATCTTTTTCATTAACATAATATTGATAATACAAAAACATAAATCAGCTGGTAAGAATTAGACATCATTTAAGACATATTTCATAAAATTGTTAAACACGATTTGAGATATTATCCTTTTAGGATGCATGTAATGCTCCAACTCTTAGAACTGATTTAACGCGCCATCTAAATTTTGCAAAATGGTTTCTGCAAAAAAATGCACATTTTGTAGAAGATATAGTGATTAGTGACGAAGATGTATTTCCATGAATAAAAGAGTCAATAACCAAAACGTTAATTGAATGAAAAAATCTAGGATTAAATATTTACTACTTTCATATGGAATTATTCCTATTATGAACTTTTTTGCGTATTTCGTGCTCGCGCAAGCCATTTTTTGGTCCCTTTTTTTAATTCCCTGCAGGATGTTCAATTTTTATTGTAACTCTTAACAGATTATCAAGGTAGATGCAGAAAAAGTTGACAAATAAATATGTTTTTTTAGAAAATTTCTAGCTTTGATAGTTTGTAAAAAAAAATATTTGAAAATGGGTTTCCTTTTTTTTGCGCCACCCTGTATATTACAATATGGAAATGAATATTTTTAGTGAGATCAGTGAGTAAGTAGTATTTGTAATTTTAGTGAATTGTTTTTTTTTGCTCTCCCATTTAAAAAATAGAAGTTTTCCGTATCATTTTGAAATATTGCAAAATATGAAAAAAAAATTAAAAAAAAAAACAATTAATAAAAATGCCTATCCAAAAAAATAAGGAAATAACTTCATATAGAAGATTCGAGTGTGTCCCTATAATACTTTCACCTATCAAAGAACACATGTAAAATTATAATAACAAGATAATGAACACGAATCAAATATTTAACATTTCTCTGGCGAAATATTTATACCTAAAATAACTCCCTAGCGAGTGGGGTAAAGTTTCACCCTAAATCAGTTCTAGTTAGTAAAGAGGTTGTCCTCACAGAGGGTGTCTTCTTATCAAAACAGTACCAGGTGGTATTCACAACAGTACCAGGTGGTATTCACAACACTACCAGGTGGTATTCACAACACTACCAGGTGGTATTCACATTTGTGCCCCAATGTTTACACGTGCTTGCTCGAGGCAGTCATTAGTTGGGAAAAAGAGTGTCTGTCTGTCCGTCACCAGCTGATACAAAGGCACTGCTTAGAAATGTAGCAACTCTCTCAGCAATGAATGTCATAACTGATGTATAAGAAGTCATTAGTGATGTATAAGAAGTCATTAAGGATCTATATATATTGGTGAGATGAATGACACATGTAACTACAAATAGAGTAGCTAAATTAACACAAAATATAGGGTCGGACGGGGTATCACTGCGCACAATCCCGCAAACTCTGTATTTAGTCGAAAACAGAAGGTACTAAAGAAACTCTTTTTCTCGTGATGAAATAGTCATGAATGAGGATGGTTCTCAACCAGTTTCGAAATAACAGCTAGGTAAATAAAAAACTTATTGGCAATTTTTTGTGCGTTATTTTAATGAGTGCATCGGGGTATCACTGCGTACATGAAGGGGTACTAATGCGCATTGCATAAACACAGCATTTCTCTCCCCCACCTAAATGCCTCATGTCCCCATTTTAATGCCCCTCCTCCCCCCTATCTGAATCCCATTATTTCGTCATCTAAATATTCCTTTCCTCCCATCTAAATCCCCCTCTCTTCCCATCTAAATCCCCCTCTCCTACCATTTTAATCATACTCTCTCCTCATCGAAATCTCCCTCTCTTCCCATCTAAATCCCCCTCTTCCATATCCATTTCTCTCTCTCCTTCATCTATTTCCCCTCTCCCACATCTAAATCCTCCCCCCCTCTCATCTAAACGTCTGTGTTTCCCTCTCTACATGCCCTCTTCCCAAAATACTTGTCCCTTGCTTTTTAAACCCATATTTAATAAATCTGCAACAAATATTTAACACTGAAATTTTACGCAACTAGTTAACTACTTATATCAAGTAATATAATGAGATCGTAGGTTTATTGTGAAACCCCTCATCCCCCCCCCCTAAATACCCACTCTCCCTATTTTAATACCTCTACATCAAGTTGCATAGCTATTACGATCGTAAGTATATTATTAATCAAATTTATAATTAAATAACCTTATTCAATATATTATATACCTTTAGTAAGAGCTAAAAACTCATAATTTTTTATTCATTCACGTACAAATATGATTATTAATGATGCACAGTGATACCCCTCTACCTTTAGATTATCTGGGGTATCACTGCGCACGGTTGTGGCAGGAAGGCCGTTAAAACTGAGAAGTTGGAAATTTGATATAATGTAACTGTTATTGTTTGTGCTAACATGTTAAAACAATATGAATCTATTATTCTTGGTTGTAGAATTATTGGAGAGTTTGCGGGATTTAAAAATCACCTGCGCAATTTTTTTTCAGATCGTTCTGAGAACACTACATTGATTGCGATTCAGCTTTTGAAATACTAATAGGATAATAGTGCTTCATGGTGTTTATGGGAGAAAAGAAGATGCTTGAAATAATGGTGCAATCAGATTGAGGCTAAAACAAGTGGTTTTAAAATTATAAGGGGTGCGGAGTGATACCATATAAAAAGGGTATGCGCAGTGATACCCCGTCCGACCCTATGTATACACACAAATAATCTAATTTCAGTAAAATATTATTCAAATTGATTAGCATACAGTCAATAAAATATACAAATTCATTGAACCAAAATTATTGTTACAAATTATTATTTTTATATTTAATATCATACATTTTTGGAAATAAAACATGTTATTCCATAACTAGTGTTCAGTCAAATAGTTCATCATATACGGATAATTGATGGAAAATGGAAATGGGATGCAATTCTTTTTCGTTATAAGTCACAACAAGGCTGTTAACTCAGGTACTGTACAGAAATACCTTGATTACATCCAGTACAGGGAATACCTTGCAAATATTACATTTTGCAGGCAGTACTTTGCACTCAGTACATTATGCAATCAATACACATGCAATACCTTACACCCAGTACATGGGATTCAGACGCCCGAAGGCCTATCCGTAATTGGTACTTTCGGACCCTAGTTAGGGGATCGATTCAAGAGTCTCTGTCGGCACTAATATTGATCACTTGCAGCGATACAGTCACTCACATCTCTTCATTTTCCTCTACTGCAAATGACTGTCTCTGTAATATGAGAGTTTAGAGTCTTAAGTCTATGGAATATTTAGGAAATGTCAGCCACGGGCCTATTGGCTCCCAGGAGATGTTACAACGGACCCTGTGCGTGCGGGGTAAGCCCTCCTGTTTCAATCTTTAATGAATTGTAAACATTAGAGCAGAGAAAACACGTCTGTGTATTTACTAGAGAACACAAGAAACAGAAGGGGCTAAATATTGAGAAGATGTTTGTTAAATTCAGCGATTATTATTTTGAAGAGAGGAGAATGATCTTTGTGCCTTTTGGTGTTAAACATTCTCGAATTAACAGTATTCTATTCCAAGATTGGGAACATTTTACTAAATCATTATTCTATGATTTATCAATAAATTTAGTCACTTAATCCAAAATTAGGCACTCAAACCAAAAGTAATTTGCAGTTGATTGTGTAAAAACCTATTATAAGTGACTCTATATTAAAAAAAAAATATTGTTATTGTATTTTGTCTATCAAACCTTTGGATACATTTAGGGTAAAACTCGAATTATCTGACAGTTCTGCATCTTTGATAAAGTAAGAAAAAAAATATGTACTATTTGTATTTTGACTTTTAACTAATAGTTATTAAATACTTTTCCCCATAAGATCAGAGATATGGAACCATTCGATAGTACAGACCTCTTCTAGAGTCAGTTTTCTGTTTCAGTATTTCTCTTTCATTGGGATAATCTCCTTAGGCCCCGCATGAACTTTCCACAAAAATGGCGTAAGTGATTTTTTGCGCGTAGAGGAGCCATCTCGTGAATCGATTACGAGATTATCATTAAGGGGGGAGGGGTTAATGGAGATAAGGAAGAGAAGTGATAAGAGAATGAAAGGGGGAAATATGAGAGTAGGAGGAGAAGAGGGAAGAACAGGAAGGAAAAATAAGAGTTCGCAATGAGAAAAAGAGTGGAAGAAAAAGGGTGACAAATTGACTGAAGTATTAATAGAAAATATAAATACTATAATAAAGAAATAGAAATAACTTTATTAATTACACTGTATTCAAACAAAACGATGTGCTTTATTGGAGACGATAGACTGTAAGGTGTAAGTGTTAAAAAGCTATTATTGTCTCCAATTCCATGTATACCGACATTATCCTCGTAGTGTCTACGGTCACTTCCAATGTGTCCATTTCAGTCCCCGCACGATATAATATTTTGCTGGTATTTCATATCATCGTAGACCTTCTGAAGGATTCCTTAAAACTCTTCTTTTTCATCTGCCTTTCTTCCTTGCTGTGGTGCATAAATTTGTATAATGCTAATTCCCACACTCAACTTCAAGTCAAGTCCTGTTTATTCTGTCATTAATTTGTTTATTTCTTACAACACAAGGTCCCAGGTCATCGGCAAGCAAAGAGCCCATTCCATGTTTGTTTGTTTCACCACCGCTATATATCAATCTAAAGTTTTGGTGAATTTTTACTGTCGTCTTTTCCGCTGTCTTTTCTGTCGTCTTTTCCTAAAAAACGATTATTAAAACACCAGCTTCATTGCAATTGGGTTAACGTCGAATCGTTTATAGTCATAAATCTATGATATTTCAATTACTTTTTATTAATATTGCCAGTCTTATAAACTAAAGTGCAGACGCAGACCTACAGTCGGCCTCTCAATCCACTTCTCCATATCTCTAACAGGATTACCCAAGTCCTTCCTCCGCTACAAACAATGTTACTAGGACTATAAAGTTAGAGTTATAGCATAATTGATTAGGTGGTACAGGGCTTGCATGGGAAGTAGTCTGCTAAGATATAGCCAGGTATAACCAGTCTGCTAAGATATAGCCAGGTATAACCAGTCTGCTAAAATATAGCCAGGTATAACCAGTCTGCTAAGATAAAGCCAGGTATAACCAGTCTGCTAATATGTACATAGCCAGGTATGAACAGTCTGCTAAGATATAGCCAGGTATAACCAGTCTGCTAAGATATAGCCAGGTATAAGCAGTCTGCTAAGATGTAGCAAGGTATAACCAGTCTGCTAAGATATAGCCAGGTATAACCAGTCTGGTAAGATATAGCCAGGTATAACCAGTCTGCTATTATGTACATATCCAGGAATGAACAGTCTGCTAAGAAGTAGCCAGGTATAACCAGTCTGCTAAGATAAAGCCAGGTATAACCAGTCTGCTAATATGTACATAGCCAGGTATAAGCAGTCTGCTAAGATGTAGCCAGGTATAACCAGTCGGCTAAGATATAGCCAGATATTACCAGTCGGCTAAGATATAGCCAGATATAACCAGTCTGCTAAGATATAGCCAGGTATAACCAGTCTGCTAAGATATAGCCAGGTATAACCAGTCTGCTAAGATATAACCAGGTATTATCAACCTCTAACTAATTCACTTGAGAACGAACTTAGAGTAAAAGGACTGGTTAGGGAAACTATATATAGAAGTGTTTTTTTATAACAATCTTTTTGTATACAGACAAACAGAAAATTCTAACTTGTTCGGAAAACCTGTTTCTATAAAACATTTAATTGTTCCATTTATTTCATTCCAATTTTTTTCATATATTCGTAAATTTCTCTTCCTCATATCCCATTTTTAGAATATAAAAAATATGTCAAAAAACGTTTTCTAGATTTGTAACGTGACATTTTCTAAATGTTAATTAAGGTGAAATTGAATGGTTAGTAATAGAGAAATGACGATTCAACGAATACCCCTTTCCTGCAGTTTGTGGGGAGAATGAATTTCAAATAATGTCTGTAAAATGTTTTTCTGAAACTTGGATACATTGACAAATGACCATTTTATTGATGTGCAATATTTCCTTTTCTTCTTCAGTTTTATTGTAGGTGAACCATAAAATCTAGTTAACACACTAATGCCAAACGGTCAATTTGACTCCTTTTTACTTTTAGAACATGAGTAACTCATGAAATATTGTTGGTTGAAACTTGACTTTTGCTTATTTCAATTATATTCATTCTTTTAAGTAATGAAATAATTAAATGTAGTCATATCGAGTTTTAGTGTTAATTACAATTAACATTCTTTACTAGAGTGACGTCATGACAATACGTCACATATATATCATTGTCATGTCTCACCAGAGAGGACGTTATAACTCACACTGCTCATTGATACTGACTGCAGGATATATAGCTTCATAGGTCCGATGTTATGGGCTGTTTTCTTTGTACCCTGTGAACCTACACAAACTGTAGCAATGACTCTTATTATTTTATCGACATGCTTGTTATATTGGAGGTTGGGAACGTGGTAGAACGATGCCATTTCTATTATTGGGAAAATAGACGTGCGTTCTTAGTGTGAAAATTCACTCTATAATCAGGTAATCAATATCAATGTAATTGTTGGACATTTGGACCAAGATAACTAATATATTTTTAGATATTTCGTAATTCCTGAGTAGTATTCATATCAGTTATTTAATCAAGCTGTCACAAATTTTATCGGAACCGAACTGAAACATCCGTGGAATCGAAAATAACCGTTTGATGTAACCGTTCGTTGACTCGGAACTGACCCTAATGTTCTTTAATCCCTCGAATTACATATCACTGTGGTATATGGAATACATTTCATACACAATGTTTTATTACCTTCATCTGTGACTAATGTGGAAAGAACATGACTCCCTCTACGTAGATCAATAAGGAAAACAGTCGATAAGATGACATTTAAAGAAACTTTAGAATATTTATAAAGGAGGAGAATGAATGGAGGATATAAAAGAGAAATAAATGTTTATGAGTAGAAAAGTTTAATTAATCTCACCTACAGAATATAAATTTACAGATAGAGAATGTGAAAACTTTTCTTTATAATTTATAGGTTAATTCTATTTCACTGTCTAGCTGTACTGTATGACAGTTTTGCTTATTAGTAAAATAATAACTTACAAATAATCCAATCGGAATTTAGGAAATAATCAATTGTTAAGAATGGTCAAAGTGACTCTTAATCAATGAGTCACTCATTTTAAAGGTAGTGGCTCATTTTAAAGGTAGTGGCTCATTTTAAAGGTAGTGACTCATTTTAAAAATAGTGACTCATTTTATAGGTAGTGACTCATTTTAAAGGTAGTGACTCATTTTATAGGTAGTGACTCATTTTATAGGTAGTGGCTCATTTTAAAGGTAGTGACTCATTTTAAAAATAGTGACTCATTTTATAGGTAGTGACTCATTTTAAAGGTAGTGACTCATTTTATAGGTAGTGACTCATTTTATAGGTAGTGGCTCATTTTAAAGGTAGTGACTCATTTTAAAAATAGTGACTCATTTTATAGGTAGTGACTCATTTTAAAGGTAGTGACTCATTTTATAGGTAGTGACTCATTTTATAGGTAGTGGCTCATTTTAAAGGTAGTGACTCATTTTAAAGGTAGTGGCTCATTTTAAAGGTAGTGACTCATTTTAAAGGTAGTGACTCATTTTAAAGGTAGTGGCTCATTTTAAAGGTAGTGACTCATTTTAAAGGTAGTGACTCAATTTATAGGTAGTGACTCATTTTATAGGTAGTGGCTCATTTTAAAGGTAGTGGCTCATTTTAAAGGTAGTGACTCATTTTAAAGGTAGTGACTCATTCATTGTAAGGGTAGTGACTCATTGTAAGGGTAGTGATTCATTGTAAGGGTAGTCACTCATTGTAAGGGTAGTGACTCATTGTAAGGGTAGTGACTCATTGTAAGGGTAGTGACTCATTGAAAGGGTAGTGACTCATTGTAAGGGTAGTGACTCATTGTAAGGGTAGTGACTCATTGTTAGGGTAGTGACTCATTTATTGTATAGGTAGTTGCGGGGTCTCTCCCCAACCCCCGTTCCTCTCTGTTCCATTACGTAATTACAAACTTGAAAGAGTAATCTTCTTGTTTCCTTCAATTATCTTCTTATGCTATAAAAGTCATCAACTGTAAAATAATTTGTCTCTGCGACAAAATAAAAGGGAAGACCATTATTACAATATATATTTACAGTCAATACAAATAATATTCCACTAGGGATGATCTCTTACGGTGAAGAATATTCATACAGTATATATTTACAGTCAATACAAATAATATCTATTTACAATCATTAATAGTTATTAAAATGGGAAAATTTTATCGTTATAAGAATTTTGTCCACCTCTTCTTATTGTTGAAATTAAGCCGTTTTCATTCCTCTAAATTTATTCCCCGGCAAGAAAATCTACGGAGTTTACGCGAGTTATCGATTTCAAGCTGGGAAGGTGTACGCATCAAGCGTGCTCTCCCTTCTTTCTCCTTTCCCCTCTTGCTTCTTTTCCCTCTTGGTGATATGAGGTTTCTCCAGATAACAAGGATAAAAAACTATCAACACAAGCACTGGCCACTGGATCAGAAAATACGATGGGGGCATTTATTTATGGCAAGCATTTTGCTGCCGGGAGACAGGCTGAGGAAATCAGTCATCGGTGGAGGTGAGAAGTAAATGAATCTACAATGGGTTTAGTAGACCTGAGATTTATATTAATAGAGTCCTAAATTAATATTTATGAATTATAGTTTCATTTTTATTTATATTATTATGATATGCTTTAAAAAAACCCAGTCTTGAAAATGTGGCTGGGAATAGTAAATTAAATGAAGTATACTTTCATGTGGAAAGTGGACCTCTTATTAAATTCAAAAGTACAATCAGTACATAATTTATAGCACCATCACATATATTTATACCATCTTCTGTAGTTTTCTTCAATATTGAAACTTTCCGTCACTTCTGTTTGCACCTTAAAATATCCATAAAGTTCGTAGCATTTGTGCCGTAGCTGTAAAACAGTTTATGTTGCGACCGTAAAATGGAGCACTGTTGATTTTGATGACAATAGAGCCAGTGTTTGCATTATTCATAGGACAGTACCGCCAGTCTCGCCACAACTCTACGGTACGCTAACCAATAATGGGGCAACATTGGTAATGTTATGCACTGAAATATATAACCTATGTCAAACTATACGCTAACCAATAATGGAGCAACACATGGTAGTGTTATGCACAGAAATATATAACCTATGACCTATGTCAAAATATGACTACCTTTGCGATATCAAATTTACTGGCTTACCTCTTACGCATTCTTTGTTATCATTAAAAAGGTAGAAAAATAAATCTGCACGAGGCAGCATATGAATATCAGCGTGAGTAAGCATGTAAGTACAACACTCTACAATATAGTTTACGGTGAAGACAAGACAAATGTTTATTTGTTTAGCCTGAAAGTATGTTGCTAGAGTAGGTAATATTCAAGAGTTATATCTTTGCTGTGATAGAGTTTGATAGAACAGGAATACACTGTACTGTATAATGTATATCCATTGAAACTTTGAATAATGTACAATGTACACACTTTTCAAAGCAGTGTAAATTTGATAAGATGTGTGAATGATAAGAATCAATTTCATAAAAAAATAAAATCTGATAAGTTAAGTTATTCCAACCGTTATGAGATTTCGTACATTAGTTACTGATAAGATAAATATACTGACTGTTTGATAAAACTTGTCACCGTGTGTGTTCATCTAAACACACAACTTGATAAAGAAACATTTTATCATGAATTAACCGGTGAATGTGGTGTACGGGATTGCGTAACTGTACGGGATTACATAACTGTACCTTAGCACGTATTTTTACGAGAATTCGTAACTGCACGGAAATACGTAACTGTGAACGAGAAACCATAATTTTACGGGAATATGTAACTGATAAATCTGTGTCACAACGAAATCATTTATTATGTTCTATGAATATATATCAATGAAATATTTATCATAATCACTATATTTAATGCATCACTACGCATATTGATTTTTTTACATCAGAACATTTTCACCCTCAGTTCTATCACAATGTTTACATACATCACTTCATCCCTTAGGATGCAATAATCGCAGTTCTGAATACAGTTACGACTATTGAATAATTCCAATAACTTCAGCTGTTGCTGTCGCACGAGGATGATCTCTTTTTCTCTCATATGCATAAAACATTCCCGTTTGGAATGTAATTCCTGATTCCAAAGAGATATGGACATCACAAA
This sequence comes from Caprella mutica, assembly GCA_947561585.1. Classification (NCBI taxonomy): domain Eukaryota; kingdom Metazoa; phylum Arthropoda; class Malacostraca; order Amphipoda; family Caprellidae; genus Caprella; species Caprella mutica. The sequence goes on along the minus strand of CANNZV010000327.1, from coordinate 213,571 downwards.
TGTAGATTCGATGGCAGCAATACTTTTGCATGAATAAGTTTTGTATACTTTGAAACACTGAAGGTTTCGTATAACTCACAGATAAAATTGAAATAAAGACGGTAAAGTTTACCCATCTAACTATAAGCGACGTCTTATTCCCCTCGTTATAGAGGGGTTTTAGACGAGGGGCCAGACATGGGGCGTGGGGTTTAGACGTCTATCCCTCTCCGTTTGCACAGGCGTCCCCCTCTGCTAGACGTCTGATCCCACGTCTTGCAAGACGTCTAATACACCTCGCCCGTCCCACGTCTAATACCACTCAGTTAATTGGGGTACATAAATTGTTTAATAAGAAATATAAAAGATCATACTAATCAATAATCATTATTGCAATATCTTACTTTATTGCATATAGTGCATATGTACATTTGGCTGTATATCAATTATTTTAATATTACATATTGTTATATACAAATCAAATGGGAAGAAATTGAGAAAGAAATGTAGTGGTGCTCTCGGGAATCTATCTCAGGACTGTAGTGTGATGTACTATTGAAATCGGCGACGCTACCACTGAGCAAACCTGGACATTTTAGAAGTAGTAATGGAATGATCTTTACGCAACTTGATTACTTGCGTTCTTCTTAAAGTTATTCTAAATAAATATAATTTAATATTCTATATGCTGGTATCTTTTCTTTTTCAATGTGAATGATTAAAATATGTGTAAAGTTATTTATTAATATTTGTATTAATAATGTTAATTAATGTTATTAACTACCTGATTACCTATAATTGTTTATTAATCTTACCTATAGTTATCTACTGGTGGTTATCACTACCTACCTAGTTGCCTAAAACTGCTTATCAATACCTAACTAGTTACCTTATTGTGTTTACCAATGCCTACCTAGTTGGCTACAACTGTTTATAAATACCAACCTAGATCCTAGTTACCTACTAGTATTCATCAATACCTACTTAGTTACCTAGTAGTGTTCATCAAAACCTACCTATAGTTACCTACTAGTGTTCATGAATACCTACCTAGTTACCTACTTGTGCTCATCAATAATACCTAGTTACCTACAGTTTTTGGTCAATACATACCTAGTTATCTACTAGTGTTTATCAATTCCAACCTAGTTACCTACAATTGTTGTCAATAGCTACCAGTGTTTATCAATACCTACCTAGTTACCTACTAAATGTTGATCAGTATCTAACTAGTTACCTACTAGTGCTAATCAATACCTACCTAGTAACCTACTACTGTTCATCAAGTACCTACCTATTTACCTTACTTACCTACAACTGTTTGCCAATACCTACCTAGTTATTTCAATTGTTTAGCAATGCTTACCTAGTTACCTATAACTATTTTTCAATACCTACCTAGACACCTACCAGTGTTTATCAATACCAACCTAGTTACCTACTAGGTAGTGTTCATCAATCCTTACCTACTTACCTACTAGTATTATTCATCAAAGCCTACCTAGATACCTACATCAACAGCTACCTAGTTATATCTACTAGTGTTTAACGATACCTACCAACGTATTATTTTGATCGATTACTTACAGTCTTCGACTGATGTTCTAGATAAGATCGTTCAACTGCACAAGTAGCTTGTCCAGGCAATTTACACATTGAGTACGTATTTGAACGTCTAAAATCGATGTAATTAAAAAAACTGTTCTGCAAATCCGTGTTATATCCACCGTGTGAAAGGCGAGGAGTTTTAGACGTGGGGCAGGCGAGGGGTTTTAGACGTGGGACAGGCGAGGGGTATTAGACATGGAGTAGACGAGGGGTATTAGACGTGGGATAGGTGAGGGATTTTAGACGTGGGACAGGCGAGGGATTTTATAGGTGGGACAGACGTGTGGTTTTACACGTGGGGTTCTAGACGTGGGGCAGGCGAGGAGTTTTAGACGTAGGGCAGGTGAGGGGTTTTAGACGTGGGGAAGACGTGGGATTTTAGACGTGGGGCAGGCGATGGGTTTTTAGATGTGGGGCAGACATGGTACAAACAGGGGTTTTGAGACGTGGGGCAAGCGAGGGGTTAAAGACGTGGGGCAGACGTGTAATAATCCCCTGTGTGACAGACGTGGGGCATCACGCTTTTCAAGACGTGGGATGTGAGTGGGATTCAAGACGTGGGGTAAGACGTGGGTATTCAGACGTCTCAAGACATCTCAAATCCCCCGTAAGCGGGACAGAGAGCTTATGGTTAGCTGGGTCAATGAACACTGAAAAAATTTAACCAACTAGTATGGTATTTTGGTTATTTAACGTATTATAAATTTTAATTTTTTAGCTGTAATACAGACAAACAGTTATGTTGGGGCCACAGAAGGAAGGGCCCCAAGTTAATGTTCTCCGATAGCACCATAACATTTTCCGGGTTAGCAGACTTTTCAGTGAAGGGAAATATTTTCATTTAGCATAATAACCAAAGTTTTACAGGACAATCAGTACCTATTTCAACTTCTCGCAACAATAAATAACTGAAAATAAAACCTTTTTTTCCGATGATTAATTACTAAAATTTATAGTAGGAGAATTTTAAACACGGAACATCTGTTTTCGATCGGTGATTATAATCGATAATAAAAAGATTGTCTGTTTACAACAAGTTATTCAGTGATATTCAACTCTTAATTTATCATAAATTAAAATCCCTAATCGGGTTTTGTCGGACATTTCCATCCAAAAATTTGTCGACAATGTCTGAAATTGCTAAATTATATAATTAATATTCACAATAATGGACATCAATAGACGGATGCCCCATTACCCACTGCAAATTCTCCATCTGTTTTCTAAGATATCGATAACGATATCTTGTTAACATTTAAATTCGGAAGAGTTCACCTTGGGGGCGTATAACTAAGCCCCTAACTGCCAATAGATCTTCATCCCCCCCACGGACTTCCCAAGGATATCAACTCGCTAGAAACCTCTTGGGAACAAATTTAGGTCTTTTTCTTGTTGTTAGGTTTGTCTCGGAAAAAAGATTGCCTAAGCTATTAAGGTAGATTGATAGTGGCTATTTATGATAATTATGGGGTATTTTAAAGAGATATAAAGAGTGATTTTATAGACAATATTGCATTTCATTTGTAGTTAAATGTGGAATTATATTATATGCAAATATTATTTGAATTCAACAATTATCAAAATTTAGGTCCAGTCCGTTATAGAAAATATTTAAAATCAGATTATATATAAAAAAAATTGAATCTTTATGATTTATGGAGGTTGAATTCAGTAAATCAAAGTATTTTTTTTGTACAAAGTATTCTTCTTTAAATGCACTTTGGTTAAAGAATTTAAAAATGAATATCGTCGCTTTTGATAATAATCAACATATAATTATGCTCTTCTCAGTCTACCTTTGATTAATATTTCGTTTGCAAAAGGATAAAAATAATGTTTGTATTGATAGGAATATTAATATACTCTTCGATAAATTGGATTTTTCGTGAATATGTGCTGACTTTTCTTATATATAAATGTTGATAATTTATTTTTTGTTTCATTTTATATGCAGTTAAATAACTAGTAACTAGACACTCTTTTACATTATTCATAGTTACCTTTCTCACCATACCTAGATACAATTGTACAATGTACATGTACACCATAACTGTTTTGCACAAAATCTGACCATTATTTTACACGATAACTTCCCACACTTTTATTCCATACCTAACCATTATTTTACACAATAACTTGTCAATATTTTACACTAATACAAACCACTATTTTACACCATTACTAGCCACTATTTACACCATATCTAGCCACTATTTACACCATATCTAGCCACTATTTACACCATACCTAGCCACTATTTACACCATACCTAGCCACTATTTACACCATACCTAGCCACTTTTTTACACCGCTACAAGCCACTTTTTTCACCATAGTACACTTCATACACCTTACAGTGAGTTATATAAAATGTTCATCAAAGCTATCTCTGTCCGTGTGAGTGTTCTATTTATCAGTGTTGTGTAGCAGCTGTACTTCATAACTCACCAAAATGTGCTAAAATAAAATGGTGAGCTAAGTAATTATCACTACTCAAGGTTAGAGAACAGCAATAATGTGTTTACAGATCAATAGTAGTGAGAATGTACTGTGTTTACAGATCAATATTAGTGAGAATGCATCAAATGTTATAAGAGTGAACTAACTAAAGAATATTATTATTGTGAACTGAACAAAGAGATAACACATTTCTGTACTAAATGAACTATATATAAACGCTATACCAGCTAACCATATCCTCTCTGTCTCGCGTGGGACAGAGAGGAACATCCTTCGCTAGCAAGGGACAGAGAGGAACGGATGTTTTCAGACGTCTCAAGATGTCTGAAATTCCACGTCTTGCTAATATCTGAAATCCCACTCTCGTCCCACGTCTTGAATAAGCAGGATGTCCCACGTCTGTCCCATGGGGGATATCCCACGTCTGTTCTACGAAGGATATCACACGTCTGTCCTACAGGAGATATCCCACTTATATCCCACGCGGGATGTCCCACGTCTTAAATGCCACTCACATTCCGCGTTTGTTCCAAGTGGGATGTCTCTCTCTATCCTACGCCGGTGTCCCTCTCTGTCCCATGTCTGTCCCACGTGGGAAGTCCCTCTCTGCTGTAAGTCAGTACCATGCAGGATGTCCATCTCTGCCCCACGTCTGTCCCGCGCGTGATGCCCCTCCTCTGGTTTACGCGGGAAAAGTAATATATTGTGTTGTTATGCAAATCTTAATAGTTAAAATATCGATACATGTTGCAGCAAATTCATGCTAAAGCCTTATTTACGTATCATAACTAGTTTAGTATTGATCAACACTAGAAGGTATCTATGTAATTGTAGGTATTGATGAACACTATTAGTTTAAAGTAGGTAGCTGTTGATGAACAGTTGTAGATAACAAGGTAAGCATCCATTCATGAATACTAGTTGGGAACTAGGTAGTTAAAGATGACCAATAGTAGGTAACTAGGTTGATATTGATATACATCAGTTGATCATAAGTAGGTATTGATAATTAGTTGTAGGTAACTATATAGGTATTGATAAAATTTAGCAGGATATAAATATGTAGGTATTGATGAACACTACTTGGTAACTAGGTAGGTATTGATGAAAAACTAGTAGCTAACTAAGTAGGAATTGATTAACACTAGTAGGTACCTATGTAGATTGTGCTAAACACCAGTAGGTAACTATAGGTAGCCATTACCAAACAGTTATAGGTGATTAGGTGTTACCTACAAACGAAGAGGGTGTCTGAATTGCCCCGCCCCACGTCTTGCCCCACGTCTTAAATCCCTCTCTCTATAATAATTTATTGAGTATCAAATCATTTTTCCAGTAATTTCTATCACATATAGTGGATATGTCATAATTCTAATACACCATAATTATGTATATTTATTTTTATTATTGATAATCATTCTAGCCATTGTAAATGCAATCAATTTTGAAGAAATTACATACCCACTAATTTCAAACACAACACCATATTGCGGGGACATAAAACTTTCACCATTCCAATTGGAATAGTCATGATGACAGCTAATCTCCCATTATTAGTGTAATTCATGATTTGGTGGATGATTAGAGTGGTACACTCCCACCGCTACTACCAATTTGCATGGTTTTGGCGGCAAAGGATTACACACAGACTCTACTGTTATAGGTCTATAGACTCTCATTTGAGTCTAAAGGTAATTGCAGTGTGGGTAGTTGTTCACCGTTACTAAAGTTAGGGACTGTAGATAATGAGATGGAATGACTGCAATTCATCCAAATAAACTACAGAATTGTGTCTTGTACTTTGCTCATGTTAGCTACGGAAACAACCTTCCATGGTACCTAATGATGATGATGATGATTAATGTATTGAGTGGAGTTTGTAGATTTCGATCTGTTAATTCTGAATATTGTACATTTGTTAACCCTAATAAGTTTGACTATCAGAATTAACGGGAGGGTTTGACTATTGGTCAACAAACTTAAGTCTTATTTAGAAACTTATGGCACTTTATTTTTTACCAGTTGTTAGTATATATTATACACTAGTGTGTACCAAATTTCAAGTAAAAATATTGAAAATAGAAAGAAAAATAAATACATAGTTATATAAGAGATTGGAAACTGAGTGGGCAGAGCTGTGATTAGGTGGAGTGTGTCCAAATCACAGCTCGCGCATATGTCTGTTCTTCATCAAAACGTGGATGAAAGTGTGTTGAGTGGTTAACTAAATGTATTTCTAGGGTGCCATAAGTCACAACAGTACAATTAATTTCCTAATTTACGTGATTTGCACTCATTTACGCTGATGTAGGCACAAAGTAAAGAAAGGCCAGTAAATTAAAGGAATGGGATGAAAAGTATAAAGTACTTTAAAAGGATGTGCTTTTTGACGCACGTCAAACTCTTTAGAGTTAAAGTTCTCTTACGGTTATCATTGAGCAGATTTCCACGGTGTATTAATCAATATTTTTCACTGGTAGAAATATAAGATAAATAAGAAAAAACGCGATGAAGTAGACTATAATGTATAGGTGATTCATATATATTGAAAAAGTATGGACAGACAAACGATTAAATACATCAAAGTGTCACGTCGCTGCGCTCAGACACTCATTCAGGCTAAAATTACACGAAACGTGGATTATACCAGAACGTTTTAAAGGTCAAATTGATTATTCACCTATATTAAGGCATATTTTATTGAATACTGTAGATGTCAAAGTAACTACAACGTTACACTTTTTCAGAAGCTTCAACCTGATTTATAATTACTGGGAAAACAGCAACATTCTAGGATTCAACAATGTTAAATATCTTTCAATCTATTGTCAATAATTGGAACTACCATCAACCTTCCATTGACGAGGGAGGCAAATCAATTCGATTCATGGTTTGAGACTTGTAAAGGAACACCTGATGTTATCGAAATTCAGCCACCGTCTAACATTTCGAATAGCCTGTCAGGATATCACCTGTGGTGAATTTCTGTAAGACGAATTAATTAAGATGAAAGCCTGGAATATGTCCCTGTGTTACAATTCCTAACCACAACAAACTGGTTATCCGAAGCCTTAAATTGATAAGAGGTTTCAGACAATGTGTGCTACATCTTAGAAAGCAGGTGAGGGTTTATGGGTTGGTATTCATTTACGTTTTGCTTTGATATGTCATGACATGCTTTATAAAATGAATGTAGTAAGGTGTTTGAACATTCATATGTAAAAAAGCACATTTATTTGCACTTGGACCAAACCATTTTAAATTCTGATAGGTTTCTTGCTGAATTAAACTAAATCAAAAATTCTAGTACAGAATATGTTATTTACCTTCTCAAATTCTTTAATGGATAACAAGCAAACTGAAGGCAAATGGTAGGCAAATAAAATTAAATAAATTCTACAAAAAAATGGTACACCTTTAGTAAACTTCATAATATCTATTTCCCATAGGTACTGCTGATATCACACTCATGACAAAATTTTCCTCTGCTTCGTGTGACTAACATAGCGTGACGTTTCGTCGTAACAATTAATGTGTGACGGATATGCCATTACGTCATAAACATTATTTCTATTTCATAACATAAGCACACAGTGTGTGCCTAATTGTAGTGAGAGAGTCAATTGTCAACGTAAAAATATTAATGTATTTCTTCTATCACTTTAATATTATACTTAGAAATTGCAGCATCTAAATTATTTAACTTCAAATTGCTTCGAGAAAGAAATATATAACTGTTATGTTAAAAAATAAATAAACAACTGCTGCATTTTTAGGAAAAATAAAAATGAAAGATTTTGAGAAAAATCTTATATACAGTACAAAAAATACCGCTACTCTTCCCACACAATTAAATTAAATTAAAATTGTTAAATCGTTCAGATAGATGATCTTTTTAACATCGATAGCAAACCGATGATTGGCGATATTAGCTTCGGTATCGAGTATGAATCTGACATGTTCGTCAATAGGTTGATGAACTTGACAAGATTATGTTATGCGAACTAAATCTTATGTTGCAATACGTAGCACAAGATCTGCTAATTCTAAATAAATATTTATTGATAAGTTACTTTTACACCAATCAATATAATTACTAAATATACTACCAGGAATTAATTATTAGTCATTACTTATGTGAACCTTTATTACTAATTCAGATCTTCCAATTTAATCTTCCTATGAAGCTAATATTCCAATATACTTTGGAAACAAATGGCGGAATAAACATTTCGGGGTGGTATAGCGCTCCTATTTCTGTCTGCATTGGTAAGGGTTGCATGTTCGACAAACCACATTGCTACATGCAATCGTAACTCAGAGGTGATGTATATGTACTCTCATCACAGTTGGTGTCTCGGATTTAGATTTATACACAAAGTAAAGGGAAGAGGAAAAATTTATTCAATCTGTGTTATGCAATGCATGGCTTCTATTTGTGTAGGTATTTTAGGCTATACAAATTCTTTAGCAAAACAAATATTCAAAGAATCAATTATATGAGATAAAATCTGTCTGTTTTGTTGATAGAATCCTTTTCAACTGTCAAACTTTAGTTAATGTTATTTTTTTCTTAAACTTAAGTTAGTAGAAAACCAAATCTAATCCTAATCCATTTGTATCTGCAAAATAAATTTTATTAATTTTTTTCCTTAGATTCGGTCAAAATATCTAAATAATACTATACCACCATTTTAATTCCTTTCAGACACATATAATAGTTTTCCTTAATAATATGACACCAAGAGCAGAAAAACAGTTAATAATAGCAAATGTCTGTATCACGAGGTTTTTTCTTTATAAGTGCCAATAATATTGACACTCCGTGATATTGCTTCTATTTCGCCACCCGCAGGACCATTGCGAGCGACACTTTTCGACCTCTGCTCACAATATGCTGGTAGTGTGTGTACTAACGTGAAACAAAATAACTTTTGTTCTTCTAAAAAAGACTTCCCTTAGTGCACCTATTTGGCGGTACAAAAAAATGGTACTTAACTGAAGACTGTCCTTCATGTACTTTAGTGGTGCAATGACATTTGTCTTTTGGCTAAGGACCATTCTTCATGTTCTTAAATGGTGGTTGAAGAGAGGCAATAATATTTCGTCGTTTCCATTTCTTTGGTTCAAGAACCAAAAGGTGATTGAATTTATCGTCAATTCAATGGTGATTAAAGTGGTACAATAACACTTCGGTTCTTGACTGACTACTGACTTTAATTAATGTATATATACTTAAATAGAGGTTAAAGTGGTACAATAACACTTCGGTTCTTGACTGACTTCTGCCTTTAATGTAAAGATACTTAAATGGAGGTTAAAATGGTGTAATAAACCCTTAAGTTTTGACTGGAAGACGTTATTTATGAACTTATTTGGCCGTCGCAGTGGTGCAATGTTCGTTTGGTTCTTCACCTAAGAATATACCTAATATATTTAAGTAACAAAAATATACTCTTAGTTCTTGACAGACGACAACTCTTTAAGGTATATTAGAATAATAACTTCACTTTTCAAGTATATATATTTGAGTGGTGGTAAAAGTGGTTCAAAAACTGTTAGCTTCCTGATGGTAGACAGCCTGAAGTGTTATTTAGGTTGTGTGGGGAATATTTATTTAGTGACTGCTCAACGAATAATTATATCAAATTTATAATTTAAAAACAAACATAACTAATTGTAACTATTTATTTTATCCCACAAATTGCAAATAGATATTTGTATTTGATCCTTTCGATCATATTTTTTCTTGAATGCTATGTTTATCTCTCAAAAATATTGTATGTGATTGACAAAATACATACCATATTTGAGTAACATAAAGTAAAATACAAAACTTCCCGTTTCTCAATCAATTTTAAACAATAAATTCCCTGTATTAAAATTCCTTTGTAATCGCATAGTAAAAATTGAGACACTTTATTTTCCTCCGTATCGAAAGCTCATCAGAATTGCTATTCCCTTTTTTTGAATATTAATCCGGAAATAATGAGTCCTGACTATTGATTCAAGCTATGGCGGAGACATTGATTTCACTATATCTTTACTGGTCCGGTCGATACATCCCACTCTGATGTTATAGTGGGGACATAGATGATTAAGAGAGGAGTGCCTTCTTAATGCTGAATCTGAATAAAGTATTACATAGTATTCAAAACATTTGAAATTCATCAGAGGATATTGTGGTTTATTAAAAATATCATATTTTTCCATTAAAAGAATAAATTTTTTACAGGAACAAAAATCTCATATTGAATTTCGAAGTATATAGAAAAACGGATTGAGATCAATGATGTGGAGGAATTTGACAATTGGTTAACATTTACCACCTATTTATTATACACGATAATTTTATACATGTATGACACATTCATGCATGTATGAATGAATAAAGTAAGAGTTTATATGTTTATAAACTCTCTCTTTAAACTTTGTTATGAGCATAATCTAGTGACTTTACCTTGAAGTTATTTTTACCTGAGAAAATATCTTCTTCAAGATATTAAACCTCTGTCTTTCTTGTGATATCTTTATGAACCGATTTACTCTATTCGAAAGAGTGATTTGAATTTTGAAAAGAATCAAGTTTCATGTAAACTATGTATTTGTAAATATTGGTCAATATCTCAAAATAATTGGTCAATAAAAGATTAAAAGGGAAGTCTAATTTGATCCCACCATAACTTTCATATGGGATGGAAATATTAAACCGCTTAGAAGTAGCATGTTCAGACTAAGTTCTTACCACTTACAAGTAGCATGTGCACACTAAATTTTACCATATAGATGTAGCATGTTCAGATTTAATTTTTTCCCCCTGGAAGTAGCATGGTAAGACTAAGCTTTTATTACCTGAAAGTATCGTTTTCAGACTAGAGTTTATACCACATGGAAGTAGATGTCCAGACTGAGCTTTTTTTCACGTAGAAATGCAATGTTCAAACAAAGTTTTTGTTACTTAGAATTAGCATGTTCATACTAAGTTTTTGCCACCTGGAAGTGGCATGTTGTGACCAAGTTTTTACTTCCCAGAAGTGGCATGTTCATACTAAGTTTTTGCCACCTGGAAGTGGCATGTGGTGACCAAGTTTTTGCCACATAGAACTGGCATGTTCAGACTAAGTTTTTACCTCCTAGAAGCGGCATGTTCAAACAAAGTCTATCACAACTCATTCCCTAATGACAGCTCCACCACCTTCACTAATAGCTACAAAGCCCAGCTCTTGATTTATGTTTGGATATATTCATATATGCATGGTTAGTGTTCTAACTGCAAACTTGTTTCGATCATAAAAATTCATTAAAGGTTAGACTAATTGCTCGATGAGGCTAAATACAAAAATAATAATGATTTATAATACATTAAACATTTTCAAACTGTTTATAAATAATACTGTTTATGAAAGAAAAGTTTATGAAAGTAAAGAAAAGAGAGTGAATAATTGTAGATATAAGCAAATCAAAAGAACATACATATATTGAAACTATCGATGTAGATTTTGATTCATTTTATCAATTTTCTTCATTAACCTTTGAGAAAAACAAGAATCGGAAATTTGTGTTGATTGTGCTGAATAATTCCCGACATACAATATAAAATTTTTTTATTAACAATATATAGTAACATTTATCTTTTTAATCTATATTTTATGATTTTATGATTAAAATTAAACTTTTATGAACAATTATAAATCTTCCTCCTAATAAAGAAACCTCCACTTCATCTCTTTACTTCAGAACTGCTCACGAGAACAAAAGAGGCTCAGTTCATAGAGGAACTGTCCTAAGCAGAAATTACTCCCAGTATCAGCAGTAATGCAGGCATTTTCTTTAGGTATTTCTATCACATCCTTTGACTCGACAGAAAAAATCCAATGTCTTTCTTTTGAAGAAGCGAAAAGGTTCTTTTTGTGATAGCGCTCTTCAGTCGAGATGATGGCATTATACGTAAGACTGATTCGTCTCTTACCTGACCATTTTATTGTAAAATGATAATAGATGAGCGGTACGAGCGAAGATATTCCGAAATCGAAGATTCGAGATAAAGAACATGTGATTTCGTTCTAATTAAAAACACTGTATTGTAAAAAAAAAACAGCGAATATTATGAAATGTTAATCATTTTTTTGAATTAATTGATTTGACATTAATTTCTCAATTAAGTACATTCATTGATTATATAATTCATTTAACTTTTACTCAATTTTTCATCAATTGAAGGAGGATTGTGATAAATTACAGGATATTTTCAATATCAAAGAATTTTTTCCAACATAGTCGATTACTTTCATTAGATAATTAGATACTCTAGATAATCTTCTATAGCCTCCACCATACCTTTCTATCTTACAGTGAGATAAATTCCTAGAAATTCTGCATATTATAGTCATTAGGTAACGATCAACATATCACAATATAAACAGCATCTTTTTAACGAATATACGCTTATACAGAAGAATATATTAAAATAAATGATGAAACAAACATACACTACAATCCCATACACTCTACAATGCACATTTTCTAGGTTTCCCCCTGGATTCCTAGCGAGAAGGTCTTTATGTTGCAAAGTGTTTGAAGCTCCTGAAAGAGATATCTAATTCGTATTTTTGAGAGTTTTAAGACCCTTCATAATATCAGCGGAGAGTTTTCCTCCCAAGAGCATCGTTAGGCACGAACCGCATTAGGATTCGAAAAAGATAGAGAGATATCAGAGGCCTGATTGAATCCATAATGTCAAGAGCAAGAGGTACAATTGGAACAGAAAAATAGAAACTGATGCACTTGTAATTTTTCGTTATTTAATTTGAGTTGGTTAGTCTTCAATTATTATTATGAAATTAATTCATACGAGTTGTAGAATATAAATTAGGATTTTATTTGATATTAAATGTCTATTGAATTTAAAATGAGATATTTATTACATTATTTTATTTACTGCGAATCTTTATGTATATTATGTTGTTGTAATAAAGATTTGTCTTCAATTTACCGTATATTAAATGTTTTTCAGAAGCTTCTTTGTAATCACTTACACAATTATTAGAATTCAAATTTGTGTTTTACCTCAAATAACTTTGTATCTCATTACAGAGAAATAATATATCTACATTGAACATATGAATTCATTGAATATAACTTCTATAACCTTACGAGGAAGTCATAAAAACAGTTTATTAGGTATTGGTAGCGAACAGGTCAAAAGTCATTCGTAACTCAAGGAATATTAGATGATTAATGTATTTTATAAGTTGCTGCGAAGTTGTGCGCTCTAAGTGTACCCATCATTTAGTTACTACTGCTCTACACATATTCATTCAAAGAAAGACTGTACTTTAGTTATCTTCAATATCTCCCGGGGAAGGTATTAGCTCTGTGAAGAGTCAGGAGGAGAGAAAAGTACAGACCTCTCTCAGTGAGAGCAACACAGCGAATAACCAGAAATTACAACTCAGAGGCACGTGGAATTGGCACGGGCATTATTTAAGCTAATTGGTTATGTATTAAGTTCCTTAAAAGCTATTGTTATGATTATGAATATTGTTCTATTTCCATTTATGAACCAACCAATACACAAACACACACTGAGTATTAGGATAAAATTATGTAGGATGATGGTAATTAAAGTTAATAATTATAATTAATTATTGTTCATTTTCCATCGCATTGCAATTTAGTGGGTAAGTAACGGCAGTGTAGGTTTTACTTTCTTTTATACTGAGAAATTAATTCATTAAATGAACGCCAAGTCATTAATTTGGATATTTTTAATGAAATTAAATTAGGAGAGAAGAAGTATAACCAAAGGAAAACTGCACTAAAATGTGCTGAGTGTATAAAACTGCATATTGATAGTTTGAATGTAAATGTGACTAAGAAATAACAGTTTAAATATATTGAAAATATAATCAAACGTTCAAACCTTTTCTCATACATTAAATAATTAACTAACTTCTTCATCAATAGACAGGTAGAACATCTAAACTGTTTTCCTCTTTTATTCATTGACTCTTAATGCTGATATCAATCTTTCACAACATTAGCAACAGTTTCCTTTTAGTTTCATTGACGGCATTGACCAGATATCAGAGTGTGCCCCTTGCTCTCCAACAAAACAACAACATTAAAAAAACTGGAATTGTACTCTACTACAGTATTGGAGTAGTATTCTACTTCAGTACTGGAGTAGTACTCTACTACAGTACTGGAGTAGTACTCTACTACAGTACTGGAATAGTACTCTACTACAGTATTGGAGTAGTACTCTACTACAGTACTGGAGTATTACTTCATTCCTTTTTTACTCCAATTTCACACCAAACTGTACTAACAAACCTCGGCTACTGAATTCAAATATGATACCAATTTTATTGTTGTTTTGAGTTATTTTTATTGATAATAATTCAACTAAAACTTTTCATTAATATAATTTTTCATCAATATTTCGTTATTTACAGAAAACTGTTAGATCATATACTTATCAAAGTTCACTTAAATTCATCATAGTACCAAAACAAGTTGTCTACGTACTACCATGACGTCACATTAGTACCTCTCCTCCTCATCATATTCAGACATTATGCAAATCCAGTAACTAGATCTTGTTGACGTCAAATTGAGGAAAAATAACGTAAGCTCGTAATTACAGGATTATATGACACGAGCCTAATATTTGATGAATATTTAACACACTAATATTTAATGAATATTCAACACACTAATATTTACTGAATATTTAACACACTAATATTAACTGAATATTCAACACACTAATATTTAATAGATATTTAACAATCTAATATCAACTGAATATTTAAAACACTATTCAAAATTTTAATAGGAAAAAATCATGGGATACTGATATCCCCTAATATTTCAGTTACTGTTTTACTCTGCTGAAGTCTATGGGTTCTACTCCTTTCTGGTTTCTTTATATTATTTATATATTTTATTGACTTTTTGACTTCAGGGTTAATTAATGAAAATTATTACATTTAACAGTTTTGTCCATAAAAATTTATTTATTATTAGCATTTACAAAACAAAAAAATTAATTCATTTTTGCATTTAGTGGAGTAGATAATATAAAATGTAGCATTTTCTTACCCCTATTTACTTGCATTTAGTGGAGTATAGATAATATTAAGGTAGCATTTTCTTACCCCTATTTACTAGCATTTAGTGGAGTGTAGATAATATTAAGGTAGCATTTTCTTACCCCTATTTACTTGCATTTAGTGGAGTGTAGATAATATTAAGGTAGCATTTTCTTACCCCTATTTACTAGCATTTAGTGGAGTGTAGATAATATTAAGGTAGCATTTTCTTACCCCTATTTACTAGCATTTAGTGGAGTGTAGATAATATTAAGGTAGCATTTTTTACCCCTATTTACTAGCATTTAGTGGAGTGTAGATAATATTAAGGTAGCATTTTCTTACCCCTATTTACTTGCATTTAGTGGAGTGTAGATAATATTAAGGTAGCATTTTCTTACCCCTATTTACTAGCATTTAGTGGAGTGTAGATAATATTAAGGTAGCATTTTTTACCCCTATTTACTAGCATTTAGTGGAGTGTAGATAATATTAAGGTAGCATTTTCTTACCCCTATTTACTTGCATTTAGTGGAGTGTTTATAATAAAAAATAAATTAATTTAGTTTAAAAGTATTCGTATCATTTTATTGTTAACGTACTGCAAACCATTAATTAACTTTAAATGTTGGCATAATTCATTCTTGGTACCAAACTAGTCTGTGAAGTGTAATATTACTGGAATATCGGACAGTTCCTCTTCTTTTAATTATATTACTATTTCATTGAGTTATTTTTTTTTTTATTATTATCAAAAATATGCAAGGATAATCAACTTGAAACTTATTTTATCCCCATTTTATAGGAATATATATACCCACATTTAAATGAATATGTATTCCTTAACCATTATTTCTTCGGAATCTTCAAAAAATTCTTCCATGGTTTTTTTGTGATAAAACTTAGGGAATGGGAATGCTTTGGGGACATTCAAAGTTTATTTCTCCCCAGTTTAAAGTTTTTACGTTTTAGAAGTTTTCGAAAAGGAATAAATTGATCATTTCGGAGATGGAAATATGGAAATTTCACCTTAAATATTACGCTTTCTACACCAGGAAATATATTCTAACTTCAAGTAAAAAATCATTCTTCATTTCTAGTCACTATAAAATAAAACAATGTATACTAAAAATGAGTAATCTTAAGTTTCAATTACAGTTTATTTGTATGCACTGGAAGAATTTAGTGTTCATTTCTTTTATCATTTGAATTTATTTTATAATATAAGTTATTAAAATTCTGATTGAATTTAAATGATTGTTAAAAGTTTGTCCATAAAATGATACATTGTGTAAAATTGATATGTCAATGAATAATAAATTACCATTGGTGAATAAATCAACAATTTCAAATACCATTTCAATTAACAAACAAGTTCAATCTATCGAATAAAAAATATTCTCCATTTAAAGTGACTCTCTACTAAGCTAATAAACAAATCTATGGTAAATATTTCCCTAAAAATAACTTATTGGTTCACTCTGATTGCAGTTTGAAGAGAAATAGAGAAAATGGACACTAATGAAGTTAACGAATTGGGTAACTTTTTCAATTTTAATTATTTTAATCCAGAAAATGTTTCTGCATTTAAAAACTGTAGTAAAAAGTATTGGTGTCCAATATACGACGAATAAATAAAATACTTGAAGACAAATTCAAAGACTTTTGTGAGATGTTTACGGTATACCGATAATTCAATATTCTACATTTCATGTTTGTCTGAAATATAAAAGCATTAACTAACAGTTTTCTCTTTCATATTCGTCATAGAAGATGAATTTTTTGTCCATTTTGAGTGAAGATCATAAATTAATTGAATTACATTTAAAACTCATGAAAATATATTATTTTTATTTACAAATAAATATACGTTTCCGTTTAATTACAAATTAAATTGAATTATGACAATTTCATGATAACTAAGACACAGTGAAGCATGCTTCTTAACATGTTCAAAAATAAAAAAACATGTCCTAATATGTGTCACTCAAACAACACAAACAGAATCCTGTATTGTTTGCTTATTTTACTCATTTGAAGGTTTTCAATCATCTGTTTCACTTGGTTTAGAATTTTTAGCGTTACTTTGTATATTTGAAAGTATTATTTCCATTAAAAAGTTTTCAATTTTTATTTACGATATATCACCATACGGTATATCTTTCCCTCCATATTCTCCACACGGTATATTCGCCCTCCACATTCTCCATTCGGTATGTCACCCCTCCACATTCACCATACGGTATATCTCCCCCTCCACATTCTACATACGGTATATCCCCCTCCATATTTACCATACGGTATATCTCCCCTTCCACATTCTCAATACGGTATACCCCCCCTCCACATTCTCCATACGGTATATCTCTCCCTCCATACCCTCCATATCTCGGCAGTTTATTTAAATTGTCTGAAGATTAACGACTCATGCAGACACGAGAAATGGAAATTAAATTTCACTTTTTCACAGACTGAGCTGAGTTCTGATTAATGGTGAGTGGTCCGTAGACTTTATGATATATCACCAATTTATTGGCGATCAGTTTTAGATGTAGGTAGATTTTAGTAAGATATATGAATTGAGAGCATATGTGCATAAAGTACAGAACTCCCATCTTATGAATGAAAGTCGGCAGTTAAATGTTATTGGTTGTTTTATAGTTAGTTACTTTTATGTAACGGAACCTTGTGGTACTATCAGAATTTGTATGTTTTTTATTTCGAAATGGGAGATTTGGAAAGGTGAACAATTCATCATAAATTTATTTGACTGTACTTTTCTGCAATAATTTTCACAATCTGAATTTTTGAGATTTGATACCAACTTTTTTAAATAATTTTAGAAATATACTACTGAAGTAGGAAATAAATAACCATATCTCTCCATCGGATACACATCAATGAAAACAGATTCGTGAAAATATTTATAAAAATCACCTTAAGAGAATTATTTTTTTAAAGTAAAGTTCCATTTAACGCTTGTGAAAAATGTGAATGGTCAAAGTAAGTGATATAATGGTACGCGGAAAAGTACCAGGCGGAAAACTGCCCTGCGGAAAATTGCCAGTCACTTGCTTACAATTTAATGTCTTTAGTCACTAATAACATTTTAATTTATAAAAAATGGCATTTGCCTTTCTTTAAGGAGTAAAGGGGACATTCATTTCTAGTTAGTATACAAAACAAAAGTAATAGTTAAATGTGGACAAATTCATTAAAATATGTATGAAATACATAGTTATTCAAATATTACAAAAATAAATCAAATACAAAATAGATATTGAAAACCGAAACCTTTCTTAGAAAATAATACTAAAGAGAATACTGGTAGAATAATGATTTTATCTGATTGGTATAGTTGGGTAAGAACACACCTGACTTTACCGTAGAGGAAAAGCTTCATTTCGTGGAGAGCGACACTTCGTAGTTACCCAACTTTACCTCTCTACCCTCCAATTAATTGTTTTAGGACAGATTACAATTTCTCTGTTCACACAACGCATTTTTATACATTAGCAGTTCATTACGAGTTTAGTGTCTAATTATATATTTTTTAATTTGAGAATTGAACAAGCTTTCAAGTTTAATTTTCGCTTGTACTCATTATAAAGCAACTTCGATCTATGTTTGTGAAATAATTAGAATTTTCAAAACAACATCTATGATTATTGAACTGCTATTACTATCTAATTCTTTGACAATTTCACTCAATCGAATTGGATTGCATATTAATCAATAACAGTTTTTACATATTAATTAATATTGTAAAAATGAAACTGTTAATGAAATGGAAAATTATAATATTAATGTAATAAATATTCAACATACATATGAGTTAATTTAGCCGTCACTTAATGTATTGTATAATTTAAAATTATATTATTGTGAAAATATCTAATTAGCTAGTAATCACTCATCAGTACACGGAGTTTAACGTTTGATTCGGAACCAAAGGTTGTATTGCTGACTTCAATAGGAATCTGACATCTATATTGTTAAAATATATAAATCTATATTTGAATATCTATATAAATTGATATGTTCTGTGAATGTGTTTATAACTAAATAGTATCTAAGAAAATACATAATTTGTCAGTAAGTGACTGAGAGTTTTCCGCCTTCCAGTTTTCCGTCTGGCAGTTTTCTGACTGGCAGTTTTCCGCTTTGACAGTTTTCCGCTGGCAGTTTTTCGCCTGGCAGTTTTCCGCCTGACAGTTTTCCGACCACCGTAAAGAGCTACCGTGACTGTGGTACATAATAACTAACTTTGACACTGGAACTTGCGGTGTGGATCACATGGCGGGGAAATGGGGAAAGAAATGGGTAAAGGAATGAGGTAAAGTAATGGGGTAAAGGAAGGGGGTAAAGGAATGGGGTAGAGGAATGGGGAAAAGGAATGCGGTAAAGGAATGGGGTAAAGGAATGCGGTAAACGAATTGGGTAAATGAATGGTGTAAAGGAATAGGGTAAAGTAATGGGGTAAGGAATGGGAAAAAGGACATGGGGTGAATGCTAAAGAACTTGGAAAAAATAAGTCAATGGCTAAATATAAGAGATTCTGTTCGTAGTGTTGATAAAATTATTTAAAATGCACTCCAATATTTATTTCAGATCAAAATCAATCGATGAAATTCTTTTTATTTCCTTTTATATGTAAATCGATGTTAAAATAACCTTTCCCTCTTTATTGACATAACCATTGTAATATGTTAATTTATAATATCAAGGACTGTATGTTTAATCTAGAAATTCAAAGCAAATATATGACTACAGAGTCGAGAATCTGATTAATTTAGCCAGAAAAATGGTAACTTGAAATTAGCATTTATATTAAATGAAAAGAAAGAAATGGAAAAAAATGTTAGATGTATTGTATTACATCATATTTTAATAGCATTAGTTATAAAATAACTTTTATATACATATATCTAATATTCACAAAATCTAGGGTTTATTCTCATACATTATCAAATCACGGAAATCCAGAGACCATCAAGTTAGTTTTGGCAGACGTTAAAATATTTCTCTCTTCAATTTATTCATTTATGCAAATAGGAAGATGAGGAATATCATCTGAACTACTTTCAAAAGAACTCTTAACTAAATTGTAATAATTTACCCAACTTACTCAGCCTAATTTCCTCTGGTAAATTTAAGAAATACTTTGGCACACTTAACTGCTTGAGGTATATTTGTTTTAGTGCTTTATGTGAAAATAATTCTATTTGTTATAAATAAAGCATCATTTGTTATAAATATTTTGTTAAAATACTTCTACAGATTTATTTGTTATATAAATTATTATGTAAAAATGCTGTCAAAGGAAATTTGCTACACAAATTTTCACCATTGATTCTAATACTCAGTGTATAATTTCATGTTTTTTTATATTTTTCTATCGTTTTGTTGGAAGAAATTTTCACGCTTTAATATTCAAGATACGATAAAGATGCATGACTTAAATATTTGTCAGAAATATAGAAAAATCAGGAATCAAGAAATCTGCTTTGACAGATAAAATCTCGGACCAGTCCCAGACTTGAATCGGTTATTAACTTATGAAAATGGTGAAAAGAATTTGTGAAATTGAAAACTGTCCTTCGAGTCAATTAGATTTAGTTTTGAAAAGAAAACCATCTCTTCATAAATTACCTGTTAACACTGTTGATAGAAAAACTGTTTACATGTTATCAGCTGTAAAATGTAAACAAATAGTAGAGAGTGGTGGCGCCATCTGTAGGAAGACGCAGGAACTAAATCGAATTTATAAAATATGATATATATATACATATATATATTGCTTATTATATTTTTTTCAACCGTTTAATTCTACAAAAATGCTTTATTCCTACTAAGTGATCGTTCAACATTAATATTATGAAAACAAAAATTGACTGAACTGCCCCTTTAAGAAACTTTTTGTAGCACTAACATTAATAGTAAAAATACAATTTCTCTATTCATCATTCTCACAATTCATCAGTTATCTTACTCCAGCCATCTCTCTCCAGTCATCATTTTCACCATATTCCAGTAATCATTTTCATCATTCTCCAGTCATCACTTTCATAATTTTCATCATTCACTAGGCTTAATATAAACTTTTTCACTCCTCTAAACTTTCAGTAGTGTTATAAAAATGGACTAAAAGTAGCGAACTTTTGTCATTGCACCGTAATGGAGTTTCTGCTTCTATAACTGTAGCTGCTTATTACGACTACCTTAGCTGCTTATTACGACTAACATAGTTGTTTATTAATACAATTGTTGATGCTTATTCCGACAACCGTAGCTGCTTATTACGACTACTTTTGCAGTTTTTAAAGAGATTTGCAACTGTATATTTCTTCAACTGTAGCTGTTTATTACGATAACTGTAGCTACTTATCACTACAACTGCAGCTGATTATTTGTACTACAGAAGACAGAGGTCCCAGTGTTCGTTTCAGAAAATGGTATAGGTAATAGCAACCAGCAGTATTTCCGTAGGAGAATACACAGTCAAAGCCTCCTGCACACAGCACAGTAGGCGACAGAGGTTGGGCCTGTTCCATTAAGAAATAGAAAAGGTATATCTTAATTAACTGGTGAGATGCTTTCACCACATTGAAGTTTGAATTACAGAAAAATTCCTTAGTTATGAAGTATTTGTTACTTCCTAATTCAGAGCCACTTCACAACTCAAGTACAGTTTTAGTTTTCTATAAAATATTTTTTTGAGTAAAGTATAGTTTTTGAGAGATAAGTATTACCAAATTTTTCACGTATACAGTTTTCTATAACAAAAACATAGAAAATACTTCAAAACTCAAGGGCATTTCATAATTCAGGTCCTTCATTATTCGAGTGCTTCAAAACTAGAAACCTCGTAACTGAGGAGTTTTACTGTATATTAAATTCATCGATATACAGCCTCTTCTCTGCTTCCTTTCAACTTTTGAAGCATTTAATGTTTAACTTACCTATGTATCCGCAGGTAGTTGACATGTGGAATGATGTACATAATATTTTTTATGAAAGGTAAATCCTATTTATCTACACAACACAAACAAAATTATATTATTAATTAATACAGTATTATTCCTCTATAATTAGGTCCTGAATAGTGATTAGTGAACCATACTGATTAGTGAATTTTTGAGACCTGAGTAATTAGACCCTCCAGTAAAGGGTCTAAGATCATCTCTTGGAAAATTACCCTGAATGATAAGCCTCCTGAACGTTATTGCGATATAATGGCACTAATTGCAAGGATTAACGTCCAGTAAACGGTCAGAGATCATCTCCTAGCAAAGTATCCCGAATGATAAGCCCCATGGACGTTATAACGATATAATGGCACTAATCCAAGCGGGGGGCTGCCACTCCTTGTGTTTGCTATGCTCATCTAAGGTAGTGAGATGAGCGTGAAGTATAAATTATGATCTTAAAGACGAAGAGTAGGTAGATAATACTAGAAAAATGTATAAAAACATTTATTAATACTTTTTTGTAAATGATCACAAATGTGAACCGGTCCGTAATAACAGTTCTTAACATAGGTAGAAAGTTATGGCAGCACCATGAAAAATTTTAGTGGGATCCACATTAACGTTTGTGAATAAATTTCAATAATATAAAATCAGCAAACAACCATACAGAATTTATTTCACTCTACAGAAAAATATTTTTATTCGAAAGTGAACTCATTGCCTAAGCTTACATTTAATCTTTTGAATATCACAACTATATTGGAGGTAAATAATTTATTTTTGAACTCAATTCATGTTCTAAAATCATGCAGTCATCAATCACTTAATTTTCTTATTGCATCAACCGTCAGCCCATTTAAATAAATAGTACATTGTCTGCTAAAACCCTCTTTTGTTTTCTGCCCTAAAAAGATACTCAATTTTAAGTTGTAATTCAGTTATAAATACCACTTTTGAACATAAGCCATAAACTTAACAAATAGTTATAAGTCAGAGTTAAAACCAGTTGGATATTAAAATTATTTTACCTCCTAGCCACAGTTTCCCATTCTGGTTCCCTCGATTGATTTTATGTCCATGAAGAGACTTTAATTTTAACTTTCTGATCTCATTAGCATAATCTCTGAGGCTTTGGAGAAATGAATTCTTTAAAGCACGGATTCTGCAGCCTTACTTCTGCCTCGCTTTATTACACTGTTTCTCTTTCTAATTTATAAATGGACAAAGTGATTAGAGGCTTTCTTCATTAGTGTACAGACTGAATTTGACATACTTTGTGTTTGAATCTTGTGTTTACTCATTAGTGGGTATTGTTTTAATACAATATTCACATATTAATTACATACGAAAATTTATATTGTATGAATGTTCTTCACCGTGAGAGTTTAATCAATGTGGAATATTATTTGTGATGCATGTGTATTGATATTTTATTAATGTTCATAACGGAAAGATTTTATTCTCAGTGGAATATTATTTATACATTTTAGCAAAAACCAATTATGTTTCTATTCAGGACTTTTTTTCTATTGTTTAAAATTTGAATAATGTTTTTACAAAGTATAGTACTTACAATCTAAAAATATTTCAGTCCTGCAAACATGAAGTGTTTTTTATTAGGATAAGTATAATAAGTTACAGGTTAAAAAAACAATATTTAAATCGTTAAACTTCGGCCAAAAGAAACAGACCATTGGTGTTGGAGGTGAACTGAGAGAAGTACACTGAGTTTTATCGGTACTACAGGGTGTATAACAGACCATTGGTGTTGGAGGTGAACTGAGAGAAGTACACTGAATTTTATCGGAATTACAGGATTTATAACAGACAATTTGTGTTGGAGATGAACGGAGAGAAGTATTCTGAGTTTGATCTATACTACATGGTGTATAACAGACCATTGGTGAACTGAGAGGGGTACACTGAACTCTAATGGTACTACACGGCGTATAACAGACCATTGGTGTTGGAGATGAACTGGGAGATGTTTCACTGAGTTTGATCGGTACTTCAGGGTGTAAAACAGACTACTGGTGTTGTTTATGAACTATGAGATGCTACACTGAGTTTGATCGGTGGTACATGGTGTAAAACAGACCATTGGTGTTGGAGATGAACGGAAAGAAATACACTGAGTTTGATCGGTACTAGATGGTGTATAACAGACCATTGGTGTTTGAGATGAACTGAGAGATGGTACACTGAGTTTTATCGGTGCTACAGGGTGTATAACAGACCATTGTTGTTGGAGATGAACTGAGAGATGCTACACTGAGTTTGATCGGTACTAAAGGGTGTACATATAACAGACCATTGGTATTGGAAATGATCTGTGAGATGCTGTACTGAGTTTGATCTGTACTACAAGGTGTATAACAGACTATTGGTGTAGGAGATGATCTGAGAGATGCTACACTGAGTTTGATCGGTACTACAGGGTGCATAACAGACCATTGGTGTTAGAGATGATCTGAGAGATGCTACACTGAGTTTGATCGGTACTACAGGGTGTATAACAGACCATTGGTGTTGGAGATGAACTGAGAGATGCTACACTGAGTTTGATCTGTACTACATGGTGTATAACAGACCATTGTTATTGGAGAAGAACTTTATTAACTTCCATTAGAGTGATTGAATTAAAATTCTGCAATTAATTAAATTTTAATATTTTCCTATATAGTTTCGATTGTTCAAAATGCAACTGAATTTAATTCAAAGGAACATTTTTTTGAAGTGAATCGATACATAAAGTTTAATATGTGGAACACTATGATTATAATCTCTGTATTATCACTAGTACGAAACTCTAAGAATAAAATGAAAAGAAAACAGTTTTTTTAAAAGTATGGAGAGTATGGAACACTCAGAAGAAAGATAATTACAAGAAGAAAACTTTCGAAATGCTGTAATTGATTTCATTTGATTCAATTTAGAAAATAAGATAATCTAATACGATGGCTTTTATGCAGTCTATCTATATTATACTGATGTTTTGAATGGTAATAATCAGAGATTTTTTTTATCTCCTTAGACCTCTTAAAAACTTTCTCTCTGCAATATGATTTGTAGCATCTAAACTTCAACTCTTCTTCTTTTATTTAAAAATTAGAGTTGCATGTGTAGCGGCCATTGAAGAAGAATCTAGAAGAGGGGGACCATTTAATGGAGAGTGGAAAGGAACCATTTAATGGGGACTGGAGAGGGGATGCGTACGCTGATTCGAGCCTTACTTTAAAGATTTTCATTTCCAGTTATACGATGGGAAAAGAAGCTCTATATAAAAATGAGTGTACACAATTCGACTTAAAATATATATTTCACATTTTTAAAACCGTGGACTTTATTTGCAATAACATCCAATGATGTTATCCAACTTATAGTATATAATACATTAAATACATAGTAATGAATAATTAAAATGTTATATTATCATCAATAATTATTTACATAATATACATTATACATGTGTGATTCCTAAGTTGACCATTCTACATTTAATTGTCATTTTTTTAATTGCATAATTAAAGATATTATTTCATCATAGTCTCAAAATAGAACAATAAGAATTCTTCGAAATTTTTTTTAAGATTTTCAAGAAATAATCATATTGGTGATCTGATTGAATACTGAACAGTATAATGGTCATTCATTGGGTGATGATTCTATGTGTGTGAATTTTGAGATGACAGTTACACATGTGGTAGTTTCAGTGTGATGAATACTATACATATTCAGTTTTATTTATCAATTAATTCAATTATATTATCGAATATACCAATATATTTAGGGTCAATTTTAAAATGATGTCCGTCAACTCCGAACATATTAAATACTATAATTAATCTATCACATATGTAATAATAATTATATTTTCAATTACTTAAGATACGTTTCTTACAAAGTCATTCAAATCTCTAAATCTTCCCCCCACAAAAGAAATGTCCATTTATTTTAATTTTTCAAAGTGTAATCCACCTTTGAGACTATGGCTACACTCGCCAATGTTTTCCAATTTTCCAAATGAGGCCAAAAGATCTAAGCATAAGTTTGTACATTCACAATCTTTCCTTGGGAGGAATATTATTTTCCCACTCTCAAATATTGCAAGAGAATAAACTTTTGTTGCCTCCCAAAAATAGAGACATTTTGGCTAGAATTTCAGGTGAATGTTTGTCTAATGGCAAGCTGAATATTTGGTAACATGGCATTGGAAACAACAGGGAATATGAAGTGAAACAGTGATATCACAATACGAATATTATATTGAATATTGTGGAATAACATTTGTATCATTTTGCAGTGACGAATTATCTAATTCAGAACTCATAAAAAGAAAAGAATTTAAAAGATGTTCTGAAATAATTTACACTATTTTAAATTATCTGAATAATGAAAATTGGATGGTAATTAGTGTTGAGGGTTGAAATATTAATTCCTAATGCATTCCTATCAGGAATTGGCCAAACATATTTCAAAGTTCCTAATTACACAATTACACTTCTCTCTAATTTGTTTTTCTTTGAAAACTTTCCAAAACTTTGAACATTATTTGATTTTCGACAGGGGAGAGAAAATTAGAGATAATAATTATGCAAAAAAGTGAAAATAACCATTTTTAATATAGCTTCCCTGTAATGTTCCTTCTGTAATGTATAATTATTCAATTTAATTGAAAAGACATCAATTAACAGAATGTTTCTATTTTGGGAATGATAATCATCAACGTTAAAGGTATTTCAACTTCTAGTTAACCTAATTGTTTTAGCTTAGTTAATACCGTATATTTTAAAAATTTCTCATTAGGAAATAAGATCATTGATCCAAATCATATAATAATAAGTATTTATACCAATAACCTGGTGAATATTTATCCTAATTTCTGAATATTACTTCAAGCGTGACAGACAGAGAGACTGGAAATCAAATATAGATATTAAGATATCAAGTTATACATATATGAGTGGTGATTAATAAGATAAAGCAAACCATCATCTTTTTCTAAATTGAATTTGAATATTTAATATATGTGAAATTTCCATGATTTTTTTCTTCAATTTACGAATCTTTATTATGTTTTGAAATGTAATGCTGCTTATTGATATATACAGTAAATTGTTTATATTTTACTATCACTTATTCGGTAATTCTTTTTCAAAGTTAGACCATAACATAATTACACGTTCAATAAAAACCCTCGGCCTGCTGCAGAACTGCTCTGTATTTTTTACGGTTTTCACGGTACACCGTAACGGATACAATACGGTCTATACCCCGCACACTTCGCTAACTAACGGAAACTCTGTCTCTTGTACGGTTTTTACGGTATACTCCGTAACGATACAATACGGTCAACCCCCCCCCCCGTACCACTTTGAAAACTAATACAACTGTCTCTTGTACGGTTTTTACGGTATACTCCGTACCGGATACATTACAGTCTATCCCCCGCAGCTCTTCGCTAACTAACGCAAACTCTGCACCACTAACGACTCAGAGCGGAAGTTTACCAAAGTTTTGGCTGAAGAATTCGCTTGTGAAAGGAGAGACAAAACAGCGGATATTGAAGACAGATAATGAGGGGGAGGGGGGGGGGTGATGAAGAGGGGTTGGGGAGGGGGTGATGGAAGGATATGGTAAGTAAAATGAGATGAGGATATAATCAGGTCAAATGGAAAATACTTAATGAATTAAAATTGAAATGTAATTGAAATAATACTCTACACACTACTGCACAGCGTGTACTTTTCTGTTGACTGGTTGCAAGTAAACGTCACGTTTTAACATTTGAGATACGGTAATAATCCACGATTAAAATATTAAACAGAAAATCAGAAATGAAAATTCAAAAAACTGAAGTAGTCAGTCGAAAATTATTCGGAAGACCGAAAAATCGAAAAAAAAACTAAAATCCAGAAAACCATAGAACCTGACAAACCGAAAAATCCAAATGAAACTAAAATATTTAGAAAAAAATGTTGTACTGAAATATTCGAAAAAACTAAAAATCAGAAAACAAACAAAAAACTGAAAGATGGAACATCTGATTAACTGAAATTTCGGATAATTTCGGTAAGAAGGTAAAGTAGAAAACCTAAATTCCAGAAAAATTGAAAAATATTAAAACAAGGAAATTAGAAAAACTAATAGAAAACTCGGGAAAAAAATTAATATACCAGAAAAGTACGAATAACAAAAAAATCTATATGTAAAAAAATACAGGTTACTTCTTAAAACCGAATAATATTTCATCAGGATGATTATAAAATTGAAAAGAATATTAATTCATCAATTTTGACTGGTTATTGTAATCAATTAGGTAAATGCAGATAATTTTCATATATTAAATGCGTAAGAAAACTGATAATACAAACACGGACAAAATTTTGGATCATGAAAAATTGATAATCTTCTAAAAATGTTTATAACTTTATTCAGATAATTAGTAAATTGAAAGAGAATTTTTAGTAGTACTTTCTCAAGGAAATAATATAGCAGTTGACATAAATCTTACAGATCAGATGTACAGTAGTTATAAATGTTGATACTATAGAGAACACGATATTTTCAAAGTACAAGTACACTATCGTTTCCCAGTCTGCTCAAGGGTACCGTCCCCGAAGAAAACTCTAAATTTTATGATTTTTTTTTCATAATTAAGTACCTACCAATATTGTGAACAATGTGAGAGACCAAAAATAACTATATCTCCAAAGGCCAAGGGGGGGGGGGGAGGGTTTTCAATAACATTTCAAGGTTACGCGCTGCGACTTCCATGTGCAATCTCATCTATGACGCGTGTGACGTGATATGGAGTGATGTTTGTCTTAGCCAATTAGCATAGAGATGCAATTAATAATTTGAATAATGTCACCAAAAATCACTATATAGCCAAAGGCGAAGGGGGGGGGGGGGGGGGTTTTCAATAACATTTCAAGGTTACGCGCTGTAACTGCGATTTCCACTGTCAGCTATGACGCGTGTGACGTAATGTTTGTCTTAGGCAATTAGCATAAAGATGCAATATTATACATTTCAGTTTCTTTGTGTGAGTGTTATATTGCAATTCAGTTAGTTTGATGATACCTCCACCTTTGAGTGGATAATAGCTAAGCTTATGCTAGCGGGGATACAGTGCCAATAGAGCACTAGACTTTCAACCTCAATTTCTCGCACTTCTAGAAATGTGAAAAAATGAGTATTCAAAACAAAGCCCCTGTTTTTTGGTTGAAGCTAGAGCATTGCGGTTTCTTGCATTCGATACTCCATAATGATATCTACAATATGATTGCCTTCGATTTTTGATTTTCGAATTTGTTATGGAAAATTTTTTCCGACAAAAATTTTTCTTCAAAATTTTTGGTTTACTTTTTATGAAAAAGTCGAAAATTAGAAAACCCATTCGAAAATCAAAAATCGAAGAAGATAATATTGTAGATATGAGTATGGAGTATCGTATGCGAAAAACCGCAATGCTCTAGCTTCAACCAAAAACCAGGAGCTTTGTTTTTTGAAATGGTTCGAAATTTGTTTGAAATTTGAATAACTCGTTTTCTATGGGTCTAATCGAAAAAATGTCATGAACAAAAACGATAGATAATTCAATTTTATATATACATACAAAGTTTCAGAACCATAACTTCAATAATAATTTTTTTTCAAAATTTTGGGGACGCTGCCCTCAAGTACGCCTCTTCATACCTCTCGATAACATCTATACCACCTCTCACACATAATACACTTCTCCACACCTCCTAATAACTCCTCTACACCTATGCAAAGGTTATCGCTCTAGTGTTTGTCTATTCAATTGCTGATCAGAGAAACAGCATTAATGATAATAATCTACGGAAGTGAAACTCCTTATATAGGAGCATATGATTCTGAATCTATACATGTTGATTAGATTCATAATTTGCAAAACAATTATTATTTTATTATCCAGTATTGTAAATAAGGTAATATATTATTTTTTATTCTATATTATTTGAAAAAAATTTCATTATATTTTAAATTCAAAATCATTGATTAACTATACCGATATTTTAAAGAAAAAATATCAGTTTTAAGAAAAACACAAAGCAATACATTTTCCAAATAGTATTCTCTCCCCAATCCCTATTCCAGACATCAAACATTTGGCAGGTAACTGAGTTATGGACACAGTCGGTGGATATCACCGAGAAGAGACACTGATTGCCAAGTGAGACACTCTAACGACTAAACCAACTTTTTGTGAAGTTCAGCAAAAGTTTCGATTCTACATTTGTAGAACTTTTTACACCCAAAGGAAACTTTTTAAATGTTCATCAATGATGAGATCTACAAACATTCCAAGTTTTTACACATTCCGAGTTTTAACACAGTCCAAGATTTTATACATTCCAAGTTTTTACACATTCCGAGTTTTAACACAGTCCTCCAAGATTTTATACATTTCAAATTTTTTTCACACTCCATGTTTTTAAATATTCCAGGTGTCCATTCCAGTCAATTGGAATCGTAAGAAAGTTCACTACTAATATAGTAGTTAATCTCATCCCTCATTTACGGGTCATTTGCTAACTTTCCAGTCACTGTTAGAATATTGAGAGAAATGTTACCATGCCAACCATTATTAGGTACTAAAGATATTCCTCATATCCGATTGCTTGTCCGATCCTGTTACCAATAATAATTTTTTTAATGAAGTCTGTGAAGATTACAATCTCTTCTTTAATTACTTTTGTATTAATATTATAATTCATTGAAATGAATAATGTGCTTTATTAAAATAAAACATTATGCCTAATAGTTAGATATTCTTTAGCATTCATTTAATTAAATATGAATCGGTTATTTTTTAAACAAATGCAAGAAAAAATATGTTTTTAAAATATGAACTTAGTCAAAACTGAGATCTCCTAATACTAGGGTAAGTTACAAGTTATCGGATTGTTTTATATTTTCGGTCAAATAAAGTAAAATGTATAATAATTATTATTTAACTGGTTATCTTAGATGCCATATATAGAAGCATTAAAGTTGCAGTAATTTCAAATCCCTTTTCGTCCTATAGGAGCTTATTGAAGTAAATACACGAAACAGTAAACAGAGAAGCATTTTCTAGTCCATCTTGCATTGGAAAGTTGAGAGGTTTTTCATGTTACTTTAGCACATCTCTTGTCTCCTTCTTACCATTCTCTGTAAACTGATGGAGGGGGGGGGGGGGGGTGGTATGGGTTAGATTGAGCAATGAGTGATAATGTTATGGATTTAGAATTATTTAGTAGGTTTGAAATTTGTACGAGAGAGTGATTATTAAACAAAGGAAGAATAACTATACACGTATTTTTCAAGTTGGTTCAATTCAAAACAACTAAGGATAAGGATAAGGATATGGATTTTATTGAAGAAAAAAGCACAAAATACAAATTTCATCAAGCCTTTTTATAATTTTCCGTATTAGGAAATATTTTAGTGCAGATCAATAAAAAAAATTATAAACAATTATGAGCAGGGATTATTCGAAACAAGAAACAGCTAAAAAGGTTCCATAATTAAAATATTCCAATAGCAACTTGGTACATCAATGTCTTTTGTCCAGTCCAGGCTGATAAAACTGCAGAAATCTGAATCAATATATTACTACATTTTACTAAAGTGAAATATGAGTAACTAATTACACAATACTCTTCAATATAATCAAAGTCATTAAGCACTGATTAAAAATAACATATTAACCCGTACACGGTTACTAAACTTCTACTTTGCTGATGTGCCACATCTACAAATTACTGTCCTAAAATAAAGCCACCCTCCATGTACGGGATAATTAAAATGCAATTGACTATAATAGAATTTATAGAGTAGTTCCGATGGTCAAAGTAACACCAGACACAATAATTGTATACTTAAACAAATGTAAGTTGTAATACCGCTATTTGTCGTTATTTAGCCATTAATGATCCATTTAGACGTCTTCTGTACTCTTGGTACTTCTGTTGTCAGGTATGTAACTACAAACAGCAATCCACCCAATAGTCAACATCTTCTATGGCTTCACGACCAATCTTGAAGAAGAATTTTATTTGGTCATAGTAGTTACGTGGGACTTCACCATATTTGGACAGCCGTTGAATACTACCACGTAGCTACAACGTGACTGATCACAGGATGTGAATAGACTGTGTTAATAGGTATTTAGAATGTAGTGCATTGCTGTATCAAAGATACTAATAGGTATTTAGAATGTAGTGTATTGCTCTATCTATGATACCAATAGGTATTTAGAATTTAGTCCATTGCTGTATCTATGATACTAATAGGTATTTATGATGTAGTGCATTGCTGTATCAAAGATACATCAGTAAATTGCTGTATCAATGATACTAATAGGTATTTAGAATGAAGCGTATTGCTGTATCAAAGACATTAAAAGAGAGTTAAGATGCAGTGTATCGCTGTTTCTCTCTCCCCGTTATTCATCCATAGCCAGTACTAATTCTCTAAGTTTGAATTCATGACATTTTAAATCTAAATACCTCAATAATTATTGATATTACTCAAATTAAAGAGAGAGAGAGAGAGAGATATCACCATGTTAGTATCACCTACTGAAGTTTCTTGTTGCGCAATGGCTGTGAAATTCATCCAGGCTAAAGTTTCAGCATTCAATTTAAAATTCAATTATTTCTTGAAATTTTTTCTTCTCTATCAAAAGTTCCGACATTAAAATATACAAATAGTATAACGGCTTGAGACACTCAGAGAAACTTTCCAATTCTGCCCTTCAATGACCTGACGTTTGCTTAGATATTTGTGGTAATTCTTTAATGAAATGATAGTGAGAAATCTATATTAATAAAATAAAATTTCTGATCATAGATTATAAATTTCAAAAAAGTTTTCATTAAAACATAAATAAAAGAGATATATTAGTGAATACAAAATGACACCCTGTGTAACACATTATTTGTGAGATAGGAAATTGAATTACTAAACCTTTCCTGAAAAATAAATTGATCAGAATAAATTTGATCTTTTTTCTTTGGGGTAAGTTACGAGTAATCGGTCGTTCCCATTTTTTCAATTGTATAAGAAAATATATAAAACAATGATAATCATTATTTAAATCGATATCCAAGATACCGTTAGGTATCACGGATACAAAATGAAATAACTAACTAATAAGTTAGATAATCTTTCAAACTATTTTTTAGTTCACGGTTCAACACCTGCCAATACTTATCAAATATTTCCTATAGACCATCATCCTCACTGTGCCTCTTTTCTCCAAAGTAATAATTAGAATATTTCTCCCCAGGCGTTAATGTTGTCTTTTAAACTCCCTCATCTTTTTATAATAACACAGAAGATATCAACACTCTTCACAACTAAATCATAACTTTTGTCTCGCAACTCGATACGATGAACGAAGTGAATTAACTAGGGTAAAGTGACAGTTACAAGATGGCGAGTGATATATACAATCAGTCTGCAACTCGGTGAATGGTCAGGTACGACGTAAATTTCGAATGAAAAGTTTAACATGCTATCATATAAAAAAAGGCTCTTCACGATATAAAATATATTCAGTGTAATGCAATGTGATCCTTAATTCTCTTTCTTTTTTATGTTTTACGATGTTGATAAAATTACATGATTCATTTTGCATTATGATGTTGTAAATAAAATACCATCAATATTTACCGTAATGGAAAATAACAGTCGATCTACTGATTAAAAATTACCAACTAGGGACACCAACTCTATCAGACGTCATATGTAGGCGTTAGTGTTTGATAGCGACGTGAAGGAGCTGTCGTCACTATTGTATTTCCTATCGGGTATGTACGTACATAGGATAGTTACGGACATTAATTCCCTGTGACGGACTATGTTTTCTCGGGGGAAATTTACACCTACCTCTAAAGATTGATGATGGTGTGAAAAAATAGATGAAGAGAGATAACACCTAATGAATAACTATTTGGATTGCAGGGATAGATGGATACTGAGACTGCATTGATGATTATATGGTTACCTGAGGCAGATGGATCCTGAGACTTCATGGACGACAATTTAGATAGCTGGGATAGATGGATACTAAGACTGCATGGACGACTATATGGATAAGAAGGATAGATGGATACAGAGACTGCGTGCATAACTATTTGGATAGCAGGAATAGATGGATACTGAGACTGCATGGATAACTATATAGATTGCAGGGAAAGATGGATACTGGGACTGTATGGATACCTATATGGAACTGTTCGATAACTTGGAACTTACCCATAGGATAATGATGGATGTTGATATATTGTTATGTTCCTTTATTTTCTGTGCATTAGATAAGTAAGTCCTACTAAGGTGTGATGCTTACATAGCATCACACGTTCATAAGTGTACATGTCTGTTTGTATGTACGTAATGGTGTAGAGTATTTAGAGACGGTGAGTCTCTCCTTTGTAGTAGTTAGTCGTTGGAATACAGTAGCTTAGAGAGGTTGTAGTCTGTCATTATCCTGGTGGTACCCTAATAGCGGAACTCATCCTTTGAAGTAGGGTTTACCACACTCTACATTTATCAAACATTACATATATATTTTGTCATGTCAGCAAAAGAGTGAATCATTTTGTGTTTTGTTCGTTTTAACTAAGATATAGTGATAGAATTTTGCACATAAGTGAAAAAAAACATTAAAAAAACATAGCTCTTGATTAACATCTTCAGTGCCCGGGGCTGGAGGAATTATAGAGTATATTTTGAAACACTTTCTTAATCTATTGTGGCAATAAACTTGATCATCAACATATTTAAGAACTACTATAACATATAAATACATGTATTTTTGAATATATATGTACATTTATTTATAGGTATGATAATTAGTTTAGAAATAAAAAATCATTATTATTGAAATAGTCTAAATTCAGTGTCTAGTATTTCATCACATTTACTTATTACTGTTTATCTATCGTATTATTTTAATTTATTTCGTTCCATAGATGCACATTCACTTTCAAGTGCAATTCAGTGGTTCCTTCACTTGATACCAGTTATACTCTAGTAAAAATTTCAGTGATAGTGCATGATTACATCAATACTGCCGTTATAGTGAATTACTATTTGAAGGTTTAACTCTAACAACATTTAATAAAGAAAACCAATTTTAATTTATACAAGTTTCAAAATTTGATTTACAATAATTATAATTTAGTTAGAGAAATAAAAAGGACAACAGAAGAGTTATATTATAACATTCATAACCAGTTCTGAATTATATATAATTATATCTAGCACTCCTATGGTTATAATTATTACCCTTAAATCTTCTGTTCATGTCTTAGTCTTCGAATTATGGTAAGTTCGAAATTTAATTTGCATAATATGGAACCATAGCGCAGATTGCAAAACCATCCGTTATACAACTAATCGTTTTCACTTTTCTGGAAGCAAATAAACTACACTTTTCATCAAATGTCCCTCCATTCTTCCATCCTGGATGATTCTTAGGCATAGGTACGCCTGAAGCCCACTTGTAGGTAACCCCGCCGTCAGTGGATTTCAATCCGACTGCTGCATCGTAGTATACTGAAGAGAAATTAATTGGTCAGTAATATATCCATACATTATTTATAACAGTAACTAATACTGATACTTTAATAATACACACTACACATTCTAGAATTTTGCTAAATGCTATAAGGAAACTTCAAAAAATTTGGATTAAGGAACTGTTCATCCGTATTATTTTATAAGGCTTGTAAATATAGTATATTTCAATAATATTTAAATTATTTATTTAGTTCTGTTGTTCCCGAATAAGTTTATTTGCATTTAATCAAATTATAATGAATCCCTTTAAAAAATTAGAGTTTAGTTTTATATGTACAAGAAAAATTTATTATAAGTAATATGAATAACAAACACCACAGTAATATTATTAACTGAACGTCAAATCAAGTCACTAGTGTGACGAGTTGATATTGATTGATATCTTATTGATATCTTTCCTGAATTTGCACCATACGTTTTTACCTGCCTTTCTACTGATCTTGATATTTCCACAGAGGTAGAGAGATTATTCTCCTTATTAAAAAAATCGCTCTCGGGTAAATAATTATGTTTAAAAAAAGAAAATGCTAAGCAAGTAATGGTTCAATCTTGATATGGGTTGACTTTCACGTTATTATCAAACTTCAACTACAGTTGATGCTAGAATTATCTGTAACATTTTAGACTTAAAATAGACTCAAATTGTTTTATAGAGTCGAAATGTTATACTGCATACGTTCAATTACGGTTTAGTATATATATATATATTTTCCCCTCGTTTATTTTTTCTATTATTGTAAAATATTTCGGAGGCTTACATATTTACATTATGATATTTTCAAATAAATAAATTTTGAATAAATGGAAAGATATATTTTTTGAGTATATTTCTTCCAAAACTACGATTAGTAACATAATTTTTCTTCCAGTGCATGAAACACTCTGATAACTGCTTTCAATGATCCAATAACTGCATCCAACTGCTCTTATAACTGCCTTTAAATGCTCCCATAACTGCTACAAATGCTTTGATAAGTACTCCAATGCTCCAATAACCGCCCCCAAATGCTCCCATAACAGTCCCTAAATGCTCCCATAACTGCTACAAATGCTCTGATAAGTACTCCAATGCTCCAATAACCGCCCCCAAATGCTCCCATAACAGTCCCTAAATGCTCCCATAACTGCTACAAATACTCTGATAAGTACTCCAATGCTCCAATAACCGCCCACAAATGCTCCCATAACTGTCCCTAAATGCTCCCATAACTGCTACAAATGCTCTGATACGTACTCCAATGCTCCAATAACCGCCCCCAAATACTCCCATAACTACACCATATGCTCTGATAAATACTCCAATGCTTCAATAACCACCCCCATATGTTTCCGTAGCTGCTCTAAATGCTCCGATAAATGCTCCTAATGCTTCGATATGTGCTCTTGATGCTCTTTTATATCGCTACAATTTTCCACTTATAGCGCTACAAGTGTTCATTTTAACCGCTACTACGGCTATTTTTCCAATGTTCTAGCTATATTGATAATAATTTGTTTCTGTACCTAGGCTAGTCTCGATTGATAGTGCCATTGACTTTATTTCAATATTATTTGTAAAAAGTTCACTCAGCAGGTAACGCTAATACGTAAATTGATTTAAACAATTCTTTGATAAATCATCGAACACATTTTTTCAATCTTCCTCTATAAATTTATCGACAAGTGAGAAAAAGTCTGATCTTTTAAATGTTCTCTGCTCCTTTAGAAATAAATTAGTGTAGTATTGAACATTTTGATATAGGCTTCTTCTAACTCTAAAAAGTAGGACGTAAAGAGACAATAATTATTTAAAATAATGTGGTTCGATGAATTCAAAAAGGTTACCGAAAAATGATAACCACATATATCAGCGCCATCTGTAATATGAACTTGGTACTGAACCGTTTAATGATTATAAACAATGTTTGATCAACTTCAAATAATAGAAATTTCTTTTAGTTATTGCAGTGAGTGTTGAGCTTTATACCTATTAGTGTACAAATTAAATTTATGAAATATTTATATCTTTGAATGCTGTTTTGACGAACAATATGTTGTTAATACAGGGTGGGAATTTCTTCGACTAAATTTAGTTTCAAAATATCATTTTACAGTTCGTGTCTATACTAATCACAATTCTTCTGTGAATAAATTTTCTCATGAATTTATCTGGAATATAAATGCAATTTCATGCAAAAACTCGCTACTGAATTCAAAGAAGAAACTAATGAGAATTACCTTCCTCAAGATCATCAAGAAATTCCGGAATGCTTGCTTCATCTGCTGGTGCACAGGGCTGAGTTCCATATTTCTGACATTCAGAGTTACTGTCATCAACTTTATATATGAAGTCCAAATCTAACAGGTGGTAGCGACCTTGAACAGAATGAACTTGATAGATTATTTATTCCCATTTGTTTCTGTAATTTAGGGAATTAAAATTTTGTGGTAAATATAGGATATACGGTAGACACTGAAACAGTTAGATAGCAGATAATAAAATCATATTACAGTGAAATGAAACCAAAAAACTTGGAGTGAACATGTCAGAAATATAAAAGATATTGATTGAAATTGGAACTAAAAACTAATTCAATGGAAAATTTTAACACTCGATTGTAATTATTTCGAATATTATGTATAAATTGGTTTATAATTTTTCATTTGCACTATTTTTTGTGCAGTGATGAGTTGTACAGTTGTAAACTTGTACGTCTAGTGTAACTATAATTGCCTTCATTGGAGTATTTATAGTGATGATCCAAATCATAAAAATGCCATCATCATTGGTTTAACAACGGTACACAAAAAATTGCCAGGCAGAAAATTGCCAGGCAGAAAATGCCAGGCAGAAAATGCCAGGCAGAAAACTGCCAGAGCAGAAAACGGCCAGGTGGAAAACTACCAGATACTTACTGGCAATTACTTATTGTGACTAATAACATTTTAATTTAGAAATACACAGCGTTCGCCCTTCGTTAAGGAATTTAAGGAGATATTCATTTTTTACTTAGTATGAACATTGAACAAGACCTAAAGCTTAACATTCGCTTGTACAATAATTATAAATGGTCTTTTCTTTGTGCGTAATGAAGTTCGGTTCAATGTGTAGTTAAAAAAGTAGCATTGCTGAAATATTATTTTCCTTTGAACATTAAATAATACAATATCTATATAGTTATTACTGTAAAAATGAAAGTCCCCTTAATACTAATAACCTAGCCTTCAAAAAATTGCTCACTAACCTAGCCGAAGGCACGTGCCCGCCAGTCCTCACTAAAGCTCTTTTAAAATCTTAACCAATTTACTTTTCAATATTTTTTTCTCCATAAAAACCTTCATTTGATATTTACACATTCATTGGTAAATGCCAAAGACTAATTTTCCATTCAAGACGTTTTTAACGAGCATTATAAGAAACAAATATTTCATATATATTATTGTGTAGGTGGGGCTTGTCACTGTGTAAGGAGCATAGCTAGGTGCGGATACACTTCCCAGGTGACATTCAACCTTCCCAGAAGATTCCAGGAACGTTCCCTTGGAACGTTTCCTGAATGTTCCACTGGAATGTCCCCTGAATGTTCCTTTTCCGACACATTCCAGGAATATTCCAATGGAATCTTCAAAAATATTCCCTTTGGAACAATCCCTGAAGACTACATTGGGACATTCTCTGAAGACTCCATTGGAACATTCCTTGAAGACTCCATTGAAACAATCCCTGAAGACTCCATTGGAACATTCCCTGAAGACTCCATTGGAATATCCCTTGAAGACTCCATTGGAATATTCATTGAAGAGTCCATTGGAACATTTCATGAAGACTCTATTGGAACATTCCCTGAAGACTCCATTGTAACATTCCCTGAAGACTCCATTGGAACATTCCCTTAAGACTCTATTGGAACATTCCCTGTCCCTGGGACCCTGAAGATTCCATTGGAACATTCACTTAAGACTCCATTGGAACATTCCCTGAAGACCCCATTGGAACATTCCCTGAAGACTCCATTGGAACATTTCATGAAGACTTCATTGGAACATTCCTTGTAGACTCATTTGGAACATTCCTTGAAGACTCCTTAGGAACATTATCTGAAGACTCCTTTGGAACATTCAATGAAGACTTCATTGGAACATTCCTTGTAGACTCCTTTGGAACATTCCTTGAAGACTCTATAGGAACATTCCTTGAAGACTCCTTTGGAAAAACTTCTGAAGACACCTTTGGATCATTCTCTGAAAACATCTTTGGAACATTCTCTAAAAACTTTGTGATTATTTTCTTTTTCTTTTCTTAGATAGTACATCGTCACAATGACTCTTTTCTCTGATAGTACATCATCACAGTGACTCTTTTCTCTGATATTACATCATCACAGTGACTCTTTTCTCTGATAGTAAATCATCACAGTGACTCTTTTCTCTGATATTACATCATCACAGTGACTCTTTTCTCTGATAGTATATCATCACAGTGACTCTTTTCTCTGATTGTTTATCATCACAGTGACTCTTTTCTCTGATTCTACATCATCACAGTGACTCTTTTCTCTGATAGTACATCATCACAGTGACTCTTTTCTCTGATAGTATATCATCACAGTGACTCTTTTCTCTGATAGTATATCATCACAGTGACTCTTTTCTCTGATTCTGCATCATCACAGTGACTCTTTTCTCTGATAGTACATCATCACAGTGACTCTTTTCTCTGGTAGTATATCATCACAGTGACTCTTTTCTCTGATAGTATATCATCACAGTGACTCTTTTCTCTGATTCTACATCATCACAGTGACTCTTTTCTCTGATAGTACATCATCAGAGTGACTCTTTTCTCTGATAGTATATCATCACAGTGACTCTTTTCTCGGATAGTACATCATCACAGTGACTCTTTTCTCTGATAGTACATCATCACAGTGACTCTTTTCTCTGATAGTACATCGTCACAATGACTCTTTTCTCTGATAGTACATCATCACAGTGACTCTTTTCTCTGAAATTACATCATCACAGTGACTCTTTTCTCTAATAGTACATCGTCACAATGACTCTTTTCTCTGATAGTACATCATCACAGTGACTCTTTTCTCTGATAGTACATCATCACAGTGACTCTTTTCTCTGATAGTACATCATCACAGTGACTCTTTTCTCTGATAGTACATTATCACAGTGACTCTTTTCTCTGATAGTATATCATCACAGTGACTCTTTTCTCTGATAGTACATCATCACAGTGACTCTTTTCTCTGATAGTACATCATCACAGTGACTCTTTTCTCTGATAATACATCATCACAATGACTCTTTTCTCTGATAGTACATCATCACAGTGACTCTTTTCTCTGATATTACATCATCACAGTGACTCTTTTATCTGATGGTACATCATCATATTGACTCTTTTCTCTGATAGTACATCATCACAGTGATTCTTTTCTCTGATAGTACATCATCACAGTGACTCTTTTCTCTGATAGTACATCATCATAGTGACTCTTTTCTCTGATAGTACATAATCACAATGACTCTTTTCTCTGATAGTACATCATCACAGTGACTTTTTTCTCTGATAGTACATCATCACATTGACTCTTTTCTCTGATAGTACATCATCACAGTGTTTCTTTTCTCTGATAGTACATCATCACAGTGACTCTTTTCTCTGATAGTACATCATCACAGTGTTTCTTTTCTCTGATAGTACTTCATCACAGTGACTCTTTTCTCTGATAGTACATCATCATAGTGACTCTTTTCTCTGATACATAGTACATCATCACAGTGACTCTTTTCTCTGATAGAACATCATCACAGTGACTCTTTTCTCTGATAGTACATCATCACAGTGACTCTTTTCTCTGATAGTACATCATCACAGTGACTCT